>JARHVA010004625.1:310000-805000 GCA_037957365.1 Torreya grandis
TTAAACTAAAAAAAAGAGATTCAACAAGTCTTGGTACAATGGGATCCACTGAGTGAAACAAATGTTGCATGGGAAAACACAAAATTATTTAAACAACACTATCCATGGTTATTTTTATTTATCGCCAAGATGACTCATTAAAGGGAGGAGGTTGTCACAACCTGCTAATTTGACCCTTTTTATTAGACATTATTAGATGTTGTTAGAATAATATGAATATTCTATATCTAAATTTAAACTACATTTAATATTTAAGTATAGTTATTGATTTTATGTTATGATGTAGTAGTACTCTCTAATATTGCTTGATGGGGGTCATCAATTCCATTCATTTAATAATGTCAATCCAAGAATGGTGCCTAAAGGCTATATTCAATAGGAGAAAGAGATCTTTGGTAAATAGTTCCTTATATCACACTCCACACTTGTAGGAATTGAAAATCACACTTGAAAAAATTAAAGCACACTTTCAAAAAGAAAATCACACTTACAAAAGGTAAATTACTAAATTAAAAATAAATGACAAGAAAAAAAACACTTGCAAGTTCACATAAACTGTAAAAAAAGAACTCTTTAAAGCAAAAATAAAATCAAATGAGAATTTATAATGAAATAATAATTATAAAATAAAAGAATAAATAAAAATACATTGATCCATATTCCTTGGAATGAGTGGCCATCTCATTCCTTGAAAGAGGATTTATTTAGAACATAGATTTTAGAATAGGTTTCTTAGAATAATGAAAAGAAAAGTATATTGATTAATTTCATTCAGGTGTGGAAGGTTGCATTTATAATTTCATGCTTCCAACCAACACCTTATTTAGGATTAAAAACTAATATACTCTATCCTATCTCACTCTCTACAAAATATGGAGAGAGATATTTATTCTAATAAAATTACATAAATTTATATTTAAATACAATCCATAATGGAAAGTTTGTATATATAAATCTATACATAGAAAGGATTCAAATAGAAATCAATCTTTGTATTAGCTATAATAGACCAACCAATTATTATAATATATTTAGAAATAGTTTCCAAATAAGTCTATATCATTTTTATTTAATTCTGTAGAAGTTCTATTGAAATCCATTGCAAACATGCTAAAATCTATAACTAGCCTATTGAAATCTGTAGCTGGTCTAATGTAATTTGTAGCTAGTATAGGAGTCTATAAAAATCTTATAGGATTCTCTAATGTAATCCATAGATACTATGGGAGTTTTTAACTATCATGTAAGAGTCTACGATGTAATCTATAACTGATGTGGAAGTCGGTAGCAAGCTTTCAGGAGTCTATGATGTAATTCATAGCTACTATAACTTGACCAAAATGCCAAATCTATTGGAGAAGACTCTAACACTACTCCAAAATTATTCTTGAATGGTCACTCTTCATACTTTGAATCATTCTTAGATTAATATGAACTATGTATACACTCATTGACATCTTTTTCCCAATAATCATTAGAAATAACTAACCAATATATAATAATGGATTCTATAGACATAACCATGATGTATACTTGATGTTTTATTCTAAATAAACCATAAGTTTAGAGACTAAATTTAGATCCACTTCCTATGAAAGAAAAATTATTTTATTTTATAGATATAATGATCCATATTATGTTTAAATCATTGCTTATTGATGATGTCATCAATATCATTTTATATTGAGATTTTTATTATAGTTCAATTTATATATCTTTTCATGTAGAGTAAATGCAACTAATGTCATATTTTATGGCTACATGGCTCACAATAACATGAGCTAAGATGATGGTGGAATTTGAAAATCAAGGAAATAAAGGTGGGGGTAGTGAATAACTAGGTAAAAATGGCATTGGTATATGAGATGAAATGCTAACAAGACATTTAATCACTATGAGTAGTTGAAACTTTGTTTGATGTATTTTTTTTCCATGTCAGCTTGATTATTTGAACTTGTTCATATATTACTATTTTTTTAATTTTAACTATGATCATGTTTGTATATAAATTTTATTGCCTTGGTATCTTATGTGGTATTTATTGGTGTAGTGATTGTGTTGACCTTATTCATTTTAACTATCAAACTTTATTATTTTTGCCACTAAGGGGCTCAGTTATTTCAATGTCTTGTTTGGGCTTGTTAGCATGTTTATTTACCTTGGGTTACAATGTAGTTAAGTTATTAGATCCTTGGTATTAAATGAATTAAATCTTTCACTAAAGGGCTTTGGATATGTTAATGTTTTGCATCATTAGATGAATTTAAACTTCCATATGATCTTGATTTGGTCCTTGCATGGGAAATATTAACCTTACAGATGCATCATAATGTTATTTGAAAATAGTTGTTAGACCATGATGACCAAGGGGGTCTTGGAGTTATTGAATTGAACTAAAGTATTAAAAAAAATAGAGCCTTAGATTATTAGGGCTCATGACATCGCTATGGTTGAATCTTCACCTGAAAAGGAAAAATTGATTAGTTTTCATGGGAAACCATGTAGTTTTAGTGAATTAGCATGTGAATAAAATCCTAAGAAGAAATGGTGGACATGGGGAGTTATGAAGGATCAAAAATCACCCTGTAGACCTTAATAAAAGGGATAAATTTGAGAATGATAATGGAGGTAAAGAAGAGGTCAATCAATGGGAGGCAAAAGGTGGGTTGGGAAGGGTTTTCAAAACTTGGCAAGAAAAATCAGGTTAGAACTTCATCTTGTTTTACAAAGGGGTAGATTTTTTTCAAATAGGTAATGCATTAAAATTTATAATTGTAATTTTGATTGCCATGGTTGATTAGAATTGAATTTAACCTATATTTTTTTCATATATATATGAAAGTACTTACATGTTGAAGAGGAATTTGTGGGTCTTATTAGCCAATTTTAGCCCACATATAAAGCTTTAAAGAGCTGAGCAATGTTCTTATTGAATGAAGGGTCCATTGTTAAAGGAAAGGATCATGTTGTTACAAAGTTTTTGAAACACTTTAAACAAGTTTAAAGAGTGATTTGATTTATCTTTAATGGATAGGTCTAGATTTTCAAAGAGAAGGATTCAAGTAGGTTTTATGGTGTCTAAGTAGTTTAGGGTGATGGGACAAGTTTGCTCAAGCCTCAAAAGTTTATACAATCCTAGAAAGATCAAGCCATCACCAAGATGTCATGTAGGAGTGGGTTGAAAATTTGAGTTATGCACTTAATAAGTATGCTTATAAAAATCCTAGAGCTAGTAGATCACATGGACATAATTCTTTTAGGGTCAAGATAATCTCTTGAAAATTTGGTGCCTCCATGATTTTTTCATCTCAAGTTATAAGCCTTCAAAGTTGGTTAGGTGGACTAAGACTTTTGTGGTGATATCAAGTTAGAGATATATTAATAAGTATGATATGCATGTAGATGTCAAATTTAGTTGTACAAATGCCAAGTTAAAGATCTTGAAGACCATGATGAGTGTGTAGATGTCAAAAATGTTCACATGAATGTCAAGGGATGGGTATGTGAATATCAAGTTTAAGCTTTGACAAATCACCATTTGGATTCAAATATCCCAAGATATAATGGTTGACATTAAATCATACCAAATATTTAATAGTGAGTGGTGATTGATAGTGTCAGTAGGTCTAAGATGATCTAATGGCATGCATTTGATCATGCATCAAGATCTAATAGTGTGAGTTGGGTTAAAAAGTCAAAGGATCCTAAGATTAAGTGAAGGGATGATAAGTGGCATGAACATGTTCAAACTGGTAGAAGATCGATGAACCAAATTTTGTCATACAAATTAAGATCAATAGTGCAAAAGGAGTCAAAAGGTTAATGGGCCTAAGTTAGGTAGTTGATAACCAATGAGCAAAGGTGAGACTAGGAGACTTTTGATGGAGGTTGAAGAAGTAGTTTTTAACCCAAGCAATGAAATATATAGAACCAAGATAAAAATAAGACCTAGGTTGAGCCAAAACAAATAAGACAAATGCATAGGCTACCATTAAAGCTTAGTTAAGCTCCTAGTTTAAGACTAATAACCTGTGGGCTTTGTTTTCTAGGGTTGTTCCATGACTGTGTTTATCATTCTTTGAAGGAGATCCTCATGTATAATAAGTTCTTAGTTATTATAGTGTTCAATGGTAGAATAGGTATTTTAGACCTATTATAGAGTAAAAGGTGGTAACAAGTTATTGTAATAAGACCAATCATTTGGAAGATCTTCATTGATACAATAATCTATAAGAAAACCAATAAATAAGATTGGTTTTCAATCTATATTAAAGCTATAATAGATGTATGATCTAATATTAAAAATGGGGGGGTTAGATATGTAATTATGAATGAGTGTATTGACATGGCCATAATCTCAACAAACAAATACTAAAAGTAGACTTGATCATGATTTTATCAAGACCAAGGATATGAGGACCTCATCCTCCTAATGAAGCCAAGTAGAAGGTATGATAAGGTTCATGGAGAAGGTTTGGGGGATTGGAGAAGTAATTAGAACATTTAATGTTGATCTTAGCCTTTAGAGATATTTTCTCCTTGAAAATAATCATGAATCATCATTCAAAACAAACTCTTATCTTCTAGTGCATTTTTCTCAAGCAATGAGAAAGCTTGAAGACTATTGGAGCTAATACATGCTAACTACTGATGATGGATTGATCTAGATTAGATTAAATTATGATAGAGCATGCATTGAAATGTGATAGATCATTTACTTATGCGTAATTCCTCTTATCTCTCTCCCTTATCCTACATATTTCATTCTCTTCTCCATTGTAAGGGTTCTCATATTTTTAAATTTTTTATCTTTCTAGGAGACAAGGGGACTCTTAGAGATATTGTAAAATATGCTCATCTTGATTAGGCTAGAACCTATCAATAATATGTAAAAACTACCTCTTAATGCAATAAAAGACTTTATTAACCTATCTCTCCCTTCTAAATTGTGTATAGCAAAGCATGTGCACTATGGCATTGTGAAGGAAAATCTTCCATGCCCATGGTCCTTTCTTGCTCATTTTTAGATGCCTTTAAGTTATTTATAGGTTTAAGTTAGTATTATTTATTTCATTTATGTAATCTCTTAGTGGGTCTTATAAATCCTCTTTGATTTTGTTCATTACATCTTGAACCTAGCTTATGAAATATTTATAACTAGCTAGTTTTTTGAGGTTGTGTGAGCTAGTATTATCTTCTGTAGATCTAGTGTGGGTTCAAGCTTATGAGAGATTCCCATTTTTATTTGGTTTATCACCTAGTTAAATTTCTTAGGATCCCTTTTCCCATTTATAACCATTTTACCTATATTTTCATTAGTTTAGATTATCATCAAGAGGAAGTTGGCTTTCTCTAGAGGTTCAACCTCATTATGGTGACCCATAGCCTGGGGTTGTTCCCATATTATGACTGGGAGTGGGGGATCCTAAATAACTCCTCCACAAGGGTGAATTTACATATCACAATAGTTTATAGCATGACCAATGAGGTACGGTCCAAGATAGTGGAAATATTTTTGGTGTGTCTTTCCTCTAATCAAGTTTTGGAAGAAAGCAAGTTAGCACTAATGGTGACTCCAAATCAAATATTTTGGTTGTAAGTAGCTTCGATGCCTAGTCATCATTATTTGTCATGTATCATCACTCTTTTGATCAAAATTATTATTCTCTACCTCATAATCCTTCATATCAAATTCATAATGTTTATGGCTTCACTCCAAGTGGTTCTCAAGATTTAGTGCATCAGGCTTATCAATCTCAAGGTGTCCTTAGTTTTTCCCCAAACTAATCCATTTCAAGTTGGAGGAAAATTCTCTTAGGATATGAAAGGTACATAATATACCTTAATACTTAGAGAGGATATGGTCAATGTATCCCTAATCACATCATTCATAACATAAGAGATGCATTATTGATAATGAAGGAGGAATGGGCACCTATTGAGGGAGTAAATTGGAAAAGCCTCTCAAGTGAGATGATGGATATAAGTGGTTAAATTAAAAACATCAAGGATAAAATAATAAGCTTTGAAGGATAGTAGGTCCAACTCCATAAACTTCATGTGTCTTCATATACACCACATCAACTCTCATATATGCCACCCATTCTTCCCTAAAAGACCACTCTAAATGACCCTTCAAGTGTTCCAAGTTATTCATGTGTTCTTTATACCTTCACTTATTGGAATTCAATATAAGAGAGACTTTTAAGAAAGAAGGGGACTATTGTTGATCAGCCTATTGTTGAGATTCATAGTTCCACTTATCTTCCCCAAAAACCCTCTTTTACCTCAAACCAACCCTCTTATGTTCGTTATCTTCATGAGGCCATTAACCACTTTAAAGACAATCTATTCTAAGAGAATATTGATAGGAAAGCAAAATAGTTAGAGATGGAAATGAGGAATGGGGAAGAGAGTAAAAATCAAGAAGATATAGCTATTTTTTACACATTCTCCTCATGTAAGTCAATTCAAAAATGTTTCAAGAAGTAAGAGGTGCTAGTTAAAGTAACCCAAGCACTAGTTCAAGAGCCATCAAAGAGACCATTCAAAGTCCCTAGCTAGAAGGATACTCTCATAAGCTAAAATCAAGGTAAACTTATTCATGCTCCCATCATCTCCCTCATCGAGAAATAACCTTTTCTACAAAGGATAGAGGAGGAGATCGCATTCATAAGTGAACTTGAAGAAGGTAATGCAAGTGTCTATGATGAGGAGATCATAATAGGAAACCCACTTCATTTAGAAGGGGAAGAGTTAGGTTTGGATTAGCCTTATTGGCATGGATTTGACACTAATGAAATGGATCTTGATGAGGAAAATCCTTAGGTTGAAAATAGAATAGACCTTGAATGGACTACTAAAGGTCCATTCTACATAGATCAAAAAGAGGATTAGAACCAGGAACCATAGGTTGGTTCACTTTAGGATGAGTTGTCAAATGAAGGTAACCATGATGGATAGGAGCTGGAGGAAGGGAAATTAGGCCTTGATCAAGATAAAGGTATCTTTTTAGACCTAGGTTGGTCAAATCAACCCTCATTTTTAGTTAAAGAACAAGATGAAATCTTGAGTGAGGTTGATGAAGAATACATCTTGAGTGCTTTGGAAATACAACTTTATCAACCACCACATTATGTGATGGAGGAGAACCTTGAGGGTGAATAGAGATTTCCATATGAGCATGTGATTTAGGAAGAATATCTTAATCAGGTCAAGATAAGATTTCATACACCAATAAGTGAAAGGGGGTTGGAGGACTTGTTTGAGATATTAGGAGCAGGCTATGTTCTTATCTAAGGAGACTATGATTTGATTATGCCTGAGGAGCATAATGATGGAGAAATAAAGTGATAGAGTGAGGTAAAATCTCATTTATTAATATTTGTATTGATAAGAAGATGTCTTATCAGGTGCCTATCTCAGTTGGAATATGATAAGGAGGAGTAATCATAGATTGTGCTCAATTTAGAGCACAAATTTGAGCATCAAAAAGAGTGAGATCAACTTGTTTATCCACTCCAAGATGATTGCATGTCCAATCAATCAAGTTGGGTGGGTGATTTTTTTTTTTCTTTTTCTTAGAGAGGTGTATTATAAATATGTTAATTATCCACTCCTTTTCCATATTTGGTTGGTTACCCTCAAGCCTATAAAGTATATTAGATTAGTGAGAAAGGGCAGCTATTTAGTACAATTATTCAATGGTTTTGTATAGATTCTATTCTAATAGGTTAGTTTAGGGTAGGTAGATTTCATGCTTTTCTCTGAGTGCCTTTATGAACACTTGTTTAGTAGGTTAGTTCTTCTTTCTTTCTTACAAGTGCCTACATGCATTTGAATTTGATTTTTGTTGTTCTTATTGTCCTTTTTACTTCAAGAGGAAGTTAAAAAAATGGTCAACCTTACCAATTAGAGACTTATGACTCTATTCCCAATGGATCAGATAAGGCTACATAGTCTAGGTTCTCAATCATAGTAGGCATGATTCCCTATGAGCCACCAAAGATGTTAGCCAATTTTAGCCTACATATAAAGCTTTAAAGAGATGAGCAATGTTCTTATTGAAATAAGGGTACAATGTTAAAGGATAAGATAATGTTGTTATAAATATTTTGAAACACTTTAAGCAAGTTTAAAGTGTGATCTGATTGATTTTTAAGGGATAGGTCTAAAGTTATAAAGAGGAGCCAATCAATTTTCATGGTTTTTGATCATTTAAATGTGATGGGATAAGTTTTCTCAAGACTTAGAAGTTCATATAATCCTAGAAAGATTAGGCCATCACTAGGACATCTTGTAGAAGTGGGATGAACAATTTATTTATGCATTTAATAAGTATTCTTAGGAAACTCATAGAGCTAGTGGATCACATGGACATAATTATTTTAAGGTCAAGATCATCTCCTATAAATTTGGTGCCTCCATGAGTTTTCCATCTCAAGTTATAAGCCTTCAAAGTTGGTCAAGCAGAGTAAGATGTTTGTAGAGACATTAAGTTAAAGATCCATTAACAAGTATGATGTGTATGTAGACATCAAATATGATGGTACAAGAATCAAGTTAAAGCTCATATAGATCATGATGGGTGCATATATGTTAGATATGTTTGCATGAGCATCAAAATATGGGCACACTAACATCATGTTTAAGCTTTAGAAAACAACCATTTGGATTCAAATGTACCAAGATCTAATAATTAGTGTTTAATCCTACCAAAGATATAATGGTGGGTGGTGATTGATAGTATTAGTGGGTCTAGGAAGATCAAACAACATGCTTTTGATTGTACATCAAGATCTAACAGTGTGAGTTAGGACAAAAAGTCAGAGCATCCTAAGATCAAGTTAAGGGATAATAAGTGACATGAACATGTTCAAATTGGAAAAGATTGATGAACCATGTTTAATCATAAAAATGAATATTAATGATATGATAGGAGTCAAAAGGTCAATGGGCTCAAGTTATTTAGTTGATAACCAATGAGCGAAGGTGAAACTAGGAGACTTTTGATAGAGGTTGAAGAAGTAGTTTTTGACCTAGGCAAGGAAATATATAGAGCCAAGATCAAAATACAACCTAGGCCAAACTAGAGAAAATAAGATAAATGCATAGGCCACCATTAAAGCTCAGTTAAGCTCCTAGTTTGAATATTGAGAACTTGCGGGCTTTGATTTTTTGGGGTTGTAGGTTTGTTTCATGACTGTATTTATCATTATTTAAAAGAGATCCTCATGTATAACAAGTTATTGGTTCCTATAGTGTTCAAAGGTAGAATAGGTCTTTTAGAACTATTACAAAGAAAAATGTGGCAACCATCTATTATAATAAGACCAAACTTTTGGAAGATCTTCATTGATATAATAAGCTACAAGAAAACCAATAAATAAGTTTGGTTTTCAATATATAGTAAAACCATAATAGACCTATGCTCAAATATTGAAAATATAAGTGGGGTAGATATGTAATTATGAAGGAACATCCTGACATGGCCATACTCTTGACAAATTACTACTAAAAGTAGACTTGATCATAGTTTTGTCAAGACCAAGGATATGAGGACTTTATCCTCATAATGAAGTCAAGTGGAAGGTATGAAAAGGTTCACATAGTAGGTTTGGGGGATTGGAGAAGTAGTTATAACATTCAATGCTGATTTTAACCTTTAGAGATATTTTTTCCTTAAAATAATCATGACTCATAATGAAAAACAAATTTTGTCTTTTAGTACTTTTTTCTTAGCTAATGATAAATATTAAAGACTACTGGAGCTAATGCAAGTTAACTATTGATGATGGATTGGATTAAATTATGGTAGAGCATACATTTAAAGGTGATATCTCATTAAATGATGTGTACCCCCTCTTCTGTCTCTCTTTTTTGCTATAGATTACATTTTTTCTCCATTATAAGGGTTCTTAGATTTTTAGAATTTTTATCTTTTTGGGAGATAAGGGGACTCTTGGATATATTTTAAAAATATGACCATCTTGAGTTAGTTTAGACCCTATAAATAATATGTAATAACTAACTCTTGATGTAATAAAAGACTTTATTTACCTATCTCTCCCCTTTGAATTGTGCGTATTAAAACATGTGCATTATGGTATTGTGGAAGAGAATCTTCCATGCCCATGGTCCTTTCTTGCTCATTTCTAGGTGCCTTGAAGTTAGTTGTAGGTCTAAGTTAGTGTTATTTCTATCATTTATGTAAGCTCTTAGTGGGTATTAGAACTCCTCTTTGATTTCATTCATTGCATCTTGAACCTATCTTATGAAATATTTATGTATCTAGCTAGTTTTTTGAGGTTGTGTGAGCTAGTATTATCTTCTACAGATTTAGTATGGGTTCAAGATTATGAGAGATTCCCATTTTTATTTGGTGCATCTACTAGTTAAATTTATTAGGAGTCTATTTCCCCTTTTTAACCCTTTGTTTCACTAAATTTTGTCTATTTTAAGTCTAACGAAAAATAGAATGAAGGATGGGGATAAGTGATTAGAATGAACCTAGATTTGGTTTGTGTACCATATCCAGACATTGTGAGCACTCCTCTTTGGCTAGGGAGGACTACTAGAAAATAAGAAAGCACTACCACAAGATGTTTGTTAGTAGATAAATGAGTGGGCTACCAAGATACGTGCTTGTTCTAGGAAATGTGAAACTTCTCTAGAGATGACAATCTACTTTTGAGAGGAAAAAGCATAATAAATAACTAAAAGAGAGGTAAATAAAGAGTAAAAGAGAGATAAAATTACTATTTTTAACAACATGTATGCAAAAAAGAGTGACAAGGTGAAGGTGAGGTGATTTTTTGGTGTTTTATAAGTTGTTTAGGTAGTTTTTGAAGAGGCTAGGGAATTAATAGGTTTTAATGTTGGTAAGTGTGTGATCGATATTAGTTAGGCTATCAAGGTTGATAGTGAGATGATCAATGTCCATTAGGATACCGAGGTTAATATGGGAGATAATTATCTAAGAGGTTGTATACGGATTTTTTGGGTCTGAGAAATGGTTTGGATCAAGTCAGAGAGGTTAAGAGAGTTAGGAAAGGGAGTTTATGGCTTGGTTAAGTCTGGTCAGAGGTTTTATATGCATGTAAGGGGAAACAAATAAGGAAGCTTTGTAACTCCCTCATGGGGGTATGGTTAGAAGTGCATAAAGTAGTGTAGGGTAGATATAAAGAAATGGAAGAATAAATATTTAAATGACATACAATATCAATGATATACTTAGTTGTGGTGGTCACTAAATGATAAGTGCCAAGTTGATGGTTTCTATCTAGGAGTCTAAACTTGAATGCTTAAATAGAGAGAATGAGTAGATGTTGTTGGTCCTCAAGAGCTCAGTTATTGATGGTGATTGACTTACTCAAAATGATTGTAATCTTGGATGTCAAAAAATAGAATGCTGAGAGCTTGAATAAGAGTAAGAACTGATTTTCTTAATTTTTGTTGAACTAAACTACAGGTTGGAGTTTGGATTATATTACCAACATTGGTGATCCCACTAATGTCAAGTATCCTACTAATGTCGATCATGGGTTGACTAACGTCATCAGCCCTAAAATAGGTATACCTTTCTATTGTTGGCATATTTTTTATTGTTCTGCATGCCAATTGTGACACCCATTATAAAATGATAAAAATAAGAGGTTAGGAAGGAAGTAGTTGTTTAGGAATTTAGTTTGGGAGTGGGAATAAGTCTTGGGTAGTTAAGATGAGGGGACCAAGTCTTAAGGTGACTCATCAAGGGAGAATTAGTCATAGGGTGAGGTGGCTAGGTAAGGTGGAAATAAGAGTTTTTAATTAACTTAATTAAGTATTTTAAATTAATTAGATGTGTGAGGGGTAAAAGTATGGGTTAGGGAGATTAATTGTTATTATTAAAATGGGTTTAGGGGGGTTTTGACATAGGGAGTTATGCACATGTGTGTGACATGATTTTGGTGTCTACATTTACCCCTTTTTATCTTGTAATTTGTACTGACATGTTGCAAGACAAAAATAGGAGTTATATGCTCTAGGTATTGAATGAGGTACCCCCCCTCAAAATGGGAATCAATGGAGGAAAAACTAGAATAGGGTACCAGTTTGATAGAAAGGTAATTAGGTGACTGGTGGAGAACTAAGCATTGCTTCATATAATGAGATATGGTTGACAACATTAAGAACATACAAGGTTAAGGAGGACTTGGATAGAAGTAAAAAAAGTATAGCTTGTAAGTGATAGCTGATAGGTTAAATCAATCGAAGTTATATCTCCATGTTAAGCATAAGATATACTGAGAGGGGGGTGAATCATTATATCATATATCTTATAAAACTTTCCCTTAATCAAATTCCACTTAATCAAACATTCAATATATGAAATAAAATTGAAACAATAAACACCACACAAGATAGAGAGAAACACCAGATATAACGTGGAAACACAATGTGAGAAAAACTATGGAGAACAATCTTAAGTATATGAATGAGCACCAACCCAAAAAATATTCATAAGAACCAACTTGCAGGAGCACCAACCCCTTTGCTGAGCACCAACCCAATAACTATTCATGAGCACCAACCCCTTTGCTAAGCACCAACCCAACAACTATTCATGAGCACCAACTAACAAGAGCACCAACCCCTTTGCTGAGCACCAACCCAACAACTATTCATGAACACCAACCCATAGGAGCACCAAATCCTTTGCTGAGTACCAACACAACAAAAATTTGTGAGCACCAACCCATAAGAGCACTAAGCCCTTTGCTGAGCACCAACACAACAATAATTCATAAGCACCAACCCATAGGAGCACCAACCCCTTTGTGTATACCACACAACTATCTCTTAATGTTGCTATCTCAACAAATAATAGTTCATTACAACATCTCTTTCCTCTCTAACCTTTGCTATTCTAAGCTAGATATAAAAAATACAAATCATATTCATCTCTCACAATGCTCTTCTAAGCTAGATATTACAATATCAAATCCACCTCTCTCTCATATTACAAATGGCTTCTCAAGACTTTATTTATAGCTTTCCAAATGAATTTTGGCCTTCCCCCTTTGTGACCCTTCAATCCTCATGGAAAATGGTGCCAAAATTATATGACCCTTCATATCCTTGCCTTTGAAAAGTCATGTGGTGACCCGTCATGAGCAAAAACGTCCTTCCCTCTTTTGTCCTTATCTTGGTGACTTTTCGTATTCCTCAAAGTGTCCCTTCATGAGAAATTGTACCCTTACTCTTTTGTCTTCACTTGGTGACTCTTGGAATTCCCCAAGATGATTCTTCATGGGAAAATGCATCCCATCCTTCTTTTGTCTTTACCCTGTGGCTCTTTGACTTCTCCATGGGCCGTTCTTTTGTCTCATATGCAACCAAAAATATATTTGTTATTATTAAATAAATATCAACTCATATTAGCCAAGATATATCTATTACAAACATCATTAAATGAAATGGAGCCTTTATCACCAATAATGCTAGACCTTTGACATCAATGACAATATTTCCAACAATCTCCCCCTTTGTCATTGATGGCAACCTTAATCCTGAAACTGCCACATCTTGTCACCTATACATACTATCTTCTAAAAACATACAGTAACTCCCCCTTACTGTAGCAACATGTACCTATTCCCTATACCTATTTTTGCAACTGTACCTATTATTCTCCCCCTTTGACATTAATGGCAAAGGGCCTACCTGGAGTTAACACTTAGCTCCCCCTCAACTGATGCTAAACATCAATGGAAGGAAGCAATAGAAATTAATCCTAACTCCTCTTTTAGATATTTGAATGCATCCTTTGATCGTACCTTTGAGAAGATATATGATAATACATATACATTGTTCCCTATCCTTTGAGCATCTACAATCAACTCATTTGAATCTTTTCTTCTAATCTCACAACCTTCTTTATGAAACTTTATTGTGTATCCTTGATCACATATTTGACTAACACTCAATAGATTATGCTTAAGAACTTTTATATATAAAACATTCTTAGTCTTAGTTCTACCATAATCTAAACTCAAAGTACCTTTTTTGGCTATCCTGGCAGTGGTTTTATCTTTGAATCTCATTGTACTAACATTGATCTTCTTTAGAGTTATGAACTTACTTTTATCTCCTATCATATGCCTCAAACATCCACTATCAATGGACCATGGCTGATCTTTATTTCTTACACGTAAAGCTATTTGCACCAACATAGAATCTTCAGGTTGTTTCTTCTACCATGAACATGTCTAAACCTTCTTCCTGATGAATGGAGCTTTGAAACTCTGATCCTTCTTCTTGATGAATGGAGCTTTGAAACTCTAATCCTTCTTGACTAACTTGAACATGCTTCTAAAATACCAAGCTATGTGTCTAAAGTTGTTGCACTTGTATCAAACTATGGTCTCTTCATCAAAGCTTGATAGAGGAGCAAAAGAGTTGTGGCTTCTGCTTGACTCTACTTGACTTTCCTTCTCCTTATTTCTTAAATTGTTATATCTTTTTCTACATTCTTATTTCTTGTGACCATATCCATTACAATAAAAATAATAGCCATAAAAATAAGACCTGTCTGTATATCTTTGACCTAATTGCCTTTTGTAGCTTTGTTCCCTCTAGCCTTCTTTATTTGAAATGTCCTTTGTATTCTTCACTTATCCCCTTTTTGTTTCCTATTTTGTAAGAGCTTCAACATAGCTCTTTTTCTTTTCAAATCCAATCCCTGTCTTATCTAAATTTTCTTTTTGACTTTCCAATATCTTATTTAGCATGTTAGTGCTATCCTCAAATTTTGAATCACTATCTATTTTATCATTGATCGCTTCCTCAATATCTTCTTTTAAAGAGGCAATTTCAATAACATACCTTTCACATTATTTTCTTGCTATTTCCAACTGTGCTATTAGATCTTCTTCATTCTTATTGGCTTCTTCCAAGTGCATTGTTAGATCATCAATAATTTCCTTTGACTCCTTTTCATTTTTCTTGATCTGACGCATCAATCTTTGATTCTTCTTCTCAACAACTTATAACTCTTCTAAGGCACAAATGAGTTCTCCTTCCATATTCACTTCAACTTCTTCCTCTTCTTCTTCTTGATCACCTTCATGTATGGCCATGAATAAAATATCTTCTTCTTCTGAATCACTGACTCCACTATCTTCGACTGAGCTAGGATCCTTAGAATATAGGCTCTTCTTCTCGAATCCCTTTTTGGATTTTCCTTTGAAATTCTTCTTGTATGCAAGCTTTTCTTCTTCATCATCATTACCCTTATTTGGGCATCTAGCTAAAAAATGTCTAATCTTTCCATAATTAAAACATTTAAAAGGTAATTTTCCTTGATATTTACCTGTTCCCCTTTTCAGCTTGTGAATGAAAAGTGCTCCGTTGTCATCTTCATCATCACTGAAACTATCACTTCATTCTTGAATATTAGCTTTCTCTTTCTTTGATGTCTTGAAAGACACTTCTCTCTTTGAGGGTTTATCTTATTTTGTCTACATCTCATATGCTTTGAGAATACCATGAAGCTCATCCAGCTTTAGCTTGGCTAAATTCTTCATCTCCTTGATTGCTAAAACCTTTGCATCATATCTCATTGGTAGAGATATTAAAACCTTTTGCACCACCGTTGACTCATCCAACATTTCTCTAAGACCTTGAATTTGATTTACGATTTGATCAACTCGCAAAAGATAACTTGCTATATCTTCTTCTTCTTCTTCCATCTTCAAAATTTCAAACTATCTTCTAAAAGTCTGAAGCTTAGCTTGTTGAACCTTTCCATCACCTTTGTAAATATTCTCAAGTTTTACCAAAGTTTCATGAGAAAATTTACATTGCATAACTTTAACAAATTCAGATTCACATAAACCGCATAAAATAGAATTTAAAACTTTAGCATTACATTCACTTGCCTTCTTTTCTGCTAGAGTAATTACATATGTTTGTGGCTCTTCATATTCCTCCACCACTGCTTGCCATATGTCAAATCCAAGGGCCATTAAATAAATATTCATTCTCATGCTCCAGAAAGCATAATTCATCCCATCAAACAAAGGTACCTTATTTGTAGAAAATCCTTCATGTGATCCAGCCATCGTGTTTTCCCGATCTACCTTCAAGCTGTAAAACTTTTCAAAAGGAACCCGCTTTGATACTAATTGTTAAGCATGTGATATACTAAAAGGGGGGGTGAATCAATATATCATATATCTTATAAAACTTTCCCTTAATCAAATTCCACTTAATCAAACATTCAAGATATGTAATAAAACTAAAACATTAAACACCACACAAGATAGAGAGAGACACCAGATATAACATGGAAACCCAATGTGAGAAAAAATATAGAGAAAAATCTCAAGTATATGAATGAGTACCAACCCAAACAATATTTGTAATCACCAACTTGCAAGAGCATTGACCCATTTACTGAGCACCAACCCATAGGAGCACAAACCCCTTTGCTGAGCACCAACCCAACAACTATTCATGAGCACAAACCCATAGGAACACTAACCCTTTTGCTGAGCACCAACCCAACAACGATTCATGAGAACCAACCCATAGGAGAACCAACCCCTTTGCTGAGCACCAACACAACAACAATTCATGATCACCAACCCACAAGAGCATGAACCCCTTTGCTGAGCACCAACACAACAACAATTCATGAGCACCAACCCACAGAAGCACCAACCCCTTTGTGTATACCACACAACTATCTCTTATATTGCTATCTCAACCAATGATAGTTCATTACAACATCTCTTTCCTCTCTCACCTTTGCTCTTCTAAGCTAGATATAACAAATATAAATCATATTCATCTCTCACAATGCTCTTGTAAGCTAGATATTACAATATCAAATCCACTTCTCTCTCATATTACAAATGGCTTCTCAAGCCTTTATTTATAGCTTTCCAAATGAATTTTGGCCTTCCCCCTTTGTGACCCTTCAATCCTCATGGAAAATGGCACCAATCTTGTATGACCCTTCATATCCTTGCCTTTGAAAAGTTATGTGGTGACCCTTCATGAGCAAAAATGTCCTTCCCTCTTTTGTCCTTATCTTGGTGACTTTTCGTATTCCTCAAAGTGTCCCTTCATGAGAAATTGCACCCTTCCTCTTTTGTCTTCACTTGGTGACTCTTGGAATTCCCCAAGATGACTCTTCATGGGAAAATGCATCCCATCATTCTTTTGTCTTTACCCCATGGCTCTTTGACTTCTCCATGGGCCCTTCTTTTGTCTCATATGCAACCAAAAATATATTCATTAATATTAAATAAATATTAACTCATATTAGCCAAGATATATCTATTACAAATATCATTAAATGTAATGGGGCCTTTATCACGAATAATGCTAGACCTTTGACATCAATGACAATATTTCCAACACTCCAATGGTCAATGTGTCATAGGTATCTGAGGTAGGAAGTGCCCCTAGGAAACATAAAAGAGGTGAAGGTGACATGATGGGCTTGGTTTCCATCCACAATACCTAAAATACATATGTGTGAATAATAGATAACTATAGTAGAATAACATAAGTAGTTAAGATAGAAGATTTAAGTGATGTAGGGCAGAATGACAGGAGGCATCCCTTTATGAACTTGACCAAATGCAAAGCAGACGCTATCCTTAAAGTTGACTCATGGATGTATAAGGAGATAATGGGCCTCAAGAAGAAAATGGAAATATTGGAATGTAATCAGGAAGTAGATCGGAATAAAATCAATAATCTAGAAACGCAGATGAGGGATATTCCTATCAAACTTAAAGACTATGAGAACAATCTAAGGGGGCTCATTAAGGAGAGCAGAGTGAAGATGGAGGAGGTAACTTGTAGCATATGTGTAGTTGCTGTAAACATTGGAAAATGAGAAAATGAGGAAATTAAATCCTTGGAGGGGCCTAGCAAGAGAACCAGACAGAGCTCAAGGAAGAAAACAATGCAAGAGGTTGCTACATCAGTGGCTATATCTATACAGGACAATGTTGTGATTGGAAAGGAAGCGGTGAAGATGATTTTGGAATTAGAAGAATATGATCTTTGAGTTCTTACTATCCTGGTCCTTTTAGGTGGATGTTATAACTGGTTCCATTTTTTGGTTCTTTGTTTTCTTTTCACACTAGAGTTTCCAAGTCTCTGTAAAACCTGGGTCCGGCTTTTGATGATCTTGTTTTGTGGTTTTAGGTCCTTGTAAAACCTATTTTTGATATTACTTAGCAGTAGGTGATAGGTTTCACCTATGGACATTATTGTTATATCCTTCTTCCTTTGTTACAGGGTTTTGGGGTCCCTTCAAAACCAGTTTTTACCTTAATCTAAAACATAAGTAGTTAAGATAAGCAATGCACACCTAGTGTAAAATGGTCAATGGGTGAGAAAATATTCATGATATCCAAGCACAGTTATTGAGGGTGAAGATTTGAGTGATCTTTAATGTCATTTTATCATGGTTGGGGGAGATATGTAATCTCTAGTTGCCCCAATGTATGGGTAATGTTGTGCAAAGTTGGGGGTCTTGTGTTAGAAAATAGTATTGGAATGGTGCTGACATTGGTTATAGATGTCGATATTGGTAATATAAAGTGTCAATATTAGTAAAAATAGGACAAATTTTCTAAGGTTGGTAGATGTAAACACCAACATCGATAGGTTAGGTCAATAGTGCTGACATCAATTGCTGACCAAACCCAACAAAAGGGGTTTTGATGGTTAACCAAACTCATTTGTAACTTTGTGATTAGAGAGAAGAAATAGGGATTTGAGAGTGATCTAAGATGGTAGCATAAAGAGGGGATCTAATAAGAGGCACATGATCATAGGATCCAGCAGTGCCAGCTAGGAAGAGAAAGTGAGATGAGGTATGCACCTAGATTGTTTTGATTTGGTATATATAATTTTTATGCTAAATGAGAGGCGGGTTTGTAGAAAATAGGAGTATGGGGATAGAAAATAGGTTAGGGTAGGTGTAGGATAAGCTAGGGGGATTTGGGGGTGGTTTTTTAGGGGAAATGGGTAGGTTTAGTTTGGGTCATTTGGCGTTAGGTCTGAACTAGTCACCAACATCAATGAGATCAACCAACATCAGTTGACAATTGGCTAACATCCAATAACATGACACTAAGTTTGACTAACATCAACTAACATGGTACCAAGGTTGGTAGTATGCTATTGATGTTGACCATTACATAGACTGGTAAAGAACTGACATCATCATTAATGTTGAATTTAGCTACTATTAAAAAGAAATAGATAAGAAAAAGGGTGAGGTTTTGATCTCTAGTGGGAGTAGTCAACTAGCTTAATAGTTGAGATAGCCTTAGAAGACCTTGTGTCATTTGAGTGATACCTACATAGCCCAGTTTAGGGCCTCAAGCCAATGAAGTTCTCCCAAAACCTAAGAAAAAATCTAAAAAAGTGTGTGTTAGGGAAAAACTTAAGCTGAGAGGTCTAGGTTTTCAAAAGACAGGTCATAGTGTCAAGGGTCAAGAATATAGGTAGTGAGGCCTAGTGTTTCTATCGCTAAATTACTTTCTCAGATTTAAGAGAGAAAAGAAACTAAAGAATAATGGTCGAGGCTTGTGAAGTACCTGGATAAAGATCGCGCACCGTAATCCAGACGCTTGTGGGCACCCCTCTTTGGTTGTGAAGGAATAACACCTGCAAGAAAAAAGAAACTTGGACAAGAAAATGTTAGATAGGTAGATGGTGCGTTGCCAGGCAAAAGCCTGTTCCCAGAAGTATGAGAACTTCCTTAAGGGAGGTCAACCCACTATTTTGATAAAAGATAAATGACAGAATGCTAAAATAGACTGAAATGATAGCAAACTGAAAGAGAAAAGGAAGCAAAGGCTTACCTGGAAGAAGCTGTCGGCTTAGTTGCAGTCGCCGGCGTCGGTGGTCCTACCGGCATCAGTTGTCAAAGGTGCCGATGTCGATTAGTCTGCCGATGTCAGTGGGGGTAATGACTGGCGTCAGTTGGGGCAATGGGCTTGGACGGGGTTTAGGCAGGTTCTGGTCGAGTCTGGACAGAGTCTGGTCTGGGCTTGGTCTGTGGACGTACAAAATGGTCTGGGAGAGTCTGGTTTTAGTTGAAGGTCTGTACAGAGGTCTAGGATAATGGACAAAATGTTGAAAAGGGACAGAGAGATAAAGGAGGCCAATCAGGGAGATAGGAATCTGGGTCTGCCTAGTTTGGTTAGCAGTCTGGGTTGGGGAAAAGAAGAGCTGAATCTAGTTTAAAAGCAGATGACTAGAAAGCATAATGAAAACACAAACAGAGTACTTACTTGTGCCCTACTGAAGAAAATGGTGTAGGTTGGTGTCTTGTTGCTGGTGATGCCGGATGTGAAGACCTGTTGCTGATGAAGAATCCCTGTTGTTCACTTGCAGAAGCTTGCTGTGTACCTGAGGGAGAGAGTCAGGTTGATTGGTAGAGAGGTCAAGTGAAAGGATAGATACAAAGGGTCTGATGCAAAGATTCAAGAGTCAGGATCTCAGGGAGAGTCATAGAGAGTGAAGAAGAGGAGATAACAGTGAAGAAGCCGTTATGAAAGATGCTGACGCTAGCAATATCACC
This sequence comes from Torreya grandis, assembly GCA_037957365.1. Taxonomy (NCBI): domain Eukaryota; kingdom Viridiplantae; phylum Streptophyta; class Pinopsida; order Cupressales; family Taxaceae; genus Torreya; species Torreya grandis. The sequence goes on from JARHVA010004625.1 coordinate 330,600, forward strand.
GACGTCAGTCGACGGTTGACCGACGTCAGCAGCTAAAAGGCCAGAGAAAGGCTAAAAATAGCCTTTCATCCATTTCCCAACCGTCGGGTCAAATGAATGCGAGGATGAAACGGTCGATGGGGGTTAAATGGGTGAGTGGAGAGGTTGGAATGGGAGTCTTAGGCATTAAATGGCCATGTGGGGAATGAAGGGGATCCAAGGAGGGTATCCTAGGGTGGTGAGGTGGCAAGGAGAAGGAAAATGGACTTGTTTAATTAAAAATAGATGATTATTTTCAATTAATAAGACCTAGGTAGGTTAGGGATAGTCGAAGTGGCAAGGGACCAAGGGGAGAGAGGAAGACCAAGGGTTAGACACTTTTTAGGTGTCTACATTTGCCCCTTTTTGTCTTGTTGGTTGTTCTAGATGAACTACAAGACAAAAATAGGAGGTGTTTGCCCCAGGTGAGGGATGATGTGGATTGCCCCGAAGTATGGATGACGTATTCCCCCTCAAAGTAGGAGTCAAGGGAAGGGAACCAGGAGTTGGGTGCTGATTTGACAAAGAGTGGATGGAAAAGGGGTGAGGGTGAACGCTGTAAAAGTTGTGATTGCGTGCATACCACTGCACAAGATGGTCAGGTCAAAAGTGTCACAGGTCAAGGGTCGAGGAGTGCCAAAATCAAAGTAACCAGGCCCCAACATTTAGTCATCTACTGATCGAGTCACTCAATCTAAGCTGAAGCTCCAAATGGTCATCGTGTTCTAGGTATCCCAGGCTCAGGAAGTGCTCCTAAAAACACGAAAATGCCACAAGTAGTAGGGATCAACTGGCTTGCAATCTTATACTTGTGAAGGGTCAAAAAATAAGGTCTGCGAACAATTTTGCTATCTATTCGTGAGGTAGCATGCGTGCAAACTAAACCAAGACAGAGTTGTCTCGGAAGTGGTCAAGGTCTGAGGAGATAGGCATGATCTCCAATGGTCGATGGTCAAAGGGATGGATGGATGAAAGGATGTGGCCAAGCTAACCTCAGAAAATGTCAGGTGATCTGAGTGCTGCCTACATAGCCCTTGTGTGAAGGGCCTCAGGCCAATGTAGTTCTCCCTAAAAGGGAGGAATGGTCAAAGAAAATGATTGGTTTTGGTCAAAGTCACAGAAGAGAAGGTTTGTCCATCAAAGAGATGAACAAATGGGGGTGGTCGAGCTAACCTCAGAGGATGTGTTATCTGAGTGCTGCCTACATAGCCCTGGTCATAGGGCCTCAGACCAATGTAGTTTGGACTGTGAGGGTCAAAATGGTCGATGATGAGTTTGGTCAAGTGTCAAAATGATGAGGAGAAAGAGATGTTACAACCTTTTCCAAATGGTGTATTCTGTAACATTGGTCGAAGGTCTTTCATCCCTAGCAATTTTCCATAGTCGTGATGGATGTATGCTAAAAATGAATGGAGGTCTATTTATGCTTCAGCAAGTATTGGTTTATGCTTAACGTAAATTGGGTCTGGTCGATAGTTTCCATGTGTATTGGTGTCCATGGAAACTATGTGTATTGATGTCATGTTGAAAATGTTGAAGTTGGTTTGAAAATGTGATCAAAGTGAAAGATAAGTGAAAGGTGAATCGCTCTTTCATTGATAAGGACCAGAAAGGGAGCATGGATAGGGGTTATTAGAACAAAAGCCCCGTTCATGCATTACGTCGTTGACCAGTGTTGTGTTAGGGTGGTAATCGAATCACTTTGACATTAAAGTGAGCTCGAAGTCCCTTGAGCGGGTAATAGGAGGAGGATAGGGTAACCCAGTTTAAGAGCAGGAATAACCTTGCCCCTTTTTATAGGAGACCCTGAGACAACTACAAGCCAAGTCCATGACTCATTTTTTTTTTGTTTTTTTTTTTTTGGGGTGCAGACTGATCGATGCGGGAAGTCTACAGAGAGATGTCATTTGATTTATGGTCATGTTGCGAAGCTGATCAATGTGGGAAGCTTCTAAGAAAGGTTGCTATTTGTAGCAAGATTTAGTCATAGCCATCCTTCGAGGGAGTGGTCTATATTTTTGCTTTAAATGTTTGATAAGTTGGCCTAGCTGTCCTTCAAGGGATCAGTCTAGTAATACAGCAATTATGTAGCTATCCTTCGAGGGAGCAGTCTACATTTAGAGTGTTTTATGACCTAGTATGATATATTATTTTTGATATAATTATTGACTGAAGTTTAGCCATGGACGAGCCTGTAGAGGTTTAAGGGTTCCCTTTTATTAGGACAAAGCATTACTGCTTGACAAAAAAGGGTTGACAAGTGTTAGGAAGCAGGGTTGATAGGAAAAGGAATGACAATGACAAGGGATTGCTCAAGGGACGAGCTCAAGTAAAACGTCAAGTGATCGAGCACTCGACTAATAGTAGAAATGGTCGAAGACGCAAGACATAAAAAAAAAAGGGGTTCAAGGTCTAATAAGTCTCTGGGCCATGCTTGTATGTTATGATAAGGTCCAAGTCAATTAGGAGCAAACCTGCCCCAATTTGCCTCTTCCGAGATTGGTCAGGTGTTGATTGATGGATGTGAAGTTGGTTGACATTGTCGTTGGTTGGTTGAAAAAGGTTGAATGTTTGGTCGAGAGGTCTGGTTGATTGATATTTGGTTGAAGTTTGGTTGGGACTGGTCGAATAATTGGTCGGGGGTTAGGTCGATGGACACTTGGTCGAGGTTTAAGATTAAATGAGTGATTGATATGTGGTAGAGATTGGGTTGAAAAGTTGGTCGAGGTTTGGATGAAGGATGAATTCCCCCAGCGGGTAGGGAGAATGTTTGAAAGAGTGGTTAAGGTCGGTTGAGGTTTAGTGGTCAGATGGATGGTATTAATGTTGAATAAGGGGGTCAAAGGCGGCAAAGGGACCACAGTCTGGTGTGGGGATCCTGATTTAGGTGATGAGGTTGGAGAGGCATGAGTCGGGGTTGATGTTTTGTCGAAGAGGTGGTCAAGAGGATCCTTGATGAGAAGGGGGTCTTTTTTCCATTGCTGACGAATGACAGCTTTGAGAGCGCAACAACGCTCAGTGTCATGTCCCGAAATGTGATGATAATGGCAGAATTTGGAGTTGTCAAACCAAGAGGGTCTTGATCCGAGATGTGATGGGAGAGGCGGTGTTGAAGGTTTGTTGATAATGTAGTTGAAAAGAGAGGTGTCATTCTCCAAACATTGGCGAATGGCAACCTTGAGGGCACAACAATGTTCCGTGTCGTGTCCAGGCGTGCGATGATATGCATAAATGCAAGTGTGGTCGAACCAAGGTGGTTTAGGTCCGAGAGATTGATATTGTCTAAGAGGCGGGAGGTCGATACGAGATGACTGCAATAATTTCCGTAAGAGCAAGGCATATGAACCTGCTAACGGGTCGGGATGTTTTATCGCAGTGAGGGTTGGTGACGTTGGTTTGAGAGGCGAAAGAGGCATAGGTCGAGGGTTTGAAGGAGATGTATGTCTGATGGGTTGAGAGAGTAATAGAGGCGACTTGCCTCTGTGAAGGATGGGAGTGGGAAGCACTCCTATTAAAGTAGACGGATGCGGGCCCAAGATTGAAGGTAATGACGAAGGTGGAGGAGGAGTTCACCGGTGAGGTCTAGTAGCTTTCGTGTGTTTGGGTCGAGGGCCACTATTGTGTGAGGCGAGGTCAGATGTAGGTTTGGGTTTGGATGTGGACGGAGGTGAGTGAGATGTAAAAATCTCACGCAAAGGGCAAGAGGAAACCGTGACTGGGTCTTCCTTGGTTGAAATGGGTGGAGAGACTGGTTCTTCTCTTGGTGGAGAAGAAATAAGAGAGTGTGGCTCCTCAAGTGGGCAGAGGGCATGGATGATCGTGCCTTCTACTTGTAGTTGAGGAGTAGGCAAGGTAGGGTCTTCGGATGGAGGTGGGCTTAATGGTGTTGATGTGGTCAAAGCGTCCTCCAATACAAGAGAGGTAGATGGAGGACTAGTAGGAGAAGAAGGTTCTTCATCCTTTAATGGAAGAGGTTGGTCAAGGACAAGAGGCAAGATAGTGTTAATCGCATGAATGTCATGGTCTTGAGGGTCATTGGTCAAAGTCTGGATGCTGTTTTGAGTAGGCGGATGATTTGGAAATGGTTTTTTGAAAATGTCGATATGTTGGTTAGGTGGGGCGTTCGGGTTATCTAAAATAAGATCCCCCTTGTCGATCATGTCTTGGATGATGTTTTTGAAGGTTCGGTAGTTGTCGATGTCATGGCCTTAGACGCGATGAAAGGGACATAAGTCGGCCTCCCTATACCATGTAGGGATGGCTTTTGAAGGGTCAAATTGAGGTGGTCGGATTGGAGGGAGATTGAGGACCCCCTGCTTGAGTAGTTTTTCCAAAACGAAAGCGTATGGTTCTCCAAGTGGAGTGTAAGAACGCTGAATGTACCATTGTTGGAATTGTTTGGTGATGCTTAAAGATGTCAAAGGTTGAGAGTAATTCATTGTTGTCGAGGATGGTGATCTAATGACCACAGTATTGGCCACTCCTTTAGATTCGGAATTGGCAGAAGAAGAAGGTCTGGAAGAAGAATGGCCATTGGTTTTAGCGTTGGTATGACGCAATTTGACCTTATCCTCATCAAGGGCACAGAGTTTAAGCTTTCAAGCCATGATGAAAGCTTCGTCAAAAGTGCAGAATGTCTGAATCCGCAAGGTAGAAGAGATGTGTCTGGTACATGCTCAAGAGAAGAGCTCGATGAGCTCAGGTTGAGGCAAAGAGAAGGAGAGCTGGTTAATCAGGCCCCTCCAACGAGCGACAAAATCGACTACAGATTCGTCGTCAAATTACCTAATGGAGTAAAGGTCTGTGATTGAGACTTATTTGGTGATGTTGATTGAGAAATGGTCAAGAAATAGTTGGGCGAGTTGAATGAATGAAAAGATAGAGTGTCTGGCAAGAGAACTATACCAGTCAAGGGCTGGGCCAGAAAGCGACATAGGGAACGTGCGTAAAAGCAACGCATCGTCATGGGCAATAAGATAACAGGCATGTCTAAATGCCCGTAGATGTTGTTTTGGGTCTTCCTTACTCTGAAAGCAAGTGAATTTAGGAAGCTCCCATTGGTTGGGATATGGTCGAATAGGGACGGAAGGATGGATGGGCTCATTACAAATTTGCTCATATGACAAAGTATTGCTTGAACCAGAAATGGAGGCTTCGAGACTGGACATTTTATCCCTCAGCATCTTAATGATGTCTGCTGACAGATTGGCGAGTTGAGCACCTCCTAAGTTGTAAGGCGCTTGGAAGAGGCTAGAGGAGGCGTGTGACATAGTCAGTTGTACAATGTACGGATGACTAGTCGCAGGGGCAGAAGTGGAGGCTAAAGGTGGTTGCATTATGACGGTCGAAGGTATAAGTTGACTGGGCACCGCCAAAGGTGGTTGAATTGTGGCACTGGTAGAAAGATAGGTTGGCCCTCCTACATTTGTGGGTGCAAGAGTATGAGAGGTCGAGATAATCAAGTTCTGATATGATGTAGAACTTGGTTGAATTATAGGTGGTTGAGGGGGTAATGGAACCTCGATGGAGGTCGGTCTAAAAATAGATGGGGAGGCCAAACTTTGCGTATTGGTCATGGTTGGGTTAATAGTTAAGGTGAAAGGCTGAGTCATAAAGGGTTGGGTGGAGAATGGTGTGGATGTCGTCGCCACGTCACCCGAAAGGTCTCGCGTTGGGTTTCTCACGAGATAGTTTTGGAGGGCTGCGGTATTGAGGTCCAAGAATATCTCAAAATCTTGGTCCCCTTCAGGGATGATGGGAATTTGAGTCAGGGTCGGGGTCGGGGTCGGTCCTGTAGGAGTTCTTTCAGTCTCCGAGTGGAACTCCATGATAGGACTGGTTAGGGACGAAGGAACGTGGTCAAAAAAGAGGGTCAGGTTCCAGAAACTGTGTTTTTCTATTTCAAAAAACCAGAATGGAGTTTTTGACAGAGAAGGGACAGGTTTTAGGCTGCTGGTTTTGAAAAAAAGGACAGTGACAGAGACTGACGTCGGTTGAAAAACCGATGTTGGTAAGAAATATGGCCGACGTCAGTCAGATAACCGATGCCGGTAAGAGAGGAAAGCCGACATCGGTGACAGAACCGATGCCGGTGACTGTGTTTTCTAGAGAACCAAAAGATTTTAAGATTCTTTGGAAAAATAATGAAGAAAGCGTCCTCACTCACTCAAACAAATAGATGAGAAGAGAAGAACTGAGAGAGACAGACAAGCCTAAGCGATAAATCCTAAGAATTAACTTTAGAATCTTATGGCTTATGCCTTAGATGAATGTTTGGGGAGATTGGCTGTAAGAAGGGTCCTAGAAGAAGGTGGTCTAAAGATGGTTTCAGGTGTTGTTAAGGCACTCAAAGTCTATGTTAGGTCTGGTACGTGGCCTGGTGCTAAGGAGCAAGCTCCCCTCACTTCACGATTCCAGTGGTTAGCTGGTCTCGCTTAGCCAAGATATACCTCGCCTAGAGTTTATCCTCTACCAGAGAACGGAGTGGGCTTCCCCCTTGGTGATGAAATCCAAGTAGGGTCACCGAGGTGGGTAAGGTATCCGCTGGGAGATGAAATCCCAGTCGGGCCTTGTCTCAAGTAAGTTTGATGTGTGTTTTAGTGCATGTGGTTTGGTAGTGTAACATCAAGTGTCTACGATTTATTCAATATGCGGATTTAAGTTACTAGATGTGGACTAAGAAGATGCAAGCACAAGCAGAAATGAATGCAAAGTGTTTTAATGCCCAAGTCAAAATGTGAGATTTGTTATGAAGACAAGTTTGAGAAAGGGTTGAGAGTATGATGTTTAGACTAGTCTAGAAATGCAAGGAAGAAAGATTTGTTTTAGTCCTACTTATAGTGTCATTTGGAATAGAAGAAAGAGACAAGAAGGAAGGAGCCTAAATGCACCTAAATGAATGAAAGGAAGAGGAACCTGAGGAAGAACCTAAGGTCCCACCGGGCGTGCCAGAATGTTTCTATCGCTAAATTACTTTCTCAAATTTAAGAGAGAAAAGAAACTAAAGAATAATGGTCGAGGCTTGTGAAGTACCTGGATAAAGATCACGCACCCTAATCCAGATGCTTGTGGGCACCCCTCTTTGGCTTTGAAGGAATAACACCTGCAAGAAAAAAGAAACTTGGACAAGAAAATGTTAGATAGGTAGATGGTGGGTTGCCAGGCAAAAGCCTGTTCCCAAAAGTATGAGAACTTCCTTAAGGGAGGTCAACCCACTATTTTGATAAAAGATAAATGACTGATAAATGACATAATGCTAAAATAGACTGAAATGATAGCAAACTGAAAGAGAAAAGGAAGCAAAGGCTTACCTGGAAGAAGCTGTCGGCTTAGTTGCAATCACCGGCGTCGGTGGTCCTACCGGCGTCGGTTGTCAAAGGTGCCGATGTCGGTTAGTTTGCTGATGTCAGTGGGGGTAATGACCGGTGTCGGTCGGGGCAATGGGCTTGGATGGGGTTTAGGTAGGTTCTGGTCGAGTCTGGACAGAGTCTGGTCTGGGCTTGGTCTGTGGACGGGTCTGTGGACATACAAAATGGTCTAGGAGAGTCTGGTTTTAGTTGAAGGTCTATGCAGAGGTCTAGGATAATGGACAAAATGTCGAAAAGGGACAGAGAGATAAAGGAGGCCAATCAGTGAGACAGGAATCTGGGTCTGCCTGGTTTGGTTAGCAGTCTGGGTTAGGGAAAAGAAGAGCTGAATCTAGTTTAAAATCAGATGACTAGAAAGCATAATGAAAACACAAACAGAGTACTTACTTGTGCCCTGCTGAAGAAAATGGTGTAGGTTGGTGTCCTGTTGCTGGTGATGTCGGATGTGAAGACCTGTTGCTGATGAAGAATCCCTGTTGTTCACTTGTAGAAGCTTGCTGTGTACCTGAGGGAGAGAGTTAGGTTGATTGGCAGAGAGGTCAAGTGAAAGGAAAGATACAAAGGGTCTGATGTAAAGATTCAAGAGTTAGGATCCCAGGGAGAGTCACAGAGAGCGAAGAAGAGGAGATAACGGTGAAGAAGCCATTATGAAAGATGCTAGCAATATCGCCGACGTCGGTCGACGGTTGACCGATGTCGGTGGCTAAAAGGCCGGAGAAAGGCTAAAAATAGCCTTTCATCCATTTCCCAACCACCGGGTCAAATGAATGCGAGGATGAAACGGTCGACGGGGGTTAAATGGGCGAGTGGAGAGGTTGGAATGGGAGTCTTAGGCATTAAATGGCCATGTGGGGAATGAAGGGGATCCAAGGAGGGTATCCTAGGGTGGTGAGGTGGCAAGGAGAAGGAAAATGGACTTATTTAATTAAAAATAGATGATTATTTTCAATTAATAAGACCTAGGTAGGTTAGGGATAGTCGAAGTGGCAAGGGACCAAGGGGAGAGAGGAAGACCAAGGGTTAGACACTTTTTAGGTGTCTACACCTAGAGTTAGAATAGGTGAGTAAGCCTAGGGTAGAGAGAGATGTAGTGAAGCCTAGGGTAGTTATTAAGGTGGGTATATGGTTGAGCTAACCTCAAAGGACCCCACATCAATTGAGTGTTGCATACATAGCCTAGTTTAGGGCCTCAGACCAATGTATTTCTCCCAATGAGAAGGGAAAAAGGTGGTGAGGGAGTAGATTAAAAGGGATGTGACCTGATTCATGTGTGTATGAGTGTAAGTGAGGATGGAGCTTACGCTATGAGACCATCTGTCAAGGTTATTAACATGCATGAGGAGAGATGTTACTCTAGATGAGTGAGATCATATGGTAGCCATCAGTTTAGGAGTGTGATGATATTTTCATGTCATGTGGGATGTGTCATTAATGATAACGTTGATTAGGAGGTGTGATCATACCACCAACACTTTCCATCTACCAATTAGAGAGTTAGCAATCACACAGGAGGATGTCTATAAGATTCTATAGCTACCACTCTAAGGTGGGGAGGTTTTTACATACTCAAGAGAGGAACATGATATACATATGGTTATTTTATATGGGGAGCATGTCAGTGAGGTGAATTACCACTCTATGAGTTTTGCATATGAGCCACTTTACATGGTTGATGAGGAGCAACATCATCTTAGCATCCTAATGATGATTGAGATCATGGTTTGTGCCTTACCTAATGTGAATGAAGGGAGATTTTTGATTTCTTTGATAGGTGTGCTTATGAAGATGATAGAGTAGCAGATCATTTTTTCTTGGGGTCTAATATTTTTAGCATAGTTAACAAAGAGATATGGGGTTTAATTACATTAGCAATACAATTTATATATCATCCATCTTTTGTACTATTGGGCATATGAGAACATCATGGTGACACAACCATTAGGACTACCTACCACTATTTTGGCTAGCTTTCAGGTTAGATTTAGATGGTGGAGAAATGGGATGGCACAGACCCAATTGGATGGCATCATGTGAGACATCACCTACTATAGGTGCATGATCAAGGGCATAATCACTATAAATATAATGTGGGGACTATATCTAACATATCTAGTTTTCAAAGGGTAGGTAGAGTAGCTTATTAGGTTTCAAGGCTCATTATGAGTCAGGGGGAGATGGCCCAGTGAGCTGGAGATGGTAGCCATGGCATAGATCAAGAGGTAGTTTGGTCTACTATAGGATATTCCACTTACCTTCCCTTGATACAGGAGGGATGACACATAGGTACCTTTACCCTTGCTCCAAGAGACTGATGGGATTGATTTTGAGGAGCTACTAGTAGGGCTAGGTGTTGGGGACCTACAGTGTATAACTACCTATACAGCTTGGTGGGTAGGGTTGCATCTGATGGTAGAGATTGGGAGGCCACTAGTAGACATATAGGGGTTAGTCAGAGAGAGAGAGAGAGATGTAGTGCTACATACATGAGATACAATAGTACAAACTCAATATGTAGTGGTGTAGGCTTAAGAGGTAGCCCAAATTGAGGTTTTGTCCTTAAAGGGGTAGGTGGTGACATTGTAGGGTTAGATTGGGGCTCTATAGGGTTAGGTTGCATCATTATAGGGCTAGATAACTTTTTTATAAGGTTAAATGGCTATAGTGATGGTAGAGATAGTTTGAGAGTAGTTATAGGCTAGTCCACTTCTCCTCCTCCACAACCACCATAGGGACTAGTATAGGTTGGGCCAACATCAGGTGCCATAGGTCCTCCATAGAATATATCAATGGTGAGGTATTCATCTACCCTAGATGAGATTTCTTACTATGAGAGGGTGATTAGAGAGTTATCATAGATACAATGATATTTAGAGTTTAGAGAGTAGGAAAGGTTGATGTCATGTGCAATAGCTTCTAGTTCATGTCAATGTAAATAGATAGAGAATGGTGATGATACTGCATCCTCATGACCTTATGGAGAGCCTTGAGGACCTTGAGTATTAGTTTTTTACAATTTTTGTTTATATATGTTATATGTATACCAACTTATGAGCTGAAAATTCTAGATGTACATTTTGAGAGAGATTTATGACATTTTGATGATGCAGATGATAAACATGTATTTGAGCACATATTTATATATGATATGTTCATTTATTTCCATGTTTTTATTTGAGATGCATTGCTTATGTTTATGATGTTGATATGGATGATGCTCATTTATTGCTATGTTAATTTGGATGTTAATGTTGATCATGTTATTTGATGTTAGTCTAGCCTTTCCCATTTATGTGATGGTATATGTGTAGTTGATTGGTTAGCTTCATTTTAGCACTTTTCCATATTTGTGATGGTGTATGCTTAAAATGAGTAGATTGAGTGGGTTAATTTATTTCAGAATTTATCTTTATTTGTGATGGTGTATGCATAAAATAAATAGGTTGATTAGGTTAATGTTGGTATGACATTATTTTTGCATCTAAAATAGAGATATCAACATGTGATGAGGATGGAAAAATAAAAAGGTAGAATTCTCATGCATTGGTAAAGACCATAATTTAGAATGTAAATAGGCTTAGGAAAATGAACCTCTTTTATGCCTTATATCTTTGAACCATTGTTTTTGTTAGAGAAGTGTCATGTTTACCTCATGTGAAGTGAGCTTCATAGTGCCTCAAAAGAGTATGAGAGGAAGAAAGGGAGAATGAGGGAAAATGTTTAGATAGCATAACCTACCAAGTAGAAATGATATGTCCCCTTTGTAGGTGACCTAAGAGCTAATATAGGCAAGTCCATGACTTGAAGATTTTTTTTTTGTGTAAGCTGATCAATGCAGAAGCCTATAATGGGATTTTGTATAGGTTAAGGTCATGCAAAGAGGTGAGGATCCCTATGCATTTATTTTTCACTTTGAGCACAAATCCTGGCTTAGCCATCCTTTTAGGGAGTGGTCTAAGTGTTTGTTTTAATTTTAAATAGTTGTCCTTCAAGGGAGTAGTCTATTGATAAGAGTAGAGGGAAGTTACGTAGATGTTCTTCAAGGGAGCAATCTACGTTGAAAAACATCGCCTAAGATTTTAAATTTTTTTCAAATATCCCATTTAAAAAATAATAATTTACTCATGGACAAGACTATAAAGGCTTAAAAGTTTTCCACTGTGAGGATAAAACCATACCATTGTGTAAGTTATCTAAGTATATAGGAGTAAGGGTGAAGATGAAGAGCAATGTGATGCTCAAGGGATGAGATCAAGTTAAACATGAAGTAAAACAACACTGATTTAATAAAATAATGGTTGTAGGTGTAAGACATTTAAAAGCTCAAGTTTTGGCCTTCCTTCAAGAGAAGACAAGTGATAAGTTCCTGAGCCATACTTGTGAGTTATGATATAAGGTATAAGCCAATTAGGAGTAAATTTACCTTGTTGGATCTTCTCCATGTTTGTCACATGTTGATTTTATTTCAATACAAGATCTCCTATATTAAAATCTCACTCTTTGAGGTTTTTTTTATAAGTGCATTTGATACACTCTTGATAGATTTGGAGGTAGTTGAGGGCTATGAGATGATGTTCATCAAGTAATTCAAGTTGGACCAAATGTTCTTGGTGAAATTCATTATTAGGAAGTATGTCATGTAGAGAACTTCGAAAAGAGGGAATGTAGATCTCAAGAGGCAAAATAGCCTCCATCCCATATACCAATGAAAAAGGTGTAACACCCATTAGGGTTTGAATACTAGTGCAATAAGCCCATAAAACAAAAGGAATGTGTGTGTGTGTGTGTGTGTGTGTGTGTGTGTGTGTGTGTGTGTGTGTGTGTGTGTGTGTGTGTGTGAATCCTTTCTTGTATCATTGAATACCTTCATGAGAATATTGGTCAAAGTTTTATTACAAGATTATGCTTGTCTATTAGCTTGGGGATAGTATGGTGATGAGAAGCTTAATTTGATTCCAAATGCATCACAAAGACCTTGACCGGTCTTATTTTTGAAAGACTTGCCATTATCTATTATAATATTGTGAAGTACACCACAATGACATATGATGTGATGGTTAATAAAGTCAACAATTTTTTTAGCTTTAGTGGATATGAAAGGGATGGCCTCAACCTACTTGGTGAAGTATTCAGTAGCAATAATGATCGAGCGATGATAGAGTGATGAATGAGGGTTAATATCTCCAATTAAATCTAAACCCTATTGAGAGAAGGGCCAAAAGTATTTGGAAAATTATAATTCATGATTGGGAACATGAAGAAGGTTAGCATGCTATTGACACTTGACGTAATGTCAAACCATAGTCAGCACAATCTTGATGAAGTGTGGGCTAATATAGATAAATCAAAGAATATGTTTAACAATCATGTGACCATTGAAATACCCACCACAAATCCCATCATGGACTTCCTTAATAGCAAAGGGAGTCTCATTACTAGTTAGGCATCTAAGGAGAAGACCATTAAAACTTTACTTGTAGAGAAGTCCCCCTAGTATAGTGTAATGAGCAGCACATTTTATGAAGGCTCATTTCCCATTATTAGAAAGATCAAGATGGATAATAGAGAAGGGAATATAATCCATGAATTATTTGTGCCATAAGTCTTATGGGTTGGTTGTTACATTTCCAACAAAGAGGATGTTAGTTGATACATAGGAGGGTAATGTTAAGTGATTCATGGTGACATAGATTCTTGAAGAGGAGGATGAAGAGGTTATGTTTGAAACAAGTGAAGCCATCATGTTAGAAAACTTGTTTTTAGATCAAGGAATAATTTACAAGAGATAAGAGTCAAATGATCCCAAGAGTGTATCTACATGATGTTTTTACCACTACAAAATTTCATTTTTGCATAGGTAAGAGCCATTAACTTGGTTAAACACTAGCTAAGATTCACCAAAAATTATGATGGATTTGATACCCAAGAAGAGAGATATTTGAAGTGCAAGAATCAAAGCCTCATATTTGGCCATATTATTAGTACATTTAAAATCTAGTTTAAATGACAGGCATAGGCTCACCTTCTATAGGAATAAGTATGACCCTCGCACCCCCACCATGTTGGAATTTAGATATGTCAAATAAAATCATCATTTAGAGAGTGTTACATTAGATTCATCATGGAATTCAAGGTTTAAAGGTTGATTGTTAGGTAAAGGGACAACAACTAATTGGTCCATGATTATTTTCCCTTTAATTGATTTTTGTTGAATGAACTCTAAGTCAAATTTAGCAAGAAGCATGAGCCACTGAGATACACGTTGGTTGTGATATGGTTTGGAATGCATATATTTAAGAGGATCAATATGGATGACCACATAGGTTTTGTGATTTAGGAGATAATGGCGAAGCTTAAAGGTAAAAAAGACCAATGCAAGACAAAGTTTTCTAGTGTGGGTATATCAAGTCTCATAATCAATAAGTGTGAAACTTATGTAATAAACTGCATACTCTCGATGTTGGTCATCTCAATGTCAAATCATAACACCTAGAGAATGGTTTGTCACAGAGATTTATAATTAAAAATGTTGATTTTCCTTGGGTGGAATAAGAACTGGTGGGGAAGGAGGTATTATTTAAGTACATCATAAGCTTCCTGGTAGTTTGTATTCCATTAGGAGACATCCTTTTTGAGGAGATGGTGAAAGGGTTGGCATCAATCTGACAATTTCAAAATGAAACATCAAATTGACTAAAGTTTGCCTTGTAGGTTGTGGAGCTATTTGATATTAGTAGGTGAAGGCATCTTTAGGATTACTCTAACCTTAGCAGGATCAACCTCCATACCACAAAGAGAAATGATAAAACCTAAGAGTTTACCAAAAAGAACACCAAAGAGACATTTATTTGGGTTTAGTCAAATGTTATATTGGAGATGAGTGAATATAGTTTTGAGAATTATGAAGTGTTCTTGGTGAAGTTTAGACTTGCTGAGTGAGTCATCCATGTAATCTTCCATAGTTTTATGTATGAGTTCATGGAAAATGTAGGTCATGGTGCATTGATAAGTTGCACCAACATTTTTTAGGCCAAAAGGCATGACTTGATAACAAAAATTCCCCCATGGGCTAATAAAGGTGGTCTTGTGTTGATCTTCAAGAGAAACCAGGATTTGATTATATCTAGAGAATCCATCCATAAGTGATAACATCTTATGGCTGGCTATTAGATCAACAAGTTGGTCAATATAAGGCAATGGGATATCATCTTGTAGACAAGAAAAGTTTAAATCATGATATTTAGTGAAAATATAGAATCACCCAATTATTTTTGGTGATTGGAACAATATTGTAAATCCATTTTGAGTAGTCAATGGGTTAGATAAAATTAATAAAGGAGGCATTGGAGCTCTTCTTTGACAAGGAGAGTGATGTGAGAATGCATTTTGTGAAGATTCTACTTAACAGGCTTAACATCTCAATTGGTGACAATATTATAGGTGATGATAGAGGTTTAAATACTAGGCATGTCATTATAAGACCAAGCAAAGGTTTTGCTATGGTTATTAATAAATGTGGCATAATCAGCTTGCTCAAAGGAATCTAAAGATTGACTAATCTTGAGGATGTGAGGGTTATCATGGGAGGATAGGTTGATGTCAATGGTTGATTCATTTAACATGGCTTGCATTTTAGATGAGAATGGTCATTGGATATAAGAATCATCTACACCTATGTAGGTGATAATTGTGTCATCATCCTGACATTGGATAATGTTAATAGTGTGAGAATCTTCATCAATTATTTCAAGATGAATGAGAGGAATGGACCTTGTTTCCTTACCCTGACGATAGGTGAGAGGCCCCAAATGGATGGCATTAATTGAAAAAAATAATTATGAGGTATAGATACCTCTAATTTTGTAAGTGATGATGGAGAAGAAGGTAGAGAAGGAGAGATTGATTTTTCGATAATTGGTTCATGGAAGGTTTTAGTGAGTTTATTTGGTTTGTTATATCCCACCCCATGACTTTTTTTGGCATTTTAAATGGTGTTGCTAGTAAGATATTCAATAATCATAGGATACCTTGTTCATAATGACCCAAACTAAATCCTTTCTAGGCACACCTATATAGGTAGGCATGAACGAATCTAGGGTTACTCAAGAAAGAGAAGTCACAGTTAAATGGTTGTGGTGAAGAAGATGGATTGCTAACAGTGTGAGCTTGATCAATTCCCCCATATGTGAAATTGGTTTGAAGGTTAGGGGACCCATAAGGGATAACCATCCCAATATAGGAATCATAATTTGGGTGCATGTGAAGCCTTCCATACTCTTGTGGAGTATATAACATGTCGAGTGTCAACACATGATATTCACCAAGTGACAAACATTGAAAGGTCTCCTCCATGGGATCTTTGCCAAGAATTTATGTTGTTGGTATCTGTGTAACCATAGCAGTGGAGCTTGTGGAAGATTTAGAAGCATCATGCAAGGAGGATGATGTTTTCAATGGGATGAGAACATCATTGGGACTATAGGTCATATTACATGTTTTAAATGGAGGTGGGTCAATAGGTATAACATGTACTTGTCCATCATGCTCAAACTTGACACAACAGTGTAAAGCCAATGGTACAAATGCCATAAAACATATCCAATGTCTTCCAAGTAGTATGTTATATTAGAAATCTCCTTACACAACATAAAAGGATTGGTATTGTGCAGGGACCTACATAAATATGTAAGATAATAGTGCCCACCATAGTAGCCATAGTGTCATTAAAGGAATGAAGTACTGCATTAGTTTGAGACATGAAATTATGAGGAAGGGCTAGTTGTTTATAAGAATGGGTGGAAATAATATTAATACTAGCTCCCCAATCAATCATAACTCTCTTGATACAAGTTTGATCAATATATGTGGTAATAAAAAGGGTAGAATCTTGATCTTCAGGGTGTTGAAGTGGGATTTCTAAATTACTAAAAAAAATCAAGGAGATAGAATTAAGGGAGCCAACCAAAGCTAAAATAGATTGGGGATCATCTGATTGTACTTCAATCACTTGCAAGGCACTAGTCAAAGATTGATGGTGTTGGGATGAGCTTTGGATTAACTCATACAAAGATATCTTCACAGGAGTTTGGTGAAGTTGCTTCACATTTGAGCTTTGAATAAAGATTTTATTTTAGGAACACCCAAGATAGAAATATTAGGGTTAGTAGGGGGAGTGTCTTTGGTGAAGGGATGGATCCATGATGTAGTGACCATTTCCTTAGTTTTATATTTTTGGTTTTGTGATCATGTGGCCACATTAACTATGTTGATTTAAAAAGTTGGTGAAGGAGGTGGTAAAGGGGTTACAATGACATCTTTGGGTTTCAATTTCATTGGAATGTTAGGAGGCACTGTAGATGACAAAAGTAGAATAAAAGGAAGGTTAACAATAGTGTCATCAAAAAGGGTTTCAACATTAAAGTGTTGCTGAATAGCCATTATGAGGGCTTTACAATTCTTAGTATCATGTCTAGGTGAATGATGATATAAAAAAATTATGTATCATCAAACTAAGATGGCTTCGATTCAAGAGGATTATAAGGCTTAATGAGAGGAAGAGTTATTATCAAAGCTTGAAATAACTGACATAAGAAAAATATTTGGGAGCCTGTAAGTGGGTTTGTAATTGTTATACTAATATGAGTGGATACCTTATTTTGTTTTGATGTTGGAAAGGTAATTTTACATGGTGTCTTGTTTAGATATGATAGAGTTATGTGTTTTTCTATCACTTTCTTAGTGTCAAATGTGAGAGGCATACTAGATGATAGAGGTAGGAGTGGAGGTAACTTAACCTTTTGTTTGACTTGGTTACATGATATTCCAACTAAAGTGTAAGGGTGAGGTCCCAAAAATGGATGGTAAGGTTGAGGGTTGAAGAAGGGATTGATGATATCTAAGCATCTTAACATTCCTTTGTATTCTAGGGTGAGAAACTCCAACTTGTGGTTGAAGAGTTAAATCTAATTTCACCTATGGATGAATTAAATTACAAATGGGCTGTACACCCAAGGGCTTGATCTAATTTAATGTAATATATTCCTATGAGGATGAGTATTCTGACATAGATGGCTAAACTTTAGTTGATTGGTGAATAAGATCTAACTTTGTCAAAGAATTTAGGGTAAAGGGTAGTAAGAGGATTAGTGGTAAAGTTTGACATTCATTGTGTTGGATATGGAGTTTTAAGTTGGTCCCAAAATGTTGTATGGTCAAGCTTCATGGAGTCAAGAAATTATATACTTTTCAACAAACATGAGAAGTGTTTTGACAAAGATGACATAGGAATTATAGTTGTGTTTTTAGAAATCTATGGTGTTTGGGAAAGAGGGAAATTGTTGGTTTGTACTACTTCAAGCTAAGACAAGAAATAACTATAATGGGGTCTTCTTCGAAAGAGATAGGGGAAAAAACTTGATCTACCATGGATGGAGGGGAGGTAGGCAAAGTAGGTTCCTCAAGAGGGTAAAGCATAGGTATTATGGCTCCCTCAACATATGGGTGAGGCATGGGTAAAGTATGATCCTCCATAATTAAAATATGGGGTAATAGTGGTGTAATTGGAGTAGGCACAATAGGTCTCTCATCTATTATGGAAGTAGATGATATGGACTCTCCTAGGTATAAAGGTGAAGTGGGTGGGGTACCACTCTCTATAGGTGGAGGAGAAATAGGGGAAGAAAGCTACTTAAGAGGGTATAATGTAGGAATGATGTTCCCTTCAACATGTGGTTGAGGAATAGGTAGGGTGTGGTCTTCAAGCAATAAAAGGATAGGTAATATTGGTGCAAATAGAATTGGGATTACAGGCTCCTTAGGTGGAAAAAAGAGTGGTAAAGGAGGCTCTTCCTCTCGAGGGAGTGGAATGGGTGAAATAGGCTCTTATACTTGAGGAGGAAGAATGGGAAAAATAGGTGCCACTGAATGTGGGGGATTAGTTGATGAAATAGGTGTCTCTTATTAAGGGGTAGGTTAAACTGAAGATAAAGGAAAGACCATATTAACTGTATGAATATTATGATCACTTGAGTTAGTTGTCGGCTGGACAATATTTTGCTTTGGTGAATGGTTAGGAAAGGGGTGTTTGAACACATCCATACTTTGATTGGGAGGTACATTAAGATTATCCAAGACAAGCTCACCTCTATCAAACATATCTTGAACAATGTTCTTGAGTGTCTTGCAATTATTAGAGTTATGACCTTTAACTCGATGATAACCACAAAACTCATCTTCCTTGTACTAAGTTGGGATAGGATGGGAGGGGTAAAACTATATAGGAGGTTTAATATGAGGAAGGTTTATGACACCTTGCTATAATAGTTTTTTCAAAATAGATGTATATGATTCCCCAATGGGAGTATATTGTCTTTGTTCATATGATTATTGGAATTACTTGGTTGGATTTTGAGAAGTTAAAGTATTTAATCGGTTTATGGTTATGGAAGAGGCTAAATTAATGATCACCATGTTAGTGGAACCTTTAGCCTTTTGGTTAGAGGGAGAGGTTTTAGAGGAGGAGTTATTTTCCTTAGTATTGGGATTCTTACTGTGCAAATTGACTTTGCCTTCATCAATAGTGTGAACCTCAAGTTTCCATGCCATGGTAAAAGCTTCTTCAAATGTGCAAAAAGTTTGTACTTAGAGAGTGGATGGGATGTGCTTAGCACATGCCCTTGAAAAAAGCTTAATAATCTTAGATTGGGGTAAGGAGGAGAGTTGATTGATCAAGCTTCTCCAACAAGTGACAAAATTAACAATAGACTCGTCATCAAATTTTTTGATAGAATAAAGGTCTGTTATAAAAACCTTCTGAGAAATGTTAATAGAGAAATGGTCAAGGAATATTTTTACAAGTTGGGTAAATAAGAAAAGAGAGTGCTGAGGTATAGAACTATACCAATCTAAGGCAACACCTGAAAGAGACATAGGGAAAATACAAAGTAGAAATGCATCATCATGTCCTATTAAATAACAAACATGTCTAAATGCTCACAAGTACTATTGTGGGTCCTCTTTACTTTGAAAATGAGTAAATTTAGGGAGTTCCCATTGGCTTGGATAAGGGTGAATAGGCAAAGAAGGGTGGATTGGTTCATTGCATATCTGATCATAAGATAATACATTCTTTGAACTAGAAATAGATGTCTCTAGGTTAGACATCTTATACATTAACATCTTAATGAGGTCTAGAGGGGTATTAGTTTAGGGGATTCCTCCTAAGTTATAGGGATGTTGATAGGCAGTAGAGGGAGCATATGACATAGCTTGCTAAGGTTGTGTCAGGGTAATATAAGGGTAATGAGTCATAGGCTAAGGTGCAAAAAGAAAAGGGACTTGTCCCATTAGGTTAGAGACTATGCCTTGGTTGGTTCTAGTTACTGTAGGTTGAATTAATGGAATGGTTAGACTAGATGAATGGTGAGTCATAACTTAGGTAATTATAGGTGAGAGGGTGGATGGAATATGTACCACTAAATTTTGGAATGGGGTGTGACTTAGCTAAATTGGTTATGGTTATGAAAGTAGGGAAGTTACACCAGTGTTTAGGTGGGATTGGGTGGTTGGAAATGCCATATTTTGGACATTGTTTATAGTTGGGTTACTTTTCAAAGTGGTGGTTTGGGTAACCATGGGAAAAATAGTGGATACACTTAAAACTGAGGTTTTCTCCATCAAAGAGGTTGGCATACCATAGATTGGGTCACCCATAGAGTTATGGGTTTAGCTCATAGCAAGGTGATGATGAAGAGCTGCCACATTGTGATCAAAAAATTTAGCAAAATCTTGATCTCCCTTAGGCACAATGGGAATTTGGTCAGGGTTGGGAGTATGCATTGTATCTGAAGTATGCTCCATGATAGAGTCAAAAGTGAGAGGGGAAGGTGAAACTAGTTTCTAGCTTGCATAATTAGTAATAATTTTGTCTTGAGCTCATGTCAATACCATGTAAGAGGTGGTTTAAATAATTTTACTACCCTGTATTCAAAATAGAATAAAGAAAAACTAGGTTTGAGTAGAGGAAAATGGGTTATTTTAGCTTGCTATTTTGTGTAAATAAAACTACATAGTTGTTGACGTCGGTAGGGATGACCGATATTGGTAGGAAAAGTTCATCGACGTCAGTGTAACAACTAATGTCAATAGGTAAACTCTACTAATATCGATAGTGTTAATCGATGTCGATCATTGTGAAATCCTAGAAATATAAAATCTAATGTTTTAAGAAATCAAAGGCTAAAAATAGGTAAAATAATGGATGTAAAAGGTATGTGTAAGAAGGAATGATACTCAGAAAACCTTAGATAATAGGTTATACAAACTAATCTTTAGAAAGAGTATTGATTTTGTGAATCAATAGAAAAACATCCTTACCAACTCAAAAATATAGAAGGCAATTGAAAAGGAGAAAAAGAACATGTAGCTAGCAACTATTAAATGCTAGAGATTAATTTTAGTCTCATGTTAGATTATGCCTTAATCAGATAGTGAGAAGATAATTTGGTTATCAAAGGTACTAGAAAGCAATATATAGCTAGTTTTAGATTTGTTTTGGTGCTCAAGAGGGAATACATGTTAGACCAGGTATATGGCTTGTTATAGGAGTTTTCTCTCTACACTTCATGAACCTAGAGTTGACCTAGGCTGCTTAGCCAAAATATACCTTCTACCTAAAGATTATACTCCACTAGAGAATGGAGTGGGTTCTCTGCTTGGTGGTGAAATCCAAGTAGGATAGTTGAGTAGGGTAAGGTGATCTACCAAGTGATGAAATCTTGATGGACCTTTTCTTAGGTGAGTTTTGATTCTTGTTTATGTAAATGTGATTTGGTTGTGTGACATAGGTGTACTATGATTTATTCAAAATGTGTGTAATTAACTACGTGAGTTAATATGCAACAAGCAAACTATGAAATATAGTAAATTTTAAACCTAAATCTGAAATGTTTAGATTCAAATGAAAACAAAGAGGAAATAAGAATAGAGTACGAACTTCACTATCCTAATCTGCATGCAAGAGGAAGTAAAGAAGGGATTCTCTTTTTTGGTAAAAGAAAATGACAAATTGTTTTTAGAGGTAAGGAGAAAAGAAAGAAGATTTCAGTTTTAATGCATTTCAAATAAAGAAATACGATATTGGATTTTTCATTTTTAAGAAAAGAATAGAAGAAGGAAGAAGTGCAAGAAATGAAATTTCACTATAATGCACCTATATGAATGTTTAAAATAAGAAATGAACCCAAGTAAAACTCTAGGGTCCCACCAGGCATGCCAAAAATGTTTTACTAATTTTTTCTATTTTAAGTCTATAGGAAAATAAAATGAAGGATGGGGATAAGTGATTAGAATGAACTTGGATTTGGTTTGTGCACCATATCTAGACATTATGATCACTCTTGTTTGGATAGGGAGGACTACCTACAATTAAGAAAACACTACCACAAGATGTTTGTTAGTAGATAAATGAGTGGATTTCCAAGCTACATGCTTATTCTAGGAAGTGTGAAACTTCCCTAGAGATGACAATCCACTTTTGAGAGGCAAAAGAATAATAAATAACTAAAAAAGAGGTAACTAGAGAGTAAAATAGAGATAAAATTACCATTTTTAACAATTTATATGTAGCAGAGGGTGACAGGGTGTAGGTGAGGTGCTTTGTTGGTGTTTGTTTTAAAAGTTATATAGGTAGGTTTTGAAGAGGCTAGGGAATTGACAATTGCTAGTGTTGATAGGTGTGTGATCGATATCAGTTAGGCTACTGAGGTTGGTAGTTAGGTGATTGATGTTGGTTAGGTACCAAGGTTGGTAGGGGAAATAATTGTCTAGGAGGTTGCAAAAGGCTTTTTTGGGTCTGGGAAATGATTTGGATCAGGTCAGAAAGGTTAAGAGAGTAGGAAAGGGAGTTTATGGCTTGGTTAAGTCTAATCAGAGGTTTGTTATGCATGTAAGGGGAAATAAGCAAGGAAGCTTTGTAATTGCCTCATAAGGGTATGGTCAAAAGTGCATAAAGTAGTGCAAGTTAGATATAAAGAAATGGAAGAATAAATATTTAAATGACCTATAATATTAGTGATATACTTAGCTATGGTGGTTAATAAATGATAAGTGCTAGTTTGATGTTTTCTATTTAGGAGTCTAAACATGAATTCTTAAATAGAGAGAATAAGTAGATGTGTTGGTCCTCAATAGCTCAGTTGCTAATGGTGATTGACTTACATAGAGTGATTGTAAGCTTGGATGTTGAAAAATAGAATGCTTAGATCCTAAACGAGAGTAAGAATTAATTTTCTTGATTTTTACTAACCTAAACTATAGGTTAGAGTTTGGATTATATTGCCGATGTTGGTGATCTTGCCAATGTCAATAGGTATCCCACCAACATCAGCCATGGATTAACCAATGTTAGTATCCCTAGAACAGGTAAAACTTTCTATTCTTGGCATGTTTTTTATTATTGTGCATACCAAGTGTGACACTCATTATAAAATGGTAAAAATAAGAGGTTAGGATGGAAGTAGTTGTTTAGGAATTTAGTTTGGGAATGGGAATAAGTCTTGGGTAGTTAGGATGAGGGTACTAGGTATTGAGGTGACTCATAAAGGGAGAATTAGTCATAAGGTGAGGTGGCTAGGTAAGGTGACAATAGGAGTTTTTAATTAAATTTGTGAGGGGTAAAAGTATGGGTTAGGGAGATTAATTATTATTATTAAAATAGGTTTAAGGGGGTTTTGACATAGGGAGTTATGCACATGTGTGTGATGTAATTTTAGTGTCTACACCCTTTTCCCTATATTTTCATTATTTTAGGTGAGAATCAAGAGGAATTCATTCTTTTCTAGAGGTTAAAACTCATTATAGGTGACCCACAACTTAGGGCTATTCCTATATTGTGACTGGGAGTGGGGGGCCTGAATAACCCATCCACAAAGGTGCCTTTCCATGTCACAATAGGACTTCCTGATGAGACTATAAGGCCTTCAAAATTAATTAAAATATTCCATAACTTCTACATCCTAGTTTTGAATTGATATAATGTTCGTTTTCATAACTAGCTGTTTTGTATATACTTGTGCCTTGGGTTTTAAACTCAATTTTAATTATTGATTTTTTTAATGTATTTAATTGAAACCCTATCTAAGTTTTTCATCCTTCTAGTTTCATTCATATTAAATGTCAAGTTGGTTTTTTTTGTTATTTTCATAATTTAACCTAAGTAGTAAACAGTTAAATCTTGATGGTTTATAATTATTTCTATGCAATTCATAATTGTGGCCAAGTTATTTAATTGTTATTTATGTTTTTTTAGGGATTAGATCTTATTAGGTTTTATTTATTTTAGGTATAATTTGTAATGGTCTATAAATTTATTTAATTGATAATTTATGCTTATTTGTTGGATTTTTATAAATCCTAGATCAATGGTGTAAGGTGATTAATTTAATAGTTTTTTCTTTATTTAATTATGCTTGTTTGAGAGAAAATCATGGTTGTGCTTTTTCATTATCAAGATTACATTTTTTTTGTTTGACCTCCTTTGGTATTCTATTTTTCTCATTATTATTTTTGTGTCCAATGGCTTGATTCAATATTGTGTGATTGAGTGTAATCTTAGAATTTTGGATATTGAGTGTATTTGTTTCTATTTAGGTATTGTGTGTAACTACTATGGTTATTATTGTTGATAAGTGTTGTCATTGATGTCATTGATGATAAGTGTTGTCATTGATGTCATTGATGTCATTAATGTCAAGGTACATCTAGTGAAAATGCATAGTGGGTGGTCTTTGAGGTATGAACTTATGAGATTGATGTGACAAAGTGAGTTTGTTGAGCCTTGTTTTCTCTATTGGTTGATGTTAAGGTTGATATCAAGGTACATATCATGGAAGGGTAAGCCATGTGAAGGAAACATAGTAAGCATAGTTGGTATTATATGGTGAGAAAAGATACATTGAGAAGAGTGTGGCCATGAGAATTTGAAGGCAATTAATGTATTATATCTACTTGGTTGATGTTTTTTTTGAGGTAATGACATGGAGGGAATAGATCAAGGCATCAAGTGCATTAGAATTTTGAGTTTAGTCATGTCATGGTAGAAGTATGATTTGGTGGATTGATGAGGTGAGTGATATTAGGTGGTGAGAAATTGTAAATTTTGTATGAGCATGAGTATGAGGTGTGGATGCACTCAGAAGTGTTTCAAAGTGAGCCTACAGGGGTAGAACCTTCAGTCTAGGTTTACCTCTAAACCTTCCTAGCCTAACGAGGCATGAAGATTGGTTTTCAAGGAAAATTTACATATGTAAGAATGGATAGAGGTATGTAGTGTATTATAGTGTTTATTAATGTTTTTGTCTTGTTTCCATTATTTATATATGCATAAGTAGTAGGTCTTTGAGGTCAAGTGCTTAAGTAGTTTAAGCCTAGTCATGACATGAAGAGACCTTGTGAGAAGGTATGAATATGATGGATTGGTGAGATGAGTGCACAAAGGAATAAATGGTTGTATGAGGTTTCTTGAGCATGTATGTGAGGCATTATATCACTCATGAGATTCTCAAGGTGAGTCTATATGAGTAAGAACTTTAGAACAAGTTTGAACTTAGGGCACTCTTAGACCGTACCTGGTCTAGTGAGGTATCATGATCTATTTTCAAGGCATGTGAAGGATTTATGTAAGTGTTTAATCATTAGATAGGTTTATTTAGTATGTGATTGAGATGGAGAGTGCATGGAAAGAGACATGAAGGTTTAGTTTTAAGGCCTAATATGATTTGTAGGTTAAGGTCTAAGAGAATAAAGAGAGAGATTACGACTTATTGAGGGGTCATGATCAGATTTCAAGGTATTTGAGATCATGTAAGAATTAATAGAGGTGATGAATGTTGTTTTAAGTGTCTTCATTCAATTTAAGGTCATATTATTAAGAATAAGGTATGAAAAGTTGTTTGGAGGTCTCTTGAGTTCTCAAAATGAAGGGTTCTCAACCTAAGAAGAATTTTCTTGTTGAAACTTTTCATGGGAACCTAGGATATTCATGGTATATATGGAAGGGTCATAGAACAAAAATATAGGAATTAGTTTTTGGATTTAGGGGCTATGCTTTATGAATGATTATTAAGATTGGAACCATGTTTAAACCCTCTTTGAATCCTATCAAGAACCTAATGTTAAATATGTTGATAAAAAGTGACTATAATGGATTGGTATTATAAATTAATACATTTTATCTTTTATTTTATTCTCCCAAGTACCTTTAAGTGGTATTGGTTAGAGAGAGGAGAGAGAAAATGTTGAGTTACAAACTTGTTTCTAAAGAAGTTATTATAGAATTCAAAATTTGTATTGGACATAGCAAGAAAATAGATGGAGGGATAATATTTTTCATGTCCATAAAGGTTTATATATAGGTTATATACCTAAATTATTCTAAAACAATCATCCAAGTTAGCTAGTTGCTAACAGGCCTAATGGTGCAAATAGTGAAAAACCTAGGCAATAGTGAGAAGATGAATTGGAATGTGTTTCCATGCTATAATGATGAAAAAAGTGAATGGAGATGTTTTTTATGAATTTTAATTCATGTTAATTTTTGGTATAATATATTTAGGTTAGTGAATATGGTGAAAAATTTGCTCACAAGTTAGCTTGTCTGGTTCCAATAAGACAATGAGATATAAGGTCATGAGATTGGTCTAAAAGACAAATATTTTCCATTAGACCATATGATTTTTGTGTTTGAGGATATTATAAAGATATAATATAATAATTTTAATTCATAAGGAGTATTTTAATGTGTCTACGTAGGTGTTGGAATTCAAAGTCACCATGGCTATGTTTTAAGGTAATCTAGCAGTTTTATGTGAGTGAGTTACAGAGGTGTTATTGAAGCATTATATCCTAAGTGTAAGTTTATAATGAATATGGTGATATTTTTTATGCCATTTAGGATATTTATAATTTATTTATTTTCATGGGTGTGTGGATAAATGATGTGTTAGCTTCAGTTGTTTAAGACAAACTTTTCTATGTGTTCAAAGGCCTAATGTGAATAGTGCTAATGGAGTGTTTCAAGTGGTGGTTGCACCTAAAAAGTGTTATCAAACTCAGAGGATGTTGGATAATACATATTTTAATATTTTATGTAAATTCCATATAAATAGGTTTAGAGTATTTCAAGGGGTCATAAAGTAACAAGTCCTAAAGTAGGCCCAATGACATTAGGTCTCCATGACCCCTAAAGAAGAATTTGGTATATTTGAGTAATGGATGGCCTAATGTAATGATTAATTATTTATTTTAATGTGTAATAAGGAATATTTGTCACCAATATAATTGTTCAAGTGTGTGTGGCCAACCAAGAGGTGTATGAGCAAGAGGCTTGTATAAGAATAAGGCCTTTTAGGTCTATTTGGCTAGTTAGTGAATTAGATAGAGGAGCGAATGAGATAAAAGATGATTGAGTAAAATGAGGTATTTTAGATCATAATAAGAGAATATATGGATTTTCATGAATTTATAAAATTAGGTATAAATATTAAAGTCAAGGTCATATGACTTGATCAGTCTTAAAGAGACTTATTTGAGTGAAGAGGCTTAGAAGGCATGTTTGAGAGGGATAATAGTGTGAAGAGATAAAGAAGGTGATCATAATATATTGTGTGAGAAAAATATTTTTTTGAAGGTGATAAAAATAAATTAGGTGTTATGGGTTTGGTTCCTCCTTTCAAGTGGGTGCTAGCTAAAGCCTAGTCAAGTGGGGTCTTGGCTTGTTGGGATTGGTGCTTCATGTGAAGTTGGTGCATCACTAAATTTGGTTTTTATCTAATAGGAATATTTTAAATTTGCATAGATCAGTGTTTTTTATTCCTATTGAGGTTTTCCCACATATATGATGTGTTCATGTGTTTCATTCGTATGTGGATAGTTACTTATGCTTGATAGATCTACATGTTTGTTTGAATGGTTCATGATTGATCAAGTGAAATTGTTTGAAAAGTTTTGAAGATTGATTTGGCCCCATCTTAATAATTATGATTCAAACATTTGGTATCATATATTGGTCTTTTAAATCAAGGATAACAACCTAAAGGAGATCTTAGAAGCAAAGATGGCTAGTAGTCAAGTTAAAAGAGGTTTCTCCATTATTAAGGCTCAATTATTCAATGGGATTAATTATGTATTTTAGAGAATTAGAATGAGGACATATAAAATATAAATGGACTATGACATATGAAAATCATATGTGGATGGATACACCACCAACTAATACAATAGGAAAAAAGGAAATTGAGATCAATTCTAAGGTAATGAATGACATTATATGTGGATTATCAGAGGAAGAATTTGTGAAAGTGATGCAATATGAGTCATCCAAGGTGATATGGTAAAAGGTGAAGAATATTTATGAAGGAGACACCAAGGTGAAGATGGATAAATTATAGACCCAAAAAAGGTAGTTTGAAATTCTAAATATGAAGGAAGATGAGAGAATTTCATCTTACCTATTAAGAGTTGATGAAGTTGTTAATGTCATCAAAGGTCTTAGAGATGAAGTGAAAGAGTCTAACATTGTAAAAAAGGTATTCATATTCATAACTTATAAATCAAAGGTGTCTGTAGTATAATAAATACAAGATCTAGACACACTTTAGATGGATGGGCTTCATGTCATTTTGATTGCCTAGGATATGAGAAAAAATGAAGGAATACCTCCCAAGAAGGAAACAACATTTAAAGCTAAGAAGTCATCAAAGGCCAAGAAGGTCAAGGATAAGGTATGTTCAGATATTTATGATGATGAATTGATAGCCATGTTTGTTAGGAAATTGAGGTTTAGATCTGGTAAGTACAAGGGTAATTTGGCTTTCAAATGTTTCAACTATGGTAATATTGGGCACTTTGCATATAAGTGTCCTAAAAAGGAAAAGAATGAGCATGATGAAAAACATTGGTGAAAATCAGTATGATGGTAAAAGGTATATAAGCCTAAAAAAATTAATAAAGATTTTAGTAAGTATAAGGAAAGAAAGGGCCATAAATGAATAAGAGAAATTTCTATACCAAAAAAGATAATAACTCATCTGAAGTAAGTGACATAAGTACATTTGATAGTGATGATATGAAACCTTATTCATGGGTATAGAAATATATAATGAGGTTTTATCAAAATGGAAAGGCAATATGGATGATGAAGAATTAGATGAAGAAGCTATAGTAAATCTTTAGACAGAATTGGTGATTGCACTAGAGGAGTTGATGTTCCAAATAAGGAAGAATCAAAAACTAAGATCATTAGTTAAGGAATATGAAGAATAGATTGGTTTGTTTGAAGAGAGACTGAGTAACCCATCTAAAGATCATGATGAGATTTTCAATCATATTGAAACTCAGACTGAGATAGTCACTGCTAGCCCAAAGGCTAAGAGGAATGCACCAGGGATGAATAAAAAATGGAGACCTTAAATTTAGAATTGAATCAAGAAACTATAAATATGAAGACCTATTATAAATTTGAAAAGAGCACTGAGGCTCTAGATGACATTTTAAGTATCCAAAATTATACCAATGATAAGGTAGGTCTTGGTTTCAAAGTAGATCAAAAGGAGAACAAGGAGAATGCTAATGTGAACAAGAAGGTCAACCTTAAGAAAAATATGAAGACAAATTCTATTAGATATCCTAATGCTATAAGGTATGCAGATTCATTCAATGGTTACTATTTTTCATGTAGTTAGTTTGGTCATAAAGTAAGAGAGTGTAGAAGAACCTCTAAGAATGAGTAATCATGGAACTATGGAAGGAGTCACAGTTTACATTAGTCAAGATGTATGAGTGATTTTGTTTGCTATAATTATCTTAACATTGATCATATTTAAACATTATATCATCATGAATCATCAAGACATAACAAGAAGATTTAGGCTCTTAGATTTCAAAAAAGAAGATAAACAAAGGTGTGGAAGCCAAATATATTCAAGCATAGTCCTAATTATTCTACAAGACAAAATAGACAACAAGTAGAGCATAGAACAGATATTGAAAATTGTTCATTATCAACTTAGATTGTTGACCGCACGGATAATGGAGAGGCCAAGCCAAAGAGGCTAATCAAGCCTAAAAGGATCCTAAAGGATCATCAGTCTTGTGAGAGAATGGAAATATGGGAATCTCCTAATTTTATGTTGTTCTAGTGCCCTATGGTAAGGGATGACTCCATTAGGATTCATGGAGACACTCATTAGTCAGTAGAAGCTTGATAGCTATCATGAAGACATATTGAAGAATGTTGATAGAGATGGAAGTGTTGGTATAAAAATGTTTGAATGAATATGAGGATGGTCTAAGAGTCCTAAAGATTCATGTAGTAATCTCAAGTTGTGAAGATATAGGGGGAGTCCCTAATTCTTTAGTTGATGTCAAGAATATGTTGGCCTAGTGTGTGATCAAAGGTTTGAGTCATATCAGTCATGTAAATAACAAGATGAGTGGTCTTGTGATATGAGTTAATTTTAAGGAAGTATTCATAGAGTAAGGGGGAGCATGTTACTGTAATGTTTGATATTTTATGTGTTGATATTTTATTACAAGAAGGTGTGATTCTAGATAGTAGTTTATGGAAGACCCTTTTTCATTAATGTCAAAGGGGGAGAAAGACTAGAATAGGGGAGATAAGAATGATCAAGTTGTAGTGTGTTTACCATCAATGACAAAGGGGCAGTTCATTTATAAGTGTTGTCATTGATGTCAAGGTTGATGTCATTGACGTCATTAATGTCAAGGTGCATCTAGTGAAGATACATGGTGAGTGGTCTTTGAGGTATGAAAATATGAGATTGATGTGAAAACGGGACTTTGTTGAGCCTTATTTTCTATGTTGGTTGATTTCAATGTTGATATCAATGTATAAATCATGGAAGGGTGAGCCATGTGAAGGAAACATAGTAATCTTAGTTGGTAGTATGTGATGAGATAAGATGTATTGAGAAGAGTGTGGTCATGAGAATTTTAAGGTAAGAGAGAATTTGAAGACAACTAATATCGTATATATTCTTGGTTGATATTTTTGTTGAGGTAATGACATGGAAGGAATAGGTCAAGGCATCAAGTGAATTAGAATTTTGAGTTTAGTCATGAAATTATAGAAATATGAGATGGTGGCATGAGAGATAATTTTAAGGTTGTATGAGCATGTGTATGAGGTGTGGATGCACTCAAAAGTGTTTCAAAGTGAGCCTATAGGATTAAAAAATTTATTCTAGGTTTGCATCTAGACCTTTTTTCCCTAATGAGGCATGAATATCAGTTTTCAAATCAAGTTTGAATATGTAAGCATAGATAGAGGTATATAGTGTATTTTAGTATTTATGAATGTTTTTGTATTATTACCATTGTTGATAAATGCATAGGTATTAGGCATTTAAGATCAAGTGCTTAAGTAGCTTAAGCCTAGTCACGACATGTAGGGACTTTGTGAGAAGGTATGATGGATTGGTGAGATGAGTGCACATAGGCATGAGTGGTTTTATGAGGTTGCTTGAGCATGTATGTGAGGCATTGGAACATTAATGAGATTCTTAAGGTGAGTCTATAAGATTAAGAGCTTTAGAATAATTATACACCTACACCAATCCTAGATTTGACCTAGCCTAATGAGGTATCATGATCTATTGACAAGGCATGTGAATGATGTATGGAAATGTTTAAGCATTAGATAGGTTGATTGAGTATGTGAGTGAGATGTATAGTGCATGTAAAGAGACATAAAGGTCAATTTTAAGCCCTAATGTGGTTTATAGGTCAAGGTCTAAGAGAATAAAGAGAGAGAGTGTGGCCTATTGAGGTGTCATTATTAGATTTCAAGGTTTTTGAGCTCATGTAAGTTGTTTCAGAGGTGAGGTATGCTTTTTCAAGTGTGTTCATGTAGTTTTAAGTCATAGTATGAAGGATAAGGCATGAAAAGTTATTTGGAGGTCTCTTGAGTGATAAAAATGAAGGGTTATCATCCTAAGAAGGATTTTATTATGGTAATTATCTCATCAAAACTTTGCATTGGAACCTAATATATTCATGGTATATGGGATGTTTCCTAGCTCAAAATTCACAAACACTAGTTTTTAGATTGAGGGAATATGCTTTATGAATGATTGTTAAGAGTGAGAATAGGTTTAAACCCTCATAGAACACTAATAAGAACCCAATGTTGAATATGTTGATATAAAATTACCATAATGGATTGTTATTCTTAGGTAAGTATTGAAACTTGTAGTGGACTCTCCTAGGTACCTATAAGTGGTATTGGTTAGAGAGAGGAGAGAGAAAATGTTGAGTTACAAGCTTATTTTTCAAGAAGTTATAAAAATCAAAAGTTACATTGGACATGCAAAGAAAATGAATGGAGGGAGAAGGCAGAGACTCATGTTTCATGTCCATGAAAGTTTGTGGATTGGTTCTATTCCTCAATTATGCTAAAAAATTTATCCAAGTTAGCTAGTCACTAACAGGCCTAATGGTGCAAATAGTGAAAAACCTATAGGCAATAGTGAGAAGATGAATTGGAATGTGTTTCCAAGGTAAAATGATGAAACCAAGTGGATGGAGTTGTTTTTTATGAATTTTAAGTGATGTTAATGTTTGGTATAAGATTTTAAGGTCATTGAATATGGTGAAAATTTTTCTCATAAGTTAACCTGTCTGGTTCAGATAAGACAGTGTGATATAAGGTCATGAGATTGGTCTTAAAGACCAATATTTTCCATTAGACCATATAAATTTTGTGTTTGAAGATGTTGTAAATATGTCATAAAATATTTTAAATTCATCAGGGGTCTTTGAATGTGTCTATACATGTGTTGGAATTCAAATTCACCATGATTGTGTTTTGAGGTAATCTAATAAACCTGAGTAAGTGAGTTGCAGAGGTGTTCCTAAAGACTTATCTCTTAAGTGGAAGTGTTTAATGGATATAATTTTATTTTTTAGGTCATTTAGGCTATTTATATGTTATTTATTTTCATGGGTGTATGTTTAAATAATGTGTTATCTTTAGTTGTTCAAAACAAATGTTTTTGTGTGTTCAAAGGCCTAATGTGAATAATGCTAATGGAGTGTTTCAAATGGTGGTTGGACCTAAAAAGTGTTATTGATACTAGAGTATGTTGGATAAGGCCTATTTGAATATTTTATGGAAGTTTTTTTCTATATATAGAAGTGTAAAGTGTTGCAAGGGGTCATAAGGTAACATGTCCTAAATTAGGCTTGATGGAATTAGGTCTCCATGAGACCTAAAGAAGAATTTGGTCTATTATAGTAATGGCTGACCTAATGTAATTATTTATTATTAATTTTAATATGTCCTAAGGCCTATTATGTTGCCTATATAAGTGGTCAAGTTTGTGTGGATGACCAAGAGGTGTATGAGCAAGAGGTTTGTATAAGAATAAGGCCTTTTAGGCCTTTTTGGTTGGTTAATGAATTGGACACAGGAGTGAATGAGATAGAAGATGTTTTAGTAGAATGAGTCTTGTCAACCATCAAAAGATAATATATGTATTTTCATGAATATATAATAGGAGGTATAAATATGAAATTCAAGGTCATATGACCTAATTAGTCTTGAAGAGACCTATTTGAGTGAAGAGGCCTAGGATGTAGTTTGAGAGGGATTAGAGTGTGAAGAGCTAATTAAGGTGACCATCATCTATTTTGAAATAAAATAATGTTATAAAGGTGAAAAAAATAAATCAAGTACATGAGTTTGTGATAATTCATCTAGGGGGTTGGTGCCTCCTTGTAAGTGGGTGCCTGCTAAAGCCTAGTTAAGTGGGTGCTTGGCTAATTGGGTTTGGTGATCCATGTAATGTTGGTGCTTCACTAAACTTGGTTTTTACCTTATATGACTATAATGCATTTGTAGATATTAGTGGGGTTTATTCCCCTTGATATTTTCCTATATATATAATGTGTTCTTCTATTTCATGCTTATGTGGATATCTAGTTATGCTTGCTAGATCTACATATTGGTTTGAATGGTTCATGGTTGCTTAAGTGAAATTGTTTGAATTTTTTTTAATATTCATTCAGTCCCCCATCTTAGTAATTGGCCTTCCAAAAATTATTTTGATGCATTGAATCTCATTATACTCACACCATCAACCTAAATCCCAAATCATTGACTCCACCACCTAGTCGATGGTTGGGTTGGTAAGGGCCACCTAGTGGAAGGCTCATAGGATAGGATGTGGTGGTACATTTCACCTTTGGATCATATTTTAGTGGCTAATAATTCTATATTGAGTTACATGGTTTGCATGGTTATTATTCATTATTAGTTGCATTGAAATGATGTTATACCTATATCCTATTTCATTGAATCATTCCCTCTATTGATTATTTATTATAACACTTCTTTCAAATGTAAAAATGATCCATACCTAGCATACTTAAAAAAATAGTGTCAAATGGAACTATAATGATGATATATGTGGGTTCTTGGTGGATATACCTTAATTATTTTCTGCTCATTATGACATCATTAAATATATACAAACTATAGTGTTAGTGTACATAATGTAATTGATAACTAAGGATGTCTTTATATTAGATGCTGAAATGAAATGATATGCTTATGAGAAATTACCAATTGGTTGTATTCTTCACTTGGTTGTTATTTTAATTATATTATTTTAGTAGTTATTGGAGAGCTATGAGGAAATCTAGATAATGGTATTGAGTATATGGCATAATTGCATTTGTAATTATATCCTATCCATGCTAGTTGTAGCTTGTAAATATTCCATAATAGAGGCTTATGATTATGATCAAATGCATATTTCAAAATTTGATAATCCATGTACTATTGTACATTAACTTGATGTAAATTATGTTGGGTATATTATTGATCATGTTGATTACTATGTAAGAGACTTAATTGCATTAGGAGTAGCACATTGTTTTGGAAAATGACTAGTATGCTACAGCCACATGTAAAAGAACTTGAGATTAATTTTTATCTTAGAATAGGAAGTAATGAAATATTATATGTTGCTGGAAATTAATTTATAAGTTTTATATGTTATTTATTTCATTATAAAGACTTCAAGATGACACCAATGGCCATTGGAATAAGTTCTATTTGGTAAATAGCCTATTATTGTGAATTTTGGGTAGCCAAGCTTATGATTTATGTTGATCGACCCTACCATGGGTAAGTGTGATATCATGTAGAAAAGAGACTATTGTTTTATTTTTAGTACTAAATTTTTAATATGTAGTTGGTTGTAGTAAGTGGTGTGATGGTGTTAACCAGGTTGATAATAAATGTTGGTGACACTATGGTGTCAATATAACATAAAACTATTACAAACATTTAGGCATGATTTATTTACCATAAATGATTCTTATTTTTCATAATAGTGATATTTGGAATTTTAATTCATTCCTCCACAAGTGTAATGGAGTAAGAGACTTGTTATCCTATACTCATTTAAAATCAAGTATTATAACACTT
The DNA here is from genome assembly GCA_037957365.1 of Torreya grandis. Classification (NCBI taxonomy): domain Eukaryota; kingdom Viridiplantae; phylum Streptophyta; class Pinopsida; order Cupressales; family Taxaceae; genus Torreya; species Torreya grandis. Next base: position 365,490 of record JARHVA010004625.1, read on the forward strand.
AGAGATTAAGGGAATTTTTTACATAATTAGATACTCCATATAAGTTGTGCTAAAGGATTATTATTAAATTTATGCATGTATAATGTAAGATGGAATATTCAAGTTAGTGTTATAATTAGGAATGTTGTGATGCATGTAAAATTTGTAAGCTATGAATTTATTGAATTAAAAAAATGCCTATAGGAATATGATGGAGCTAGAGAGGAAAAGCTAATATGGCAATGTAGTAAAGATAATAACATAAATTAAATATGGTTAACATAACCTTGGATTTTTTGGAAGCATTGAACTATTTTTATAAGTATAAATAAACCTTGTAACAAATAAAATGACAAGTGGGTAGAAATATAAGGGCTAAAAACCTAGTTTTTGATGGCTAAAATGATTTAGTTTGTCTTCATATAAAAAAATTAATTAATACTTGATTAAGGTGATCACACGATGGAGACTCACTTGTGTGATTTCATATATATTTGATGAGAACCATTGTGTTTTTTTCTAATACAAAGAGTAAATTATTTTTGAGTAATGTATCCTATCTCAAATTGTGCTAAGTGGAAGAGTATGGTGAAATGATCCATAAAATTTATAATATCATGGTATAATGATATAATTGGGATAACACAATTAATATTTCCTTGCTTATGTAATTTTTAATAAAATAATGCATATTTTAATCCAATTTCATTTTATGGATTTTATGTGTTGATGCTGGGTATGGTAAAAATATCCTTGACTAAATAGTAGTATGATGATTCTTTTGCATTATGGATCTTAACTTGTATGAATGAACTATTGTATTTTTCTAATTATGAGTAGAATGAGATCAATTTAAGAATAACTAATTTTTTTTACCAATCACCTTCTCCCTTATGATGTAAATATTTTATGATGGTCTCAATACTTATCACAAAATTCCATGTATCTCAAAAGTGAGGAGAAAAGTGTTTCCACCCTAGTCAATAACCAAACTTCTATTGATGTAAGTTTGTTAGGTAGGATAAGGACACCTAGGTGGTCCTATTGGGAAGATTTCTTTCCCCCATATATTTCAAAGATTATTTTTATAGACTTCATATTGATACACCCTAAACTATATGCATATTTCATAGGGAAATAATCTTTCCCATAGAATATTCTAGGGTTAATTACCCTAATTAAGGGTTGCATGTATGTAAATTTGGTTATGGGGTTATGGGTGTATTATGTAAAACCAACTACGTGTATGTAAAACCAACTATGTGTAGTGGACCCTATTCATAATTATACTTTATACTTTGAAAAAGTGATGCACAAAATTTTATTTTCAAGTTATTTCACAATAAAGCATAATAAAATGCTTAAAAATACCTAAAATGTAAGATAATATAAATCAAGGAAAGATACTCAAGGGACTAAAATAAATGAATCAGGACAAAATATAAGAATCAACCAACATGAACCTAGAACACTATTTCGTGTGTGTGTGTGTGTGTGTGTGTGTGTGTGTGTGTGTGTGTAAGAATACTAAATAGATTGCATATCAAGTACATTAAATTTGTAAAAGGATGCATAAATGCATGTGTTATAAATATAATATCAATCATGATAATGTAATGTGATCAAAAAGTACATATAACCTGGTAATATCATGATCAATAATGTAGCTTCCCCTAATATCCTTAAGTTGATAGAATGGAGATGTATATCATGTATCTTAGTATGCCTATGCCACACTCAAAATAAATGTGAAACACATATATAAAAGGAATTCTATGATATCCACTAATATTAATTAAACAACATATGTACATAGAAAAAAGTACAACTGGGAAATATGTTGGTATTTTTTGGAATTTTCTGGTGTATTTGTTTATTTATTAGTTTTGATATATTTAATGTGTTTTAAAATTTTGATGCTCATGAAGACTTATATGACCCAAAATTATCAGGGTTAGAAGATAAATGAATATATGGTATTGGATTTTGTATTGGAATGTTATCCTACCATTTGTAATATTTCATTACCAGGTTTACAAGATCATCCCTGAAAGGAATACCATTTTCTATTGCTATATGTTTATAATTGTATCCATCATATGGAATATAATTTTGTTTTTCTTAAAATGTATAAATAAAGCCCATATTGTAAGTGTCAATATTTACACATATGTCTTTTAACCAACACTCACTAAAATAAAATGTCAAATTAGGCCTTTTATCTATAACACATTTAAGAGTATTAAATAATTTATCTCCATATACTATAGGTAAATTTAGGTACTCAATGGAATTTTTCATGAGTAGACAATACATTACCTCATCGAGAGTATGGTTTAGAGTTGGTAGATATGAGACATTATAAAGTTTCTCTAATTTTTCATATCAATATTAAGATTATAACATAAAATGCCATCAATGTTTTAGTAACTATTAGTTATTCATGCTATAATAATTTTATAACTTGCTTTGAATTTTAAAAATTGGGAGTATTTGATTGCTTACACTTCTTGAAAATGATCTAAATTCAACCATTACATTTGTATGTTTTAATTTTACTTTGTTAATCCTGATAATGGTTGATATCTAGCCCAAAATGCGATGATAAGTATAATGTCGTACACTTTTTTTGGTGTAATTTTAAGTACCAATGCAATTAGGAGGAAAAGATATCTTGTGTTCAAGTAACATAAGAATCATGTGTGGAACATTATAGTGTGTTGTAATTCATAAAATATGTTGTGGAGGCTTAATAGAAAATCCACATTATTCATATAGTTCATATGTAATTAAAATTTATAAGGTTGGATTAAATCATGTATCTTAGAATGATGTATGGTATAAAAAGAATTAACATGTGAATCATTAATTTGCATTTTACCTTTTAAAATAACTATTGATAATTTGCCCCCGAGGCCAATTTTCAACCCTTGCAATTCAAAACTTTAGTTGTTGTGTCCTCTGAGCTTGTGTATGGTCATAAAATGATTGAAAAATCCTCAAAATGGTTTGTTCAAGCCTATTTTAGCATTGATTAATGTTATTTTGATGATATTAAGGTAAATGCTATTCTTGATCTTATCACCTTATGGTTATTTATAACATAGTCAAGTTGGTCAAAGAGGTTTTAATGGTCTAAGGGGTATTTTTAAAGAATGTAAAGTGGTGTCATGGTTATATTACTCTTTACTTAGTTTGTACAAGTGCCAAACAAAGTGGTAACATTCACTTCTAACATTTCACCCTTCTTTGCAATGTTTTATTGTCCACTTTATAATGTCTAAAGGAGGTTTTATGAAAAAGGACAAGTGTACAACATGAAAATGAGATGAAAACATCATTTTAGGTCTATATTTTTTTAAGCTTCAGAGGCACCCAACACTTCATCTCAACTAGTTTTTAGGCAGAGTCTTAATGGTAGATAAATAGAGGTTTTTGGTTGGTCAACATAGGTGTGTCAGAGAAAGATCTTGTTTGGGAATGGGTATAGCTTCCTTTGTATCCTAGGATAAGATATATATTTTGGAGGGAGTTTCCAATCAAAATAGGTTAAAAGAAACCTCCTTCGTCCATCGAGCTCTTTGGCATTTTTATAAAGCCCTTCAAGTTTGTGAATAGTATAAACAAGAGAGAAAAGATGAAGGTATAAAATTATAGGTAGATGGACCCTATATGGATTCCATTTTAGGGAATTTTTCTCAAATTACCTCTCCCTCCTTTATGAACAATCACTATCAAGGTGAGGCACTCACTATGTTGTCTCCATCTAAGCAAGGTACTAGTTTGATTCATTTTCTCCTTCCCTAAGCATGATGAAAGAGAAATGGAAGGTTGGAGATATTCTCAAGAGTATACGCAAAATTATACATTATTTTCATAACCCACTTCACACATTTGAGCCACCAAGAGGTAGGGAATCTTTAGTATTAGGCACTTTATAGGTTGACAATAGTGGATTATTAGGTCTTTAGGGTCTTTAGTAGTTAAAAAATCTTGGTGAAGTCTCAAAACTCTTTGAAAAACATTTGAGGCTATGTAAAAATATATATTCAATCATGGAATGGGCATAAAACTCAAGGAATGTTCATTATCCATAGTTCCACATGCAGTTAGGTGACCTAGATCAAATGAACAAGTCTACAAATCTATCTAAGGGTATCTAACACAATGTTTCAAAGGATTTGAAAAGTCTACTGAGATATTTCATGAGGTTTCAGGTAGGATTCAAGATGATTCAAGATTTTTGGCATGATATAATAGGTTTTGGTGGGAATTCACACACTTTTTGAGTTGTCACTATGACCTAAATTCAATCAATAAACCTTCAATCATCCCTCAAGACTTGCAAGCATGTCTTCAAAGATCAACTAGGTGTGAATTCTAACCAAAGAGATATGTAGAATAACTATAGTAATGAGTACTCATACCTTATAAGAGGATCCATGTTACTTGTGGATCTAACATCATATGAGTTTAATTATAAGATGAAGGTTGTTGGGAGGATCAATATGTTCCTTGTGTTTAAGGTGCATAGGAGTCCTCAAGTCTGTTATGCCATAAACATGTCATGATATTTCCTATTTGGAGGGATAAAAAGGGTATATAGACCCCATAATGAGGTTTAAATCATTAAGGGGTTATAAAATACAAAAGAGTCATTAGGATAGTTGGATAGACATACTTAAGAGACTTAACTACCTTGTGGGGTCTCAAAGAGACTTTAAGTTCCCTAAGAGTTGTGAATTAAAAATAAATAAATAGGGATTGATACATCATAACAATTAATATTGATTATAACTTGGAGAAATTCCCTCTTCAGACTGAATATCAAGGGCATTATAATAAGGCAACCATTTACTTAGCCATACACAAGTGATTGAGTAAGGCTCAAGATAGTTTTAGTGGGTACAATGGGAGTATAAAGAGACAAAATGAGTTAAAAAATAAAACATATTCAAGGATTCACCCCACTCATAGGGATTAATATGGAAAAGTATATGTTCCTATTCAAGTTTGATCATCATAGCCATAGGCTTACAACATTTAGTGGTCTATCAGAAAGGTGAGGATTAGGTAGTTAATCGAGGCCATTATTGATGAACTAAGAGACTTATAAAATATTGTGTATGATAAGGAATCACTTTATAAAATTTCACTATTATCAATGGAATCCATTAAGATCATAAACATTCAACAAAATAAACTCACCTACCATACATAGTTAGGGGGCATAAAACACCTATAGGAAAACATGAGAAAACAAGGTGAATATGTGTGAAGTGTGGTATAATAAGAGATTAAAAAGGGACTATGTCAGTGAAAAAATCCTAAGAAATATGTTCCATCACTCAAAATACACCAATAAACATCCATAGGATTTCTAGAGATCTATATGCCTGATAAGAGCCTTAACCCTGTCTCCAAAGATGCAAGTATAAATAATACTATCCTATTAAAATGGAAGCCTATAGAGGTTGATTAGAGTAAATGAAATAGTAAGATTAACTTGACAAGGTAAGGACATAGGTGATAGGTTTTAATGTCACCCAAATTTTAAAGGTAGCTTTCAAATAGTTAGAATGCATAAGAACTCATATAGGTAGGCAAGGTCATGGATGGAAGAGGTAAAGGTGTGAGAGATAAACAAGGAGGTGAATGGTAGATATTATAAACATGTTCTATACCTTGATTTATAAATACTATAAATGTTTTTAATTTTAAATAATTTATTCCTTTGATGATGAGAATAGCCTAATGGCCAAATTAGGCCCAATATGCCTAAATAAGCATATACATGCCTAGGTATGAGAGCCTAAATATTTTGCATGTTAGAGGATAGTATGAGGATGGGGGATAATAATAAGGTATTTTAATATAATAATGGTCATATTACTCATGTCAATACATTCATAACAATCTAAAATTTTATTAAGGACAAATTTCATGCTCACAACTCAGACAGACCTAGTTACCACTTGCAGGTAGAGTGTTCAAGAAAGGTTAAAATAGGTTTGAACCCTACATAAACGTAGATTACATGGGTGGAAATATATTCTCTAAAATTTTCCCTAAAGGAACTTAATTACATCATTTTATAGTTTTGTCTTTTGAGTCAGAAAGAGCCTAATGGTCTAATTATGCTTATTAGACCTATATAGATAGATAAGCAACGTGAAGAGAAGAATGTTGAACCCTATATATAGGTTAATTTTAGAGATTAAAATAAGGTATCCTAATTTTTTTATAAGTTTTAAAACTATTTTAATTGAATTAGTCTATCCCTATGATCCAATATTTAGAAGCTTTGGTTGAAAGATAATTCAAGAAACAAGAATAACACAATTGTAATAATGCTATCCCTGAGAAGAGATGTTTTATTGATCAAATTTGTAGACCCAAACATATTCCTATCTCTAATAAGATGTGTCTAATTTTCATTTCTAAGTTACATATTCATTTATACACATTTTGAAGGTGGAGGAGGATGTAGAAGGTCACCAATCTCAAGGGAGATTAAGTGGTTTGACTTCCATAATTTACAATAATATAGAATTTGAGGAATTACTATTTTTAGAAACTTACTATTTTTAGACTACACTACTAAAATTGAAATTTGGGACACTTAAATTTGGTTTTTAGGGTTCAAAACCCACTAAAAAAAGATTTGTGTCATCTCATAGTGTTCCTCTCATTCTTAGCTTTCCAATGGTTCAAATGGGGAGTCAAATAGAGCTATGGTGCAAAATTTATGGCTCCCAAAATTTCTACCACCAGTTGGGGTAGAACCATCCCTTGAATTGTCACCTAAAATATTTATCAGATCACCCTATGAGGTAATGAGATCCTAATGGCCTAAACATGCTTATTAGGCCCAAATAGGTCTAAATAGGCCTGTGACTAACAAATTAGAGATGGATGAATGATTGAGGAAGTTTTAAGGTTGGGAAACATAAGGGGATGGAGGATAATAGTGTCATAAGATAATTATAGAAGTTTGAGCTTAGGAAAATGAAATAAAAGACATATGTAGACCCCTAGGGTCAAACTAGTCTAATGTCTCCCAAATCCTAGGTAGAGAAATAAGAGGTCTACATACATTTTTAGGGGTGGTTAAGGAGTATAGACCATGAAAAATGTTTTGAGGGGTTTTAAAAACCCCCAGGAGGCATAAGTTATAACAAAGAAATTATACCTTGTTACAACCTCTTTCTCTCCATTGACACCCCAAAATGTAAGTTTTTCAACCTAAGAACAAATTTACTCACATTAAAACTATATGTAGCAAACACATGGGATCCTCAACAGCTAGGTAAGGTTGAGTGGGGTTGTATAATCAATGTTATTGGAAATTGTTTTATAGTTCAAGACCTCAAGGATATGAACAATATTTAATAAGTCAAACATACATAAACCTACAAAAATTAGTCTTATAGGCCTGATGGATAAAATAGAGGATAAAGTGAATCTAAACGCATTGGGAGGAATTGGAAGACACTTGAATCACATAGTCCACTTAGAGGAAATCCTGCTCATGGTACTAGTTTATACAAAATGTTGTACAAACTTGTTAAAAATGGTAATTTTGTAATGTTTTGAGTATAAACCAAGGTGAAAAGTTGTTTATAGAGTTAAAAATCATGGAATATGGTAGTTTGAGACTTATTTCACCTTTAAAAATCATCCATAATTCACAATTCTACCTGAAAATGTTCTTACAAGTTTGTACCAAATGGCCAGTCCAGAAAAGATAGCAAGAGGAGTCCTAATAATCTTAGTAAGGTATATTTTTAGGTTTTATATGATTAGGGGTCATAGATCATGATATAATAATATTATTCAAAATTGAAACATGGTCATTCACCTACTCTATGATTTAAATTTAGGTCTTTGATCATTCATTAATAGATAGTCAAGTATTTAGGCCTAGTGGCCTAGTAGGCCAATTTGGGTCAACAAAGGAAGTTGTATATTGGAATCAGGGTCTATTATAGGAGTCAAAACATGGTAATTACCACCTTATAACTTCCTTATGAATGCCAATAGACACACCTCATATTCATCATGAAAGAGAGGGCAATTTCTAAGTTTAGTCAACATGTAAAAAATATGGTGGGACGTTAAACACTCTATGGAGGCCTAATTACACCTAATTTATTATTTTTAACTACCAATTAAGAGATAATTAACCATATTTGGCATGGAAATGCCTTAAATGGGTTAACCAAGTCTATAATAGCCTCCATAACTCCATGTCAATGCCCAACTTGCCCATTGAAGACCACCAATGCATAGAGGGAGTATGAAAACTAGTTTGGCTACTTGTAAATATTGGTGGAGTAAATTATGGTCATTAATGACACTTACATGCCACCTCCATGCTAATTTCCCTCTTTATATTTTTTAATTCTTCTATATATTTAGGGTTTTAGGACATTATACACATCCCTTACCTGGGTATGAGGAAACTCTACCTAGATTTGTATCTTGTATACCTCTTGGACTAATACAATGATTGATTAAGATTCTTCCATACTAATATAGTGTGTATATGATTGTTTTGATGTGCACAAGTTGTAGGTTTTCTCCCTTTGTAGGTCCTTGCTTCACCTAGATGCTAGTAGGTTGTTTTACATAGGTCATATGATGTGTTATAAGTTAGTGATTGTACTTGAAGTGTCATTTGGTTGGAAGTGCTTTAAGACAAGTCTCTTATCCATCACCTATAAGTTATATCCATCCACCATGACCTTGATGTGAATCAATATTGCATATAAGACTTGTAAAGAGAGTATTTCAATTCAAGTTTGGTTCATTAGTGTTTTTAGAGATAAAATAGAGTGGACAACTATATTGGTGCATCACCATATTTATATTAGGTTTCATTTTATGCATCACTTCTATCCATTTTCACCCCAATAATTAGTAGGTTTTAGTGATTTGAACTAAATGGATGAACCAAGGGATCTAACACCATAATCTATAGGTTTATCCTAGCCAAAGGTAACTGATAGCCTTGGGCTAATTCCATGTTACCCCATACTTGGAGGTAGGCCTAAAAAATATCCTCTTAAGAATATTTTTTGGATTGTTAAAAATAATTAGATCCACCTTTTTAGGATATGAATTTAACCTATGGGTATCAGGCATATGGGTTCTACTAAATCATATAATAAGTAATCAAGTTGATTGAAATTTAGCTTTCATAATTGTTCATCTATCATATCATTCATAGTGTCATCATAACTATAATAGTAATCCATAACATGTCCATCTTGTTTATTAGTATTGACCAATAAAAGAGGCTCAAATGATTTTCTCTCTTGTGGTTCTGGTAAAATTGATTTCCTTTGGTTCAATTACTTTCTCAACATGTGTATCTAGTGGTATATCATTAGTAAGTTCCTCGTGAGTATCTTGGGATAAATGATTTATCTCACTTTATTCACCCAAATCATAGGTGGATATATTATTTATAAGAACACATTTCTTAGGTGGGATAACTTTAGGAATGCCTCTATTTTTAGAATTTATGAACTTCTAAAATTCGAAGGGCTCTCTATCGATTAGTATGGTATATAAAGTTTCACCGTGCATAAATTTGACACAATGGTGAAATGTAGATGAGATGGATTCCATGGTATGAATCCATTTTCTACCCAAAATTAAATTGTAATGCAATGATTAGGATTCATACCATGTAATGTAATAGGCACTATTTTTGGTCCCAAAGTCACATCTAATGTGATTTATCCAATAGATGAGATAAACACATTATAAACCACTTTGATAAATATGCTATAAGTTTTTAAGTGTTTAAACAATAACCATAACTTATATTAATTCATTTATAAAAATGTTAATTTCATATCCATTTTCCACTAGCACTCTTTTGATGACTTTGGTTTGCATAGTAATCTGAATAAACAAAGGTAATTATTGGCTAATAATATCCTTGGATGGTAAATATTGAGGATCAAAACTAATAATATTTACATTTTTGTTTATATCTTTCATAATATCAAATAAATTTGTTGGCTAAATATAATTTATTACTTGGGTTTTGGCTAAAGCTTCATATAAGATATCCTTATAGATAGTTGATTGATTTAGAAGATCGAGGATTGAAATCTTGGCATGAGTATTCTACAATTGGTAAAAAAATGTCACACCCTTTATATTTTAATACAAACATAGGATTATGAGGCACTTTTTATATATTAATAACATGTTATGTAGGTTGGGATCCCTTTCCTTTTCATGTTGTGACAACATGGACATCGAGATCCAAAATAAGTCATGGGCGAGTAATGGTTGTGAGATGGTAGATATCACTCAAATAGGAGGTATGTGGAAATTTTTTTGGGAACATGAATGATCAAACCTAATAATGGTATAGGTTGAATCAATAACATTAAAAAAATGTTTGTACAAAGAAGGATGGATTTTACATTGATTAGGATCATTCGTTTGCTTAATGGTTTTCTTTAGGTTTTTAACAATGTAGATAATACAACATGTAAATTACACTATGAGATATTGGTAAATAAAATATTCAATAGATACATCCATGTTAACCATGATAAACAACTTTGATTTTTTTTATATTTTTTAAAATTTGAAAAAAAATCAAAAAGTTGGAAATATGAAACCCTAAGTCATCTAGTGTTTGACAATCAAGGATCAAGTTCAAATGTTTAACCCTAAAATATATAATATGAATCTATAGTTAAATAAGTTTATATTCACTAAAAATTAGTAAATGAAGCTAATATAATTATATTAGGACAATTAATCAAAACTCAAACAAAAACTCCTCTAAGTTATACATGTTTGTAACAATGGCTAAAAATATAAAGTACACAACTATTACAAGATGTTACAATGATAATGAAAACAAATACTTATTTTGATATAATGATACCACTGGTCTAGATCTATAACAAGTAGAAATTAGGCTAGGAGATAGTATTGACACAATCTTTAATTTATAGAAATATTCTTTATTTTGTGAGGATGTTACCATTAACGTTTGGACTATTGTATCGACACAAGCATCTAGGCATGGCTAGTACTAGCCAATATAAAATAATATCTATTTTTTGGTATGATTTCCTTTTTTAATCTAATTTTTATATCACCTTGATTCATGTGTATTCATTTCATGCACACAAGACTTCACTCTCAAGTTATGTCTCAAACCTTAGTTTTTCACCCTTCATCACCCTTGAATGAATGCTTGACAAAAATGGGTTAGTGGACTCATGGTGTCAAACTAACCCCTTTGACCCATTTATTAAAGAACACTACCTACATATCCAATACTTAAAGGAAGACCTTATACATATGTAGTTCTTCCTTAAGGGTGGGAAGTGTGTGTATCAATCGGTGTAATATTCTATATGAGATGAAAAAGTGATCTCTCATACAACATTACAAATATATATCAAGTGATACTATTAGGGTGTTTGACCTATAGGGGGATTGATCTTATGTTGGACATTCATTTATTAAATAATAAGGAAGATTTGGTATAGGAATGATATGGATTTGATAGCTTTGTATGCTTATATGTATGTTTGATAGATTTGGTAGATGATTTTGAGTGATGGGGTAGAATTGTTTATATATAAATATCTACCAACAATATTGCATAGTAAGAAACCTAGACCAACCTTTTGAAAGTGGTTACTTTTCAAATTGGATGAATTTAGGGCACTAGGCACTTCCTAAGCTCTTGTATACTACCATTAATGTAGGTGTTTGAGTAGGGACAAAATTGTCTAGGGATATAGAAAGTATGTATGAGTCCAAAATTAGTTATGAAGGATAAGTACTAGGTTTAGATTACTTCGCATAGTACAAAAATTCTAGATCATTAGAATAAATGATATTGGAATAAGAGATAAGTAGTTAAGCATAAATGGATAACATTTTTATAGAGTTGGTAGGTTTAAAAAATAAGGATAGAGCCTTTGAGATATAATTATCAAATTTTAGAATTAAAATTTCAAATATTAATATTTAGTATCTATAGTGTGAAGTGACTCTCATGATTGGGTTACACAATTTGATGATTTTATTTGTGATTCTTAATTGGAATGGGTACTATGTGTGGCAACTTTTGGAAAATATTATCATCCTTATTAGCTTTTATTGACAACCTTTCATAATTTTGTTGGTTTGTGGATGGATATGATGTGTTAAGAGTTCTATATGTATTTACATTATTTGATGATATATGGTCTAAAATATTTGAAATGTCATCCTTGATTTTTGGAGATAATGATTATCATCCTTACTTGTACTATGTATGGTCAAAATTTTCAATAAAATATTGTCACTATTATAATGTGAATACCCTTACTAAACTAGTTTAATATCATTTGGCACTCATTATTCACAATTTGCATTCATTAAATTTATAAACATATCATATTTTTATAAATAGTGTTATCCAATTCAAAAATATAACTAAACTCTTCAACATGGGCATGAAGAAGCCCATTTATATCTACTCTGGGTGTAAGATTGTAATTATTACATCTCTTGAGGCATTAGATAATTTTGGTGGTAATAACTCTTCTATTTCACTTCCTTAACTTTGTTCTCTCCCTCTCCACTACACTTAGCTTTTCCATTTCTTCTCTTCCATCATATATGTCATGCCCCCTTTTTAGTTGACATATGCAGAATAGATGATTAGCCTATTATGCGACCCTCGTAGGCTGATGAGATGGATAGAGGGTCTTGATGGAGCTGGGCTTGGCTTTCGTATGGGCTCTTTCGGACATGAATTAAAGGAGATATTAATATTTGATTGATTTAATCAAATATTAATTATTTGGTCCAATTTTAATTAATTATTAATTATTAATTATTAATTAATTATTTATTATTGGTTCTAATTTTAGGATCATCATTCTAATTTAAGAATTGGTCTAATTTTAAGACCCTAGTTCTAAATTAAGGAAGCCCCAGTCCAATTTAAGGGAGTCTAATTTTAGCAAGCACACCTTTGGAGGTGTATAAGAATCTCTCATGGGAGAGAGTTTGTATTCATGATTATTTTTGATATTGATTCTTGTTAAGAAATTCTTCTGTGAAGACTGAGCCAAGGGTTCTAGGATTCCAATTGCATTGAAGAACATCAACTCTTCATTGTGTGCGATTCAGAGGTTGTGAAAGATCAGCCGATCTATTGCCAAATTAAGAGATAACTTCACCCAGAAGTTATCATAGTATTACAGGTATTTGAGAGATAACTTCACTCAAAAGCTATCATAAGGGTTTACAGGTATTTCATTATTTTTGGGTTTTGATTCAAGAATTATCCAGATATAGATCTTTGTATTAGCCCATAACTCTACAGATCAAGATCAAGCATACAGGTTGTGTTATATCAGCGGCCGTACGAATTTCGTACAGATCCATGAAAATCTGTATGCATCAACAGAAAGTATAGGTACTGACATCAGCAAACAGATACTTACAGAGATCGACATCGGTCGACATACAACCGACATCAGTGAGATAACGACTACAGATCGATCGATGATGGCAGTATAACCGACGTCGGTGACTGTGTTTTTTCGCACAGCAGGCCGAGACGAACTAGATTCAGAATTCTTTCCCAATTTGCAGAATATTCAGGCTATTCAGGCCGTACTTTCAATATTCTTTGTATACTTGACAGAGGATCTCTATTGTAAGCTTATGAGCAAATAAATAAGAGTTTATACTGTGATTTATTTATCTATTTGAAGATATTTTTGTAGAAATTTAGATAAGCCACTTAGAGCTTTGTTTTGATATTCGAAGGGATATTACAGTGGTATCAGAGCTAAATCCTGCCATCTTGAGGGTTTGATAGATCTTATGCAGCCACAAGGGTTGGGACCACACGGGTATTTCATGCGTAGTAGAGCTTTGCTTGAAGGCACTCAAGTTCTAGAACAACCGCCGGAAGACATGGGTGACGGTATTCCTCCCCATCCTAGAGATCAAGATGATGCAGAGGTTTTACTTACTCTTAGAGAACTATGAGAAGGGCAAAGGCAGAATAACCAGGTATTACAGTAGTTGGCAGCAGCACTACCGAGATTGGGTACTCTAAGGAGACATTCCCCACATCGTGAAGATGTCAGGAGTGATGCAGGATCACAGAGAGGCCATGGGACTATTTCTCATACAGTGAATAGGCCTACTAGGCCTATCTTTGTTAGACAGGAAGCAGAGGAGGTGATAGTAGGTGAGGAGCATGAGGAGGCATTTATAGACACTCTTAGGGTAGCTACTGAAGAGTGGGAGTCATTACCACCTATGGTCAGGGAGATGATTACTTTTGACCGATTCCTCACACAAAGGAAAGAACATTACCGAGGTCGACAGAATGGGAGACCAAGACCCCAAAACAATGATCTGAAGCATGCTACGAGCAGGCTCACATTAGTGACATTTGACGGTAGTGGTAAGGTGACAGCACAGGCTTGGGTTAGTAAGCTGGATACATTTCTCACATTGCGGCCAATGGGTGAGGAAGATGCTATCAGATATGCGACACTACATCTTGAGGGAGTAGCTCACGATTGGTGGCACCATGGGATGGTGACACTCCATCATGATCAGATCACATCTTATCAGGAGTTTGTGGATAGGTTGGTAGAGCGTTTTGACAGGAGAGATCCAGAGTCCTATTTCCGAGAGTTGGCACAATTGCGATAAAGCGGCAGTCTGGAGTCATACATTGGTGACTTCCAGAAGTTATCAGTCATGGTTCCTGACATTTCAGAGAGGCAACTAGTAGTACTCTTCATGGAGGGATTGATAGAACCATTGAGAGGTTGGATCAAAGGCTTTGATCCCCCTTCATTACAGGTAGCTATGACGAAGGCACGTAATATGGAGATGGCAGCCCCATCTAATAAATTTAGCTCCAGAGGTACTTCTTCATCTAGAGATCATATGCACTCCAATGGGGATACAGAGAGACCAGATTTTAACATAGATAAATCCGGGGTTAAAAATGATTCAAAGGCCAATCCAGCAGCACTACCTTTGGATCGTGAGGTGCTTAATGATCTACGTAGGAAGAAGCTTTGCTTCTATTGCAAAGGTCCATATGATATCCATCATGATTACCCTTTGAGGCCTAAGGGCACAACAAATCGTGTGATGTGGGTGTATTATGAGGATGCGGAATCAAAAGATTCTGAACAACAGGATAGTTCTGAGGAGGCAGAGGCTTTAGAGCCTAAGGCAGAGGTAGATTTAGAGCTTCATATACAGGAGGCACGCCTATCCAGCATTTAGTCGAATGAGTCATTCAGACTCTGTGGAGTTTTGGTAGGGCAGAAGGTCACCACCCTTCTTGATACAGGAGCCACAAATAATTTCATAGATGCTAGATTTGTGGAGAAGCGTGGACTCACTACCGAAGATTTTGAGGGCATTAGAGTTAAGGTAGCCGATGGTCACACTCTTAGGTGTGAGCGTATGATTAGAGACCTCCCATTGCGCTTGAACAACTATGAGTTCAAGGCTAATTATTATGTAGTGAACATGGGGGACATAGAATTAGTCTTGGGTATGAAGTGGCTTCATTCATTTGAGGAAGTTACTCTTCGTCTCAAAGACATGGAGGTTCATTTTGAGGTTGATGGGAAAACAAATATTCTTAAGGCAATACGGGGCAGCAGCTTCAAACATATGTTTTTTCATCAGATGGAGATGCCTATACTACATGACATGATAGAGTGCGATGACGAGTGCACATTGGCACCAACATAGGAGAGATATGAGGATGAGCTTGGTCTTGAGGTAAGTTCAGTTCAAGAGTTAGCACATGTGGTAGAGTCTCAGCTTTCTTTTACAGGTGGGTCACATGTTGATGACGATATGCGTACAGGAGACAGAGGTGATGTGACGCCATTGGATGAGAGTGGTGATGGACAGGCCCTGGAGTTTGTGTTGGTTGACAGCACTGTAGATCGAGACTTCATTTGGGATCCAGGTGGATTGATTGGTCTATCATTCAGCGATTGCTTGAGGGCAAGCAATTTCAGGAGGGGCGGATTGTCATGTCCCCTTTTTAGTTGACATATGCAGAATAGATGATTAGCCTATTATGCGACCCTCGTAGGCTGATGAGATGGATAGAGGGTCTTGATGGAGCTGGGCTTGGCTTTCGTATGGGCTCTTTCGGACATGAATTAAAGGAGATATTAATATTTGATTGATTTAATCAAATATTAATTATTTGGTCCAATTTTAATTAATTATTAATTATTAATTATTAATTATTAATTAATTATTAATTATTTATTATTGGGTCTAATTTTAGGATCATCATTCTAATTTAAGAATTGGTCTAATTTTAAGACCCTAGTTCTAAATTAAGGAAGCCCCAGTCCAATTTAAGGGAGTCTAATTTTAGCAAGCACACCTTTGGAGGTGTATAAGAATCTCTCATGGGAGAGAGTTTGTATTCATGATTATTTTTGATATTGATTCTTGTTAAGAAATTCTTCTGTGAAGACTGAGCCAAGGGTTCCAGGATTCCAATTGCATTGAAGAACGTCAACTCTTCATTGTGTGCGATTCAGAGGTTGTGAAAGATCAGCCGATCTATTGCCAAATTAAGAGATAACTTCACCCAGAAGTTATCATAGTATTACAGGTATTTGAGAGATAACTTCACTCAGAAGCTATCATAAGGGTTTACAGGTATTTCATTATTTTTGGGTTTTGATTCAAGAATTATCCAGATATAGATCTTTGTATTAGCCCATAACTCTACAAATCAAGATCAAGCATATAGGTTGTGTTATATCAGCGGCCGTACAAATTTTGTACAGATCCGTGAAAATCTGTACGCATCAACAGAAAGTATAGGTACCGACATCAGCGAACAGATACTTACAAAGACCGACATCGATCGACATACAACTGACATCGATGAGATAACGACTACAGATCGATCGACGACGGCAGTATAACTGACGTCGGCGACTGTGTTTTTTCGCACAGCAGGCCGAGACGAACCAGATTCCGAATTCTTTCCCAGTTTGTGGAATATTCAGGCTATTCAGGCCGTACTTTCAATATTCTTTGTATACTTGACAGAGGATCTCTATTGTAAGCTTATGAGCAAATAAATAAGAGTTTATACTGTGATTTATTTATCTATTTGAAGATATTTTTGTAGAAATTCAGATAAGCCACTTAGAGCTTTGTTTTGATATTCGAAGGGATATTACAATATATTTTATATATATATATATATATATATATATATATATATATATATATATATATATATATATATATATATATATAGAGAGAGAGAGAGAGAGAGAGAGAGAGAGAGAGAGAGAGAGAGAGAGAGAGAGAGAGAGAGAGAGAGAGAGAGAGAGAGATTATTTGATAGTGCAAATACACACACACACACACACACACACAGACACACACACAGACACACAGACACACACACACACACACACACACACACACACACACACATTTTCACTATCAAAGAATCTCAATAGGATTTGTTTTGAAAATCATCCCCCTAACAAGGAAATAACACAAAAGGTCATTATTATCACAATTTTGGGATGACGATGTTATTAAAGGACATGAATAACCTCATTTATATATACCTTGAGTGTAAGATTATAATTTTGATATCTCTCTAGGCCTTGGAATATTTTGGTGGTTATAGATCTTTTGTTTTACTTCCTCAACCTTGCAAAGTATATTATATGGACACTTGTGCAAATTATATGATTTTATTTTTTGTATAATCTTTTGTATGTATTCAACTTTGTAAGTATAAGTAATAACTTAAAGAATGCTAAGAGTCTTTTTTTTGTCATATCAAAAGGATGGAATATGAAGAGACAACACTTTGTAATACTTGATTTATAATGCTTAGTTGTAATGGAATATGGTTTTGATGTGTGATAAAGATTAATACAATAGTTCTGAGATGATTTTCCTAATTTGTTTTACCTCTATTCCATGCATAGTGAGTACTCAATTTTGTTTAATCTATTAATCTTATAGCTTATTCCAAAATTCATGTATCAAAAATTTCTATCTTTATTTATAAAATAAATGTGACATTTTCTGTTAATCGTGTTTCTTTGATTTGGTTTATCATTTTAGTTTCTTTTTTATTACTCAATGTACAAACTATCCTTGTATTAGTATGTTCTAGATTATATTCTAGTAACCTCTGCTAACAATGGTGTAGTGAGCATGGACTTATTTTTATGAAATATATTGAGATGGTTGCCAAGATAAAGAGATATAGAGAGATGGTTAGATGAAATAGTCCATAATTTTTTAGAATAAGAAGCTAGGAGAGTTAGAGTAAGTATAAAATAAGTTATCTAAGAGCATATATATGGTTAAATATATAAAATATTTTGGTGTAAATTATCAACTTTGTTAGTTACATGGTTATCTAAGTTAGAATATTATTACTTCAATGTTAAGGTATGGAGTTAAAAGCTTCACCCCATGAGTGCATACAGAAGTTGCTGGAAGTCAATAGTCACCGTCAACGGTCAGATGCAGACCAGAAGCTGCTGGCATCGATAGTAGGTTGGCTGACGTTAGTCATAGGCAGACTAACAGGGACTAACGTCGGTCACCTGTGTGTGTCCATAATGCTACTTTCGTGTGAGAACAAAATGTTTGCATGTAAAGATGAACTATTGGTTGTAAGTCTGTGTTTCTAATTTAAGTAGAATTGATTAGAGCCCTTGATTAGGAGGTGCATCTAGTGGCTGTAATTGTATGCTCATGAATCTCTAAAGTTATATATTAGGGATAGATCTTCATATCTTAGTAGACACTACTATAGAAGTAGAATATAGATTATATATGTGTATCAATCCAGATTGTGGAGTTGATTGTAATTGAGAGAGAGAACTCTTGAGGGAAAGAGATCTAAGAAGAGATTTGTACATCTGAGAGAGGTATGGAAGAAAAGAAGTTTCTTCAATTGTAATTCCTTCTGTAAAGAGTTTAATACAAGTTTTTAGGGTGGTTTCTTGTATGTCTTGTTCTTTGCTATTTCTAATTTTAGTTACTTATCTATCTGGTTTAATTCCACATATAGTTGCTTTCATATAGTAATCAATTTTGTTGATTGATCCCCAACAAGTGGTATCAGAGCTTTGGTTCACTAACAGGTGGTTCAGATCTGTGTAGTGTGTATTGATTATAGGTTACTCACAGAGGTTTTTGTTTGAGTGGGAGAAGCAATGGTAGAAGAAAGTAAACTGAGAATGGAGAAGTTTAATGGCAAGAACTATCAATTATGGAGAATGCAGATAAAAGATTATCTGTATCAAAAAGATCTATACTTACCGTTAGGTGGGACTGTTAAGAAGCCCACAGACATGGATGATGAAGAATGGGAAGTTCTTGATAGAAAGGCTCTTGGATTTATAAGATTGAGTGTAGCATCTACTGTGATATCTAATTTATCACAGGCAAAGTCTACAGTAGAGTTAATGACTACTTTAGAAAATTTATATGAAAAACCCTTAGCTTCAAATAAGGTA
This sequence comes from Torreya grandis, assembly GCA_037957365.1. Lineage (NCBI taxonomy): Eukaryota > Viridiplantae > Streptophyta > Pinopsida > Cupressales > Taxaceae > Torreya > Torreya grandis. The sequence continues at coordinate 385,043 of JARHVA010004625.1, forward strand.
TATCTTATGAAGCAGTTATTTAATTTGCAAATGTAGGAAGGTGGATCTGTATGTAATCATCTAAATGATTTCCATGGAATTGTGAATTAATTAAATTTAGTCAAAATAGTGTTTGATGATGAAATTAAAGCTCTATTAATCTTATGCTCCTTACCAAAAAGCTGGCATAGATTGGTAATGGCAGTTAGTAATACGACATCTGCTTTAAATATTTTAAAAGTAGATGATGTTGTTAGTGTAATCTTGAATGAAGAAATTTGCATGAAAAGCACAAAGGAGACATCAGGGAACACTTTAAGTTTTGAGAGCAGGGGAGGGTAGAAAGAGAAGGGAAAGAAAGGGAGATCAAGATCTAAGTCAAAGATAAGAGGAAGATCCAAATCTAGAAATGGCAGGAAGCCACAATGCTAGAATTGTGGAAAGATAGGTGACATAAGCAAAGATTGCTGGTCAAAGCCTAAAGAGGACAGACAGCATGATGATAAAGAAGAAGCAAAGGTGGCAGGTATTGTTACACAAGATGCTCTTATATTCTCTTTACATAATAATATATAATCTTGGGTTTTAGATTTTGGTGCATCTTTCCATGCAACCCCCAATAGAGAATATTTCAGTGACTATGTCCATGGAGATTTTGGAATAGTTTATTTAGGGGATGATGAGCCTTGCAAAATTGTTGGCAAAGGTAAAGTGCAATTGAAAATGTAGAATGGCAACACATGGGTGTTGAGAGATGTCATGCATGTTCCCAGCTTGAAGAGAAATTTGATTTCTATAGGAAAGTTAGGGGATGAGGGTTGTACAGTAACTCTCACAGCTGAATCTTGGAAGGTGTCTAAGGGTGCACTTGTATTAGCCAGAGGTAAGAGAGTAGGTACTCTCTATTTATGTAATTGTATTATTGATAATTCTCCTTCTGTATTATCTACTTCAGATGTAGATACAAAGTTGTGGCATCAAAGGGTTGGCCACATGAGTGAGAAGGGAATGACAATTCTTAAGTCAAAAGATATGTTTCCAAATTTGAAAAGCATAGATTTAGATTTTTGTGAAGACTATATTTTTGGAAAATAAAAGAGAGTGAGTTTTCTCAAGACTGGGTCAACAAAGAAGAAGCACAAATTACAGCTTGTTCACACAGACGTGTGGGGACCAACTCAAGTTGCTTCTATTGGAGGATCTCAGCACTATGTTTCCTTCATAGATGATGCTACAAGAAAGGTATAGATCTATTGTATTAAGAATAAATCTGATGTTTTTGACATGTTTAAGATTTGGAAAGCTATGGTTGAGAATGAAACAGGGAGGAGATTGAAGTTCCTTAAATTTGACTATGGTGGTGAGTTCTACAGCCATGAGTTCAACTGGTATTGTTATATGCATGGGATCTATAGGCAAAGGACTATTCCAAGAACACCTTAGAAAAATGGAGTTGCTAAAAGGATGAATAGAACAATCATGGAGCATGCAAGGTGTATGAGATTGCATGCTAGATTGCCCTTAGAGTTTTTGGCAAAAGTTGTGGATACTGTAGTTTACCTGATTAACAAAGGACCCTCTACAGCTCTAGATGGTGGAATTCCAGAAGAGGCATGGACAGGTAAAAAGGTAGATCTATCATTTCTCAAAGTTTTTGGTTGTGAAGCCTTTATGCACATTGATAAGGAAAATAGAAAGAAGCTGGATGCTAATTTTATGAGGTGTACATTTATTGGCTATGGCTCTGATGATTTCAGATTTAGGTTTTGGAATCTAGGAACTAACAAAATAATTAGGAGCCGTGATGTTGTTTTCAATGAAAAAGTGATGTATAATGATCACCTCAAGAAGCTGAATCAATCTGAGTAGAGCAATGCAAAATTGGATGAGGTGAAGTCCAAAATAAGCTCACGAGAAAGAATAATCATAGATAGGAAAACATAGAGACCGACGTCGGTCAGGCAGGAACTGACATCAGCCATATAAGAACCGATGTCGGTCATACAAAAACTGATGTCAGTTAGGTAGAATTGACGACAGTCAGTTACAGGCCTGGAAGTGACTGAGGTTAGTCACTGTCAGAGAATTTGGGTGGATAGCGTGTTGAGAATGAGTCTCAAACGCCCATCAGGAAGTTAGATAGGGTAAGTCAACCTCCAATTAGATATTACCCTTCATTATTCTATTTATTGCTTACTGATGGTGGAGAACCAGAGAGTTTTGATGAAGTAATATAGGTGGAATCCAAGAGTCAGTGGGAGCTAGGCATGAATGAGGAAATTGATTCCTTGAAAGAGAACCAAACATGGGATTTGGTTGAGTTGCCAGCAGGAAAGAAGACACTGAAGAACATATGGATCTATAGATTGAAGGAAGTTGAGAATGGATAGATGAGATATAAGGCCAGGTTGGTAGTGAAAGAATTTGCATAAAAACTAGGTATTGATTTTGGTGAGATTTTCTCTCCTGTTGTTAAAATGACTTTTATACAGACTGTACTGTCTTTAGTTGCTATTGAGGATTTGCATCTTGAGTAGCTTGATGTTAAGACAACATTTCTTCATGGAGATTTGGATGAAGAAATATATATGGAACAGCCAGAAGGATATGAGGCCAAAGGTAAGGAAAAACTAGTGTGTAGATTGAAGAAAAGCTTGTATGGCCTCAAGCAAGCTCCAAGGCAATGGTATTTAAGGTTTGATAGATTTATGACTGAGCATGGCTATAGTAGATGTCAATCTGACCATTGTGTGTATTTTAAGAGATTGGATAATGGTAGATATATTATTCTATTGTTGTATGTAGATGATATGCTGGTTGCAGGATCACATATGTAGGATATCTCTGAGCTTAAGGTGAAATTAGCTCACATGTTTGCCATGAAGGATTTGGGAGTAGCAAAGAAAATCCTTGGCATGGATATTAAGAGAGATAGGAAAAATCACATGTTGATTTTGTCTCAAGTGGATTATGTGAACAAGGTGTTGAAACGGTTCAATATGCAGGATGCAAAACCGATAAGCACACCTATGGCTGGACACTTTAAGTTGAGTAAAGAATAATGTCCTAATTCACATGATGAGGTAGAGTACATGAGAAAAGTTCCATATGCTTCCACAGTATGAAGTTTAATGTATGCAATGGTTTGTACTAGGCCTTATATTACCCAAGCAGTGGGAGTTGTAAGTAAGTATATGGTCAATCCAGGAAAGGAACACTGGAAAGCAGTTCAATGGATCCTTAGATATCTAAGAGGAACCAATAGTAGGCATTTGTGCTATGGTGGTTCTAACACTAATCTACATGGTTATGTAGATTTAGATATGACAGGTGATTTGTATGGCAGAAGAAGCACCACAGGATACATTTTCACTGTAGGTGGAACGGCGGTTAGCTGGATATCAAAGTTGTAGAAGGTTATTTCCTTGTCAACTATAGAAGTAGAATATATTGCAATCACAGAGGCTAGCAAAGAGATGATATGGATGACACGGTTCATGGAAGAGCTAGGAAAGGAGCAAGATAGTTGTAGACTATACAGTGATAGTCAGAGTGCAATTCATTTGGCTAAGAATTCAGCCTTTCATTCAAGAACAAAACATATACAACTTAGGTACCACTTCATTAGACAGGTATTGGAGGATGGTGAGTTGAAGCTAGTGAAGATCCATACTGATAAGAACCCTGCTGATATGTTAACCAAGCCAGTTACAAAAAAGAAGTTGAATCTTCATTTAATTTTTGTTGGTCTTCATGATTGAGTTGAAGATGGAGGAGCTAGAAGATGTTGCTGTACAGGTACTAGTGCAGTTGTTTATCTCCAAGTGGGAGATTGTTAAGGTATGGAGCTAAAAGCTTCACCCCATGAGTGCATACAGAAGTTGTTGGAAGTCAACAATCAGCGTCGACGGTCAGATGCAGACCAGAAGCTACCAGTGTTGGTAGTAGGTCAGCTGACATCAGTCACAGGTAGACTGACATGGACTGATGTCAGTCACCTGTGTGTGTCTAGAACACTACTTTTGTGTGAGAATAAAATGTTTGCATGTAAAGATGAACTGTTGGTTGTAAGTCCGCATTTCTAATTTAAGTAGAACTGATTAGAGCCCTTGATTAAGAGGTGCATCTAGTGGCTGTAATTGTATGCTCATGAATCTCTAAAGTTATATATTAGGGATAGATCTTCATAGCTTATTAGACACTACTATAGAAGTAGAATACAGATTGTATATGTGTATCAATCCAGATTGTGGAGTTGATTGTAATTGAGAGAGAGAACTCTTGAGGGAAAGAGATCTAAGAAGAGATATGTACATCTGAGAGAGGTGTGGAAGAAAAGAAGTTTTTTCAATTGTAATTTCTTCTGTAAAGAGTTTAATACAAGTTTTTAGGGTGGTTTCTTGTATCTCTTGTTCTTTGCTATTTCTAATTCTAGTTACTTATCTATCTGGTTTAATTCCACATATAGTTGCTTTCATATAGTAATCAATTTTGTTGATTGATCCCCAACATTCAAGTCAAGAAGGACAAAGATCATAGTTTGAATGGAAGAGAATTTAGACAAAATACACAACCTAGATACTAATAAGACCCATGTAATAAACTATTGGACATGATTACGATTGATAGTTACATCAAAAAATTCACTGTGTAAGGATATATATATATATATATATATATATATATATATATATATATATATATATATACATACATATATATATATATATATTTTAAAATTACATAAAACCTATTTGTTAGGAGAATTAATGGAAATTTATTCAATTAATACCTAATATAATTAATATGTTTGTTGTGGAAAAGGCCATGGTATCTATTCTGACCAACATGGAGTATTTGCTTCAATAAATATTGGGATGTGTATGATATAGGGCTAAGTAGAGGAACTTGAACTTGAACCCAAAATATGGAAGATCAAGGGAGCCAAAGTGAGAAGAAAAATATGGAATTAGAAAGAGAGATTAAACATTAGAAAAGATGGAATAAAATAAGTAATCTAGACATAATTATGAATAGGATTAGGAGTAAAGTAGAAGATGTTAAGGAGTGAGAATCCTAGAGAGAGGCTATGTAAGATACAAGAAGTAGATAAGGTAAATAAGATGAGGAATAGGAAAGTGAATGGCCCAAGATGGAAGAATAAGGAAGTAGAGAGTGATAATACATAACAGAGTGTATAATAAGACGGATGTAGGATAAACCAATTATAAAAGAATATTTATGAGAAGTTATATAGGAACATAAAGATATCATTGGTTTAAGAAGATAGACATAAGAAGTAGAAGTTAGAGATCATTCATTTTAAGAGTACACATCCGCTGAGCCCATGTTTTAATTAGATATTAGAAATAAATGTGTAGAGTAAGGGAGAAGAAAACAATTATTTGAATCATTTACAAAGAAGTTTGGTAAATTTAGTGCAAAAAAAAATTACCTTAGATACAAATACATTAATAAAATTGGGATACATTTTTGATCCTAATTTCAAAACACTTATAAGAAATAGTACATTTAAATATGAAGCATAATTTAATAGGGATTAGTAATATTTGATCCTAGATAGCTTTATGCAATATCTTTAAATATATTTAGTAGTGCACAAATGCTAATAGTCATAGCTAGTAGTATGCAAATGATTATAGTATCATTTGCTAATTCATAGATACTCATAGTAGCAATTACAAGTATGTCAAATATGGAAATAAATTTATCTATGCTTATTACTTTGATGTAGTATGATGGGTCTATGAGTCTATAAAAATATCTATTGACATGTGATATTAAATGGAGGGTTAAGGGATTAACCTCAGATGATGTGAATAAGTGAGAGATTATATGAGATTTAGTAGGTTAAGATTTAGAATTAATTTTTAAAATGGATGTTAATTCCCTATATTTATAATAAATAAGGGCCCAACTTATTTTAGAGTTCAAAATGAAGAAGTGCATAAGCCAAACCATAAAAGACCTAAAATAAAATCATCAATAGGGTGAAAATTTAGTACGAGAATATGATCATATGTTATTAGATGTGATGAATATGATAAATTTTATAATGAAAGAAAAAGACAAGTCTACATGGTTTTTATAAGGATTAAGAACAAGAATCAGGGTCAGTATTATGCAGTCTCATTTTTCAACCAAGGTTGATGTTCAAGTGGCTATGATCAGAGTGGAATAAATAGAGGACACCCCAATAGCTAGTTCTAAGGTTGAGGAAAATATAAATGAATTTATAAAAATAATGGATGAGATGCATGAAAATGATAATATTAAACTAAGTTTATGGTTTATAGAGAGCAGTTGAGAAGGACATCATAGGAATGATTATCCTAAGATTAAAAATGATTTATGTGAGATATACAAGGTAGTATGGCACACAAATTCAAAGTGTGGTATCTTATATCACTAAATAAAAAGATATCAAGGATTGTTCTATAATTTTTGTAAGTTCACTAACCATGATTAAAATGATTGTCGAGCCGTACAAGAATTGAAGGAAGATATTACTAAGAATGTCTTCACAGTTGCAACACAACCATTACTAACTATGAAGTAGGGACTTTTGGGACCAAAAGTAGAGATGAAAGGTGTGATTCAAGGTAGTCTAGGGTGGATGCTTTCATCATCTCAATTTAAACCTCATGGTATGGTGAGCTAGAACAATCCATCATCTCCATTATATAAATATTCTAGTTAGTAATAACAACCACAAACTATTTTAAACCTCTAATAATAACAAGAAAACTAGGCTCTAACATCACCTTAACACTAGTATGGGGGATAAAATTAAAAATAACCACATCAAGGTGGATTTGTGTGATAACAATTACAAGGATGGGGTTTTAATAGATTAGAGGAAGATATATGAGAGTTATAAGGGTGGTTATTAGGGAGGCTGAAATAAGGATAACATGCCACATTTAAAGTAGATTCAATACTATTTGTGTGGGGAGTTAAATCATTTTGAATGAAATTGTCTTAAAAATATACATAGGATGGTATATTGTGTCTATTTTCAAATTAAAGGGCAACATCATATGGAGGATTCCATACTTATTAAAAAGTAGAGGAAGGAGAAGCTTGTGCATAAAATAAATATGATTAATGTGTGACCAAAGGAAAATGTGTCTATACAAGTAGTCACTAGATTAAAAAGAGAAAAAAAAAGAGATAATGCCATTATAAATTCCATAGGATCAAGGGGTTAAAAAATAAAAATGGGATAAATATCTTGATCCTATTACTGAGAAGAATTTGATGTACTAAGCTGCGTAGGTCCTATAGGAGACAAAAAACAAACTAGGTCAGAGGGAGATGATATAAGCATTGATGATTAAATGAATGGAAAAAATGTAATAATAATGATATAGGATGGTGTGGTGACTTACCTAACCAACTTATTAAAATTGTTCAATATACACAAGGTCAAAAATGTATCGACACAATAGTATGGTGTTAAGATTAAGAATACATGGGATGTTTATTCTCATGTGGATATTGAGATAAAAATATATGAGATTATCAACACAATATTTTAATTTGGAAGTATGGTCAATATGATTCCTTGATTGACTTGGGAAGCTATCGATTAACCAACCTTGAGTTACAACTGAGTTAATGTTAGTCTTGTGGATTATGGGAGAGTAAACCTATTGATAAGCTAGAGGATGTCAATATTAAAGTGTTTAAGCTTATTTTTTATAGATATTTTGAGGTCATTGATAGAAAGACAATGGAGACTCATTATTCTACGTTAATTGGAAATAAATGGGCCTATGATGGTTGTTGACCATTTTGTCCACAAGTCAAAATAGGTCAACCCCCTATAGTCCAAAAATTGATAGATGGGTATATTATAATTTAATATGGTGTGTCATGGTTAATTTTATGTAATTTAATGTCTTATAAGTCGTGGTCATAGTCTAATTTAGTCCTTATATTATTTTGAGTCACTTAGGGGTCATATATTGGCCATTAATGAAAGTAGTAAAATTTTATTAGGTATAAAAATGTTATAAATTACTTATAAAAGTCCCTCATGTTATTAACTATCATATTACTTGTTAATAATGTCATTACTAATAGAAACTTGTAGGTATTAACTTAAAATCAAGAAAACAAGTGAAAAAAGGGAGTTTCAAAGGTTGTACGACCTATAGGAGAGAGTTTCACATGGGATAATATTGCGTAGTGAAATTTATACTTAAATAAATATATTTACAATATTTAATACTTTATAAGTGCCAAAATTGGACCAAAACCATTATATCTCTCCATCATTCCACTATACAAGTAAAACTAGTCATTAAGTTTCTTCTTAGTATGACCATTAGGAAGACTTACAGGTCAAATTATCTTAGTGGTGGATAGTAAACATGGTTATATTCACATTAATGTTTGGATTTAAAGGATTAGATTTATATGATTTATGAACCATTCTTAACAAGTTGTTTATCCATTTCTACTTGTTATCTCCCACACCCTATAGTTTTGCTTCATGTGTGCTATTACATAGAATATAGTTGTTGAAATGGTTTTTAGAGGATGAGTAATTATCTCATGATTTATATGTTTGGTTTCATGTTTGGAAGTGAATTGATGAGTTCAAACTTCTTAGATTGTAGGAGGAGTATGCCAGTGAGGTTGCAATCAAGTTTCACTACTTGTAAAAGTGTCCTTACTCTAAAATGGTTTCAAATCAATATGATATGATGTTATATGAATTTTATGTCTTAAAACTCTCTTTATTCCCAAGATCACTCTCTGAAGATAGCATTATGATGGTTGTAGTTAGGAATGTGAAACACAATCAACTTGTTGCTTAATTTCACTTATAGTCATGGTGTGTGGGGTACTGAACATGATCATGGAGGTGTTTAGAAGATCCCAAATGTGGTGAAAATACTATTGATATGTGATCAATCAAGTTAAACCTATATAATTCCATATAACTGATTGAGACAGTGAGTTCTCTAAGATACATAGTCTTACTCCATTGAATGAGCATTTATAGGTGTTATATAAGGAGCCAATCATGTTGAGATAAGGAATTTGAAAGTTCTCTTTGATTAAATTTTTTAATTTGAAGATCTTTAAGGATCTAGGATTAGTTAGAGGATCCTTAACCATGTGCATTGTTCATGTTCCTACTTACTACCCTATTTACAACTATATCAACACTCTCAGGAGAGTGTCACATTAGAATGGGTATTGAATTTTTTTTGAAGAATGTCAGGGTTTTAATTATTCATTTCAACACCATTAAGGATATTATAAATTATTTTCAATCCTATACATCATATAAACTAGTTATCTCAACCTCATTACTTATATACTAGAAATGACCCATATCTTAATTATATTTTTCATGATTTTACCCATGGTTTTTGGATTTTAATGAGACCATGATATTAATTTTTGAATCATTAGACTAGTATGTAATCTTGAAATCTCACCCCAAGTGAAGGAATTTGAATTCAGGGACAAGTTTCCCTAAAATAGCAAAACATAGGCCTTAACACTTTTGTTGATGCCATATAACACTGTAGCATAGAGTATAAGTAAAGTTGAAGGTATCCATATTTTATAATTAAGATATGGGTAAAATCATGAAAAATATAATGTGTGTTTTTCTAAAGGAACATAGTGTTTGAAGGCCTCCATTCTTGGTTTTTGTTCACCACATTTCTTCAATGATTTCCACAGGATTTGAACTCTTAAGTGATTTCACAACCCAAATTTATAATATATAGACATGTCACCATGTTGAGTGGTCTGATTGAGTTGAGAGACACTCCAAGGATAAATATAAAATTTAGGAGGGTTGAGGTATAAGTTTTTTCACTTCTATCATCACCTACAGGTACCTTGCCCTTAGAAAGCTGACCTACAACTGACTATAAGTGCTTACTTGTAGACTCATAGATGAATTTGGTGAAAACATGATAAAAAGAAAACTTGTAGAGTTCACAAAGGTTTTAAAAACCTTAAAATGGTACTAAGTAATGAATCATTAGTTTTAGGTGTTGATGTTCACCTATAGGCCCCTTGTTTCTCTAAAAGGGTCAACTGCAATTGACTGTAGTTAATAGTGACCTAAAGGTTGACTACATTGGTGTTTGTCCTTAAAAATACATGATGTAAAGTGACATATATGAATATGTAATTACATTTTAAGACTTAAGAGGGTAATTTTTCATTGTATTCAATATGTATGACAACACATTCACCTACAGGTAATGTGTTTTGAGGCAAACAACATAGCCAATCAACCATAGTCCATATCAATCAAAGTGAAATTTGAAGCAATAGAAGGTTGAAAAATGTTTTGGTGATCAAATTTTTTAAAAATTACTTTAAAGTGTCATGAAAATGTCATGATTATTTTATCATATTAAAATAATGCAAAGAGAGACTACAATAATGCAACCTATAGTCACCTGTCGAAAAGCTATATAGTTAGTATTCTCCACAAGTCTATCTTCAAGGTTTTGAAGGATCAGAGGGAATAATGATATGATAAAACACTAATTTTTTTCATAAATGGTCCCAATAACATTAATATGTCATTAATACCATCCTTTTATTTGTGTTAATAGGGGAAGTGCCCTTTATGTTGTCCCAGATAGAGGGTACTCCCTACAGGTGCAAATTTGTAGTCTTTGAGAAAAAAAGGTGAGGGTGAGTTGAAGATTGATGGAAGCTATAATTAATATTATTATAAATATGTCATACATGAATTAACATAGGTGAATCCTCATAGATGATATAATCCTAATAGGTTGTTCCAAACCTATAAAGATGTAGGCATACCTACTTGGTTAGTCTAGGACTAAAACCCTTAAGGGGTCTGCTACTACTTCTATAATTACAAGAACATTAAAATACATTATAACATGTTTATGGGGAGTTATAAAGAGTGTTAAAGATATTATAATGTAGAGAAAATCATAAATAAGCCATGTTTTGGCTCAAACTAACTCAAGCCTGCAATGACTGAAGGATAAAGCTTGAGTAGGCAAGTTTGAAAGATCACACCTAATTGGAGGGTTTTCATGAGAGTATGAAGAGTTGGGGATGTTGAAGGAGGCCATGAACATTATTTTTGTGTAATTTTTTTGAAAATCTAACATTAAACCTATATGAATAATATTTAGAGGGAAAAAGTACTCTAAACCCTCTAAACCCTTGGTAGTGACTTGATTGGGAAAATGAAGGAGAAGGGGAATCCATATGAAATAGAATGGCTTGGGAGATGATTGGATTTTTCATATTACTCTCCAAGCTTTCCCCTTATAAACTTGATTTTAACCCTACTTATACTGACATGGTGGAAAAAGGATTTTATTAATTTTTTTGGGTGCTTTGTATGTTCAAGGAAGAGTCAAAGGATGAAAGTAAATTTGGGAGATAGGTTGGGAATTGAGATAACCTCTCATGTCTATTTATTTTAGTATAATATCTCACAAGTGCCTCTATTAACACCTTCATCTTAGCCCGTTAAAATTGGCATAGAGAACAAGCTAGTGAGAGAAGTGAAAACTTTACGTAAGAGTCCTTTTAATGTCTTCCTAATTAGTCTAAGGCCATGAGGGGTCATAATAGGTGTCATAAACTCCTATGTGTAGATAAAATTATAAAAATGAATCTAAATTAGGTGCCAAGTGTACAAGGTGAGTGGAAGAGGAGTTATTTGGACAACAAGCAGTTATAACTCATGTTCAAAAGAATATTGGTGATTAGGGATGTAACCAATGAATTTTGGATCATTTATGCAACCCCTCACTCTCATTTTAATCATCACATCTATCCATAGTCAATTGTGGGACGTTGCAAGAAGTTCAAATGATGAGGTATTTTTTTGAGTAAGTAATTGAGGAGTTTTATGCCACATTTTAGGATTTTCATGATTTATACGACATTTTTAAATTTATAAATTTCATAAACTATTTCATATTCATCTATATTACATGTGGAACTCCTTTATTCAACTTGATACATGTCCTAGTGACTCTTAAACTTCTTGTTCCTCACCTCTCTCTCTAATTCTATAAGTGTTACCCATTTTGGCTCTTGTGAACTAATACCACACCATATATGATGAATCCTACTAGAATAAGATTTCAATTTTCCTTTGAAAATTTAATTCAAGTCTGGTTTTGAGTTAATGAACATCTATCTAAGTGTGCAAAGTGATGTATGGTGATGTTAAGTGATAATCTCCCATACTTACTTCTCCCTATCCTCTAATGTTTACACAAGATTTCATATTCTAATAGGTCATATAGATTATATATAACGTGTTAGGATAATTATGAGTGTAATATTAATATTAGAGTGCGAAATTTGACCTATCATTCACTTACCTTGTGTTTTCTCATGCATATCACCTCTATGTTGAAACACTTACGTTAGAACCTTTTAGGACTTTGAATCTAGTTTGTATATCTTGTTTCTTATTGAAATAATTATGATGGTATTATGGAAATAATACTAGTGTATCACCCCATTAGATTGGTTTCTTTTCACATAAATTTATACCCCTTTTCTCATAAATAAATATTTAGTTAGGTGATAAGAATTTCAAGGTATATTTAAGGAGATAAACCTTAAAGCTAGAGGTCTACTTCTACTATAGGTAAACACACATACCTATAAGTATTCCCATGTTTCCAAAATTTTGAGGAGGCTTGAATACCCTCCTCTAGGTTGTAATATTTGGTGACAAACATTGGGGCATGCCTGATGGGACCTTATTATCTTCAAGATAACTTGTCAAGGTGAATGTTGGTCTTGACAACATCAGAAACAAACTGATGTTATAATCAACATTTAGAAACTCTATTTAAGGTAATATATGGTTCAAGGTCATTTTTCTCATATATTTTCTCTCATTCTTCATGGTTCTAGCTAGGTCATCATCTAGTGGAGTGTTCAATACAATCAGTCCACCTATTTAGCATGAACTTCCTCTTGAAGTTCAATACCCTCATCCTAATCTACCTTTTGAATAACAAGAAGATTTTTATAGCCAAAAAAGTGAAGGATTGAAGAAATCAAAGATATTGAAGATAACATGGATAGGCAACATAATTTTCCTTCCTTTAATACTAAAAATCCAATTCACCTTCAGGCCTATGATGACATTCTTCCTAATGCCACAAAGAGTGTGCCCACATTCAATGGTGAGAGTCATGTTAAACCTAGTGAACACATCAAGAATATCTCTATTTTTTTTAGTTTTCATAATGTCACTAACTAAAATATTGCCATTAGACTCCTTTCCATATCCCTTAGAGGGAAGCCACTTGATTGATATAGGAATTTTCCTAGTGGATGTATCACATCATGGGATGACTTTAGAGTGTTGTTGACTTCAAGATTTGAAGATAAAAGTGACCATACCTCTCTTATACATCATCTCAATGTGATCAAAAGATACCCCAAATAAATAATGCATGACTTCAATGAGAGGTTTCAAAAGACTTGGTATATATTTCCTCCTCCCATGAGACCACCTACTAGTTTTATGTTCCCCAAATACTTGAGAGTCATTGCTACTGATATTGATATCATGCTTCAATCCATGGGTGGTTTCACTCTTCCTAAAGCGTATGAATTTTACATTAGAGTTGAGAATGGGATCATTTAATAAGGAAAGTTTCCTCTTAAGGTGTTTATGCCTTTTATTCCCAAACACCTGTTGATACTCTAAGTGTAGATCAAGTTTCAAGTGAAAATTCTAAACCTAAGATTGTTTCCAAGTAGTAAAATAATGCCATGGATAAGGATGCACATATTAAATTATTAGAATCTAATCTTGGGAGAGAGAATATTCAACAAGTTTCTCATAAAAATTCATATCCATATCAATAAAAATATGGCTAACAAAATGGTAGAGGAAGAGGTCAATGACAACCTAACTTCAACATGCTTGCCAATGTATATAATCCTAATTCCACTACCAATGTAAGGGAGATGGTATTAGGGCATAGAAACTTGGTGCAAGGGGAAGATTGGAAAAAAATAAAATTCATGTATGCTAATGAGGGTGATGATAAAACATTAGTTTTTAAAGGATGAGTTACTCGTCTCATATCAGCTGAAGATGAAGTTATGATGCAAGCAAATGAGGATTGATAGCCTCAAGGAGAAAGCTTCACAAACTTCTTGGTGGAAGATATTTTTTTTCTCAGTCAAATAACCTCTATTGAAACTAATACAAGGCATAATATGAATGATATAAAATGTGACAATAACATGCCTATAATTTCATCTAATCCTCATACAAGGTAGAAAAGCATGGTATCCCCAAACATTCCTACACCTCCTTCAAGTCAAAATGTGGTAAGGTCTGCTCAACCTATTTCAGTTCCTCAAGTTTCAATCATTCCTTTACCTATAAAGACTAAATATAAGGTGATTAATACTACTATAAAAATAGTGGATTATTTGAAAAGTTCCAAAACATCTATCTCCTTGTGGGTTATCCTTCACATGTTTGGCCAAAAAGAACTTTAAAAAAAACAACTATCCACTATTCTTACTAGTCCTTCACCTTCAATTCAATGTCATGGTCATGTTGTTATTAAAAATTCTCCTAAAACAATTATTAAACCATATACTATATCTAATAAACCTCCACAATTCTACCTCACTCTCATAGTGGGTGACAAATTGGTACATAATTACACAGTTGATAGTGGTGCTTCTACTCCAATCATGACCAAAGTTGTAGCTACTAAGTTGGGCCTAAATATGAACCCCATATCAAAGGAGTGATTAAAATATAGGGAACACATACCAAGATAATAGTGTTGATAAAAAATTTAAAGGACTTCTTACATGATTGTCTTAACTTTCCTTTCTTCCAAGATATTGTTGTGGTGGACCTTCATGCTCATTTGAAATCTATCTTTCAAGAGACTTTATAGCCAAGATATGTATCTACCTCTCAGTTTACTAGTATTTCTTGGCCTTTAGGATAAGATATGGAACCAAGGTGACCATAATAACTCAACCTATTACAAGGTTTCACATTAAGACTTTCATTGAAATAAGCTCTAACTTGAATTTTGTTAACCATGAGAAGGAGGAATTTAATGTGTATGATGGTGCTTCTAAACTTGAGGGCACAGCTGACTTGTTTCTATATAAATATGGTATAGATGATTATGAGCATGATACTTACTCATACTTTTATAAAACTAACCTTGGCACTTATATCATGCATGAAGAGCCATTTGAAGAATCTAAGGTAAGTATCAAACATTCTTTCTCATAAGTTGCTAAAGGTAACTATATGATTCATGAGTATGATGATGATAGGTTGAAGAATATAATTGAGAACCATATTGGAAATAATGATATATTTATGCCTACTATTGATGAATATTCCTTTGACGATGACTCTCTTGAAGAAGAGAAGGATGACTTATGGTAAAGGTTCAATTCCATATCTGAAGAGTTTGATCAATTAAGTAATGCTACTTCCCTTCTTAAGTAGTTTGTATCTTATGTTGAATGTCTTACCAAGCATGGAAAATGGTGACATGTTTTGAATGAGGATGAACTATGGCAAAGGTTCAAATCCATACACAAAGAATTTGACAAGTTGGTTAAGAATCATTTTTCTCCAAGAGATTCTATATCTAATGTCAAGATTGCTAATGAGACTAACAACCATGTTGTTGAATGTTTCATAAAAAACTAGGATAAATTTAATTCTACTAATCAAGAGTTTGCAATCATGAAAGAGATTAATGAATCTATTGCCCAAGAAGTTATAAAAATGGAAAATGAGGTTAAGGAAGATTTGGTTGTGCTTAAAGGATAGTAAAAATATCTATTTGATGTTGAGCCACATTCAGAGGTTTCAAATCATAAATAAGAAGAACTTGATGTTTCCAAACATCAAATGTATCATGTCCTAGAAGAGGAAAAAGATGAGGTAACTATCATATATTACCATCTATAGTTTAAGGAAGACATATCAGATGTGATAGTGATCAAAAGGATTGCATCTCCAATCAAGGCTTTTAGAGAGAAAGGAATAACATTCATGAAGGATCCAAATAGTTCACTGTATGCCTAATAATACATAGAGGTGGTAGGTCTATTGATCATATACATATGCAAGTGGTTGAAGATGTGAATTCTTCCCATGATATAATGCCTTCATGGAGTGACAAAAATGCAAGGGGAACTATCTTTTACCCTAGTTAAGGTATGATCAGATGTTTTGCCTTAAGAGTGAGGTTTTTTAAATAGTAGATTAGGTGTGTGTGTCTTTTTTCAGTTATGATATGCTCCATAAGTGTTTTAGTTGATCACATGTGTGTTTATTTTAGGTGTGTCTTATTTTATGTCTTTTATTGTGTTTGGTGTGGTGTCAAAGGAAAATTATGTGTCAAAATGGTGTATGGGTTACTCTATGGTCTAATGGATATGATTAGGTTACTAGTCATGGTATATAAGGCATACCACCCTTGGGAAATCACCAAGACTATTGACCATTTTGACCACAAGTCAAAATGGGTCAACACCTTATAGTATAAAACTTGATATAGGGGTATATTATTATGCCATAAGGTGTGTCATGGTTCATTTTATGTAATTTAGTGTCTTATTATCTTTGGTCATAATCTAATTCGGTCTTTATGTCATTTTGAGTCACTTAGGGGTCATATATGGGCCATTAATGAAAGTGGTATGGTTCTCTTAGGTAGACAAATGTTATAAACTCCTTATTAACATTCATAATGCCATTACTTGTCATATTACTTGTTAATAATGTTAGTACTGATAGAAACTTGCAGGTTTTAATTGAAAATAAGTGAAAAAGAGGGAGTTTAAAAGGTTATATGACCTATAAGAGAGAGTTGCATGTGGGATAGTATTTTACAATGACATTTTAGATTACATAACTCTATTTCCATGATTTATCTACTTTGGAAATGCCAAAATTGGACCAAAACTATTATATCTCTCCATCACTCCATTATGGAAGTAAACCTAGTCACCAGGTTTCTTCTTGGTATGGCTAGTAGGAAGACTTCTAGGTTAAATTATCTTGGTGGTGGATATTAAAATTGGTCATATTAAAATTAGTGAATGAATTTAAAGTATTTTATTCTTATTCTTTATGAACCATTATTAACAAGTTGACTATCCATTTCTACTTATTATTTTGCACACCCTATAGGTTTTTCTTCTGTGTGAGCTATTATGTATAATCTAGTTGGTGAAATAGTTTTTAGAGGATGATTAATTCTATCTCTCATGGTTTATATGTTTTTTTTCATGTTTATAAGTGAATTTATGAGTTTAAACTTATTATATTGTAGGAGTATGCTAGTGAGGTTACAATCAGGTTTCCCTACTTAAAGAAGATTAATTTCTCTATAATAGTTTTGAATTAGTGTGATATGATGTTATATTTATTAAAAATATCTTTCTTCCCAAGATAAATATCTAAATCTATCATTATGAAGGTTGTATTTAGGAATGTGAGACACAATCGACTTATTACTTAGTTTCACATGTAATCATTATGTGTGTGGTATTGAACATGATCATGGAGGTTTTAGGAAGAGAATAAAGGTGGTGAACACACTATTTCAATGTGATCAATCAAGTTAAACCTCACTAATGTCATATAACTGACTGAGATAGTTAGTTCTCTAAGATACAAAATCTTGCACCATTAAATGAGCATCTAAAAATGCCATAAAAAGAGCCAATCACATTGAGACAAGGCATTTGATTATTTTAAAGATACCTTTGATTGAAAATTTTAATTTTGATATCTTTAAAGAGATATGACTGGTTAGAGGATCCTTCATAATGTGCACTGTTCATGTTTCTAATCACTAGCTTGCCTATAATTATATCAACACTCTCATGAGAGTGTCACATTGGAATGGGTGTTGAAACTTATTTGAAGCATGCCAAGTGTGTAATAATTAATTGAAAAAACATTTAGGATATTTTAAACTAGTTAAAATACTATACACCATACAAATTGGTTATCTCAACCTCACTACCTCTATACTGTAAATGACCACCAATAGGTGGCTTACACAGAGACATAGAGGAGTTATATAAAAAGTTTTGACATGATTTGAAACCTTCCTAAGTATTTTGGATTTTAATGAGACCATGATAGTCATTTTTAAATAATTATACTAGTAGGAAGTCTTGAAAGGTCACCCCATGTGAATGAATTTAAATTTAGGGACAGGTTTCCCTAAAACACCAAAACAAAGGCCTAAGCACTTTTGTTGATTCCATATAACACTTTATCATGGAGTCTAAGTGAATTTTAAGGTATGGATCTTGTAGCCTTCATATATGGGTATAATAATGAAAAATAGAATGGGTGGTTTACTAAAGGAACATAGTGTTTTAAGGAATTCATTATTGGTTTTTGTTCACTACATTTTTTTAGTGATTTCTACAGGATTTGAACTCTTAAGTGATTTCACAATCCAAAGTTGTAGTATAGAGGTATGTCACCATGTTGATTGATATTATTGAGTTTAGAGACACTAAAATGATCCAAAAAACATTTAGGAGGGTTGAATTATAAGATTTTTCACTTCTATAATCACCTACAGGTGCCTTGCCTTTAGAAAGCTAACCTATAACTGACTATAGGTGCTTACTTGTAGACTCATTGATGAACTTGGTGAAAACATGATAAAAAGAACAATTTTAGATTTGAAAAATGTTTCCAAAATCTTCAAATGTTGATAAGTCATGAATCATTAGTTTCAAGTGTTGATGTTCACCTACAGGCCCCTTGTTGCTCTAAAAGGGTCAACTACAATTAAATGTAGTTAATAGTGACCTAAAGGTTGACTATCTTGATGCTTGTCCTTACAAATGAATTATGTTAAGTGAAATATATTATTGTGGAATTAAATTTTAAGAATCAATAGGGACCTTAGGAATTTAATTAAATATCTAAGATAAAATATTCACCTACAAGTATGGTGTTTTGAGGCAAGCAACATAATTGGTCAACCTGCAGTTCATATCAGTCAAAGTGAAAGGTGGAGCAATGGAAGGTTGATAAATTTTTTAATGATAATTTTTTTTTAAAATTAATTTAAATTTTCATGACCATGTCATGAGGATCTTACCATATATAAACAATGCAAAGAGAGACTCCAATAAATCAACCTATAGTCACTTGTCAAAAACTTGCATAGTCAATATTCTCCATAAATCAATCTTCAAGGTTTTGAAGGATTGGAGGGTTTAATGATATGATAAAAACATAAAATATTTAACATATGGTCACCATCACATGGAGAGTCCCATATTACCCTAATTTTTTCTATGGAAATAGGGGAAGTGCCCTCTATTTTATCTCAGAGAGAGGGCACTCCCCAAGGGTAAAAACTTGTAGGTTTTGACAAAATAAGGTGAGGGCGAGTTGAATATTTAGGGAGGCATCCCATGAATATGATAATAGTTGCATCATAAATGAGTGAACATAGGGTAACCATAATATATGATATAATTCTAACAGGCTGGTCCATACCTACAAGGATGTAGACATACCTACTTGGTCTAGTCTATGACTAAAACCTGTAAGGGGTATGCTACCACTTATAGCATTAGAGGAACATTAAAATCGATTGGAAAATTTTTATGGGTAGTTATAAGGAGTGTTAAATATATTATAATGTAGATAAAATCATAAATAAGCCATTTATTGGCTCAAAACAACTCAAGACTACATAGAATGAAGAACAAAGCTTGAGTAGGCAAGTTTGAAAGCTCACACATATATGAACAATCTTTATTCTAAACCCTATAAAGCCCTTGGTAGTGACCCAATTTGGAAAATTAAGGATTATGGGCATCCATATGAACTATAATGGTTTAGGAGATGATTGGAAGTTGTAGAGGACTCTCCAAGGTTTCCCCCTATCAACTTGCGTTTTACCCTACTTGTATAGATATGGTGGAAAATGGATTTTATTGAATATTTTTGGTTATTTTTAGGTTTAAATATGACTAAAATAATGAAAGTAAAATTTTTATATAGGTTGGGGCTTAAGATTAACCCCAGTATTTATTTATTGAATCAGAAGATCTCACAAGTGCCTCTGCTAACACCTTCATCTTAGCCAGTCAAAATTGGCAGAGAGAACAAGCTAATGAAAGAAGTGAAAAATTAAAGAAAGATTAATTTTAATGTATAAATAAGGAGTATAATTAAATGAAGGTTCCTAATATGTCTCTTAAAATCCTATGTATATATCAAATTGGAAAAATAAAGGCAACTTTGGTGCCAAATGTGTAAGGTAAGTGGAAGAGGAGTTATTTGGACTGCAGGTAGTGATAATTCTTGTATATAATAATGTTGATAATTAGGGATAAAACCAATTCATGGTTGATAATTTATACAACCCTTCCCTCTCATTTAAATCATCAAATCTATCCCTAGTAAACTATAGGACATTCTAAGAAGGCCAAATGATGAAGGCAATTTTTTGAGCAAGCAATTGAGGAGTTCTACACCATATTTTAGGAGTCTCATGTTTTGTGGGAAATTTTTCAAGGTATAAATTTCAAGGTATATTTAATATTCCTCTCTCCTTCATGTTTAAATCCTTTTATCATCATGACACATGTCATAGTGACTCTTGAACTTCTTTCTTCTCACCCCTCTCTCTAATTCTATAAGTAGTAGCCATTTTGGCTCTTGTAAACTAATAACACACCATGTATGGAAAATACATGATGGAATAAAATTATATTTTTAATTTTAAAAATTAATTCAATTTTATTTTTGAGTTCATGAACATTTTTGTAATTGTGCAAAGTGATGTATGGTGATGTTAAGTGAGAATCTTCTATCCTTGCTTCTTCGTATCCTCTCATGTTTATGAAAGAGTTCATACTCTAACAGGTCATATATAGTGTAGCTAATGTGTTAGGCTCATTTTAAGTGTATAATTTTTCATATAGTGTGTAATCTACCCTCTGGTTCACTTACCTTGTGTTATCTCATGCATATCATCTATATGTTGAAACACTTATTTTAGAACCTTTTAGGACTTTAAAGTTGGTTTGTAGATCTTATTTTTTAGTGAAATAAGTATGATGGTATTATGGAAATAATTATTGTGTATCACCCCATTATATTATTTTATTTTCATGAAAAATTATATCCCTTTTGTTACAAGCAAATATTTCGTTAGGTGACAAGAATTTCAAGGTATATTCAAGGAGATATCCTTTAAACCTAGAGGTCTATTTCTACTATAGGTAAACCCACATAATTATAAGTATTACAATGTTGACAAAATTTGGATAAATCTTGAACACCCTCCTCTATGGTGAAATATTTTTTGATAAAAATATCCAAATGAATATTAACACAATGCATAATCAGTTAGAGGCATGTCAAAGGGATAAGATAGTGGTCATTGTAGACACTCATTTCTTACCACTTTCATGTCAAAATTTTAATTAGAATGATTTATATCAATAATTTACAAATAATAAAAACATTTAAATTATTCTAAACATGTTTGGGCATCCTTAATTAGGTCAAGGCATTGTACACAACTATTAGCTTCACTTAATTCATCTCGAGTCAAATTACTACTATGTAAGAGATGTTTTGAGATAAATTATGTTGAATGGTTCTTTAAATTTTAAAATTCACTTCACTTTTCATTAATTTAATTAATTTTTTAAAAATATCCTAATCTTCTTCTAATAAGAAAATACATCGCTTTTAAAATTTCCAATTATATGCACTTAAATATGCTCACTATAATAATTTTATCTAACCCATTAATTTAACCCATTAAAACCACATCCCTAAACAATTAACTAATATTATAATTTCCACACATAATTATTTACATACCACAAACCTTACCATACCATTGGAACAAATTAATCACTCCATTAACTTACTAACTAACCTACTTAGCTACTAATCTATTCACTAGCCCACTTTAAAATTTAAAATTACTTTTTATTTACCTACCCCCTAGCTACCCTACCACCCTAGCCTTTCATAAACCCCTATGAACCCTAAAAATCATCAACTCCCACCTGAATCTCCATTATCCCTAAACTAGTCAAGAAACCTCTAGAACTAGGGAAGCTCTTCCAAAGTTCTAGAAGTCTCTAAAATAGATACTTCTAAAATAATTTAAAATTTCCTAAATTATCCTCCAAAATCTTATATAAACCATGCTTGGGCCATGACTAAGCTAACTTAGAAAAGACATAAGACATAATAATCCATTATCAATCATCCTCACACCCTTTTCAAGCCATTAACAAAAAGTCAAAGGAGCCATTAAATCTGTTTGGAAGCTCAAATCAAGCAATCAACAATCCAAATATTTTGCATTCAAATCAGTTTCAAGATCTTGGAGAGGAGTTATAAGGGACAAAAGGATGGTAATAATGTCATTTTAATTTTATAATTGTTCCTTATTTCCTCCTTTTGATTTTGTTTGGATTCTTGAGTTTTTATTACTAAATATAGTAATTTTAAGAATAATTCAAAATATGATCATACATTGACAACCATAGTGAGAGATACCCCTTTAATATATTTAGTAATAGAAACCAAAGAATACAAACAACATAAAAATAAGGGGATAAAATAACAATAAAATAATTAAAATGGCATTCTTTCCATCCTTTTTTTCCTTAGAATGCCTCTCCAATATCTCCAAGCTGATTTGAATGCATAAATAGTTGGATTTTGTGTTTCTTGACTTGAGCTTCCAAATGGCTTCAACTACTTCTTTGACTTGTTTGATGGCTTGATAAGGGTGTGAGGATGCTTGATAGTGGATGATTATGAGAGTATAATGAAATCTTATGGATTTTCTAAGTTATCTTGGTCATGGCCCAAGCATGGTTTATATAATCTAGTAGAGGATAGTTTAAGAATTTTTAAATTATTTTAGAAGTCTCTAGTTTAGAGACTTCTAGAACATTGGAGGAGCTTCCCTAGTTCTAGAGGTTTCTTGATTAGTTTATGGATAATGGAGATTTAGGTGGGAGTTAATGTGGTTTAGGGTTCAAAGTGGTGTAAGAAAGGCTAAGGTGGTATGGTAGCTAGGGGGTAGGTAAATAAAAAAGAATTTTAAACTATCAAGTGGGCTAGTGGGTATATTAGTAGCTAAGTAGGATAGTTAGTAAGTTAATGGAGTGATTAATTGGTTCTAAGGGTATGGTAAGGTTCATGAGATGTAGGCAATTTTGTGTAAGAATTAAGATATTAATTAATTGGTTGGGGATATGGTTAATGATTTAAATTAGTGTGCTAAATAGGATTATTAGAGCAAGCATATTTAAGTGTATACACCTATTTTATAAATTTATTAATTCAATTTATTCCTTGAATATTATGACAAGTGGTTAAGTATATCATGAAATAACAATAATATCTATAATGATGACATCATCATCAAATTTTCAAGCTATAAGAAATCAATGCAAATAAATATCTAATTTATGCAAGCCATGCCTAATTAATGCTAGGAAATTAATGCCTTTTACTTCAAAAATTGATTTTTTTTTATTTCCACACATCTCGATACTTATATGAAAGGTCATCATCAATTCAACCAATCTATAAATAACAAGTCCATTTGCCTTAACCATTAAGATTTATTATGTAATATTATTATGCATAATTTGATCTAAAGATTCAACCATTTATTCCAAAAATTCATTCAACAAAGAGCTAATCAAAATGGTGCATGAGGAAATGTTAGAGGATCTTGCCCAACCACATTGCTAAGGACCTAGAGATCCATAATTTGACACAAACATGCTTTTTGACTGGCCTTAAAAGAGAGTCACTTTAATAAGGTATAAATTATCATGCTTTCTTGCTTGTTTCTTGATTTCATAGGCCCAACCCACATGAGAGAGTAAGCCTAGAGTTTTTAGTTCTTAAATTAATTTTGGATTTTATTCAATAACATTATTCTAACCCTCTTAGTAATATTATTCTACATTTGGCATGCCTGGTGGGAAATCAAACCCCACAAATACCTTTGAGGCCTCCTAAATTGTTTTGATGATGAAATTAGACGATGTTTTTGCCTTGATTTATTTATTTTTCCTCTCATTTTTCTATTTTCCATATCCTAAACATCATCAATGTCACTCTAAATATCATTAATATTGCTTGTGTAAATGGTGAACTCGACCTATGGATTGATGGTTTTGCATTCATGTGGTTTTTGTGAAAATAGTGAGATTGCACAAAAAATGGAGAGATTAAACTTTAAACTATGAGATTTAATTGAAAACATTGATTTCTCTTCTATTCTATGAAAATGGCAAAGTCACTAAGCAAATGATGAACTTGCCTTACATATCGGCAAAGTCACTAGGCCATAAAAGTGCCCAACTTTGAAGATCTTGTTTGGAGTCATTTAGAATCCATTGTTTATGATTTATATTTATATAACCACATGTTTCATCCTAAATTTTCATATTATTCAAATATTTTTTCTTGATGTTTCATATAGTTTTCATAAGATAGAAAATTTTAAGTGCTAATATGTTTTCAAGAAATGGTAGTCTCATGATCAAAATGATGGATTTGCAAAATGACTTCACATCAGTTTTACCTTTAATTCATATGCTCTTTAATAAATAGGAACTTGCCTTATAAAATAGTGAACTCATCCTACTAATCGGTGAGATCACTATGCAAATGATGAAATCACCTTGATAAATGATGAATTTGCCCTACTAATCAATGAAATACTCAAGCATTTAATTATCAAAATTTTAGATGATTATTAGGGGTCATCTAGACTCAATTTTTGATAAATTTTTTAAACCATGTTTTTCATCATGAATTTTTAAATTATTTAGTTATTTTACCTTCATATTGAATGTATTTTTGATAAAATATAATATCTAAGAATGCTAATTTATTGTAAATCTAACTTGTTTATCATAGGTTTCACTTGCCAAAGACCATATTTTAAAGTCATAACTTATTGATTGTAGTTTTTGATAGATAAAGAGTGTCAATTATTGTGAAAAAAACCAAAGGCAAATTTCAAACATGTTCTCATTTAAGTGCTTAAGAAAAGAACATTAACATTGAATTTGTAATCCTAAGATCACTTTCATTTCAGTTTGTGATTTAAAATTACTTGTTTCATTTATTGTTTGTTTTTAAATTGGTGTGTCTATGCTCTCAAATTTCCCTCTTTAGGATCATGGGTGACCAAAAACATATTGTAGACACTAGAAAACCATACTAGATGTTGAAATTCCTTGGGACCCTTCTTGACCCTATTGGACCCTAAATCTAGTTGGCTACCTAGTTAACTAAATTCACCAACCTACTAACTTAACCTTTATCCAAACATTTTTAACCAATTCCTTGACTAAATTACCTTTAGATACTTGACCACCAATGGTCATCCTAACTATTGATGGTTAGCCTAAATGTTGATGGTCAGGTATTCACCTTCATAACTCATCACCAACTATGTATGAGATAACAAGGCACAATTTAATATGCTCTCCTTATGCGGTGCTAATGAACTCCCAAGCATCATGATCAACAAACTCACCCTCTAGGGAACCTTCCATCATTCATCTCTCTTTGCTTATAGAAGGAGGGGAGTATGAGGTGAAATAGATCCATGTTCAAGCTATCAAAGGTATTCAATTCTTTCATCATCTAGTTTTCCTTCAGTAAGTCAATAACATCAAAAGAGACCTGAACCTCTACCAAATTTGATTTTGAGGCCAAAGTACTATTACTCTAGTAAAATTGCTTCAACCTTCAACCATCAACCATTAACCATCCAGTAAGTTATAAGTATATTCTACTTGATCTTTGTTTCATTATATTTATAAACCCCTAACTTGATTAGACTTGTCTACACCTTGCTTCCCAACTTCTAGATCCTTAACAAAACCATTATTAAACATCTAATCCAACCTACAAATCTCTTTTATAAATATCTTTAGAATTCATAGAGAACCCTCGATAGTTAGCACACCTACTGATGGTAACCCCAAATCATTGATGATTATCCAATTGCCAATAGTTAGCATAACCATCGATGACTCATCCAACCATCGATAGTCAGTATAGCAAAAAATAACAATTTATTTTTAGACCCTTAACCCCAACCAAACCTAACTTTTTGTGTTCCTATTTGTTCACAAATTCTATTCTAATTTCTTAAACTTGACTTCATTCCCTTTAACATGAGTATTGACCCACTTTTGCTATATTTAATCATTTTTAACAAGAATTCTACTTTCTTCTTATATTTAATTTCATTTACTTTATGAAAATACCTTACTATTATAATTTTCAACTTGATTGTTATTAAAAGTGGATTGATAGCCTTCATAGAAAGCTCATGTTTCTTGGATATAGCTCATGCTAGGTAGTCCACCTAGCTATCTTGTTAACAACCCATTTGTTAGTACTTTCTTATATGAAGGTTATCATTTTCAAGACAAATAAGAGTTCTCTATTTTTGTTTGGATTATACATGCATCATCAACTAGGTATTTCTACCACACCCATATCACTAGTTTCTTACCTTCTTCCAAAATTAATAAACGAGCATAAATTAAGGGAAACATTTTGGCACACCTGATGGAACCCTAACATCATCTAGGTTCCCCTTCTTTCTTCCTTTATTCTTTGCTCATCCAAAAAAATCTAAAATTTATTTTGGGCTTAACATAAATACCTTGCATACATTGTTGACTTGCTTGCTTTTATTTCATCTAGTTAACTTAAAATAAAAAGTAATCAATCGTAGTTTTCACTCTTTTTATCACACACTTTTACCAAACCACATAATCAATTAATACATCAAAACAAACTTGAGATAAGGCCCAATTAGGATTTCATCACCTAGTGGTAAACCTTAACCTTTCCTAAAAATCTTACTTGGAGGTCATTACCAAGGGGAGAACCAACTTAGCTCTCTAGTTAAGTATAAACTCTAAAATTTAGTATATCTTGGCTAAAAACTCAACACCCTTATTGATACGATGTGTGAAGTGAGGGGTAGGCCCAAATATCAAGCCACATATTGAAGTTAAGTACATATTTTTATTTTTTTGAGCACCTAAACACAACCTAAAACTAAACTTAGATTTCCTCTCTAGTACCTGATCTGCAAGCTAAATTTATTCTTCACACTTTCTAAGATATAAGCTAAAAGTGATTTAAAAACAATATTAAGTTATAAATGAACTTCAAGTGTATGTTTGGATTTTCTTGAGATTCTTTTCCTTTTGATTGATTTTTGTTTAAGGTGTGAGTTTTTGTCATTTATTTTCTATTTATGACATGGTATTTACTAGATAGTAGATGAGAAATCAAACCAAACAAGGACCACATTCTTCCTCTTCTTCTTCCATGGAGTATACTTCAGATGTTGAGGGTTATCCTCATCATTCTCCCCCTCTTACCATGCCTTAGATAGTTTTTGAGGGTGATGTAAATTTTTCCACATTCCTTGATAACAACCCCATGAACCTTCAACCTTATCTCAATATCATAGATCACCATAACCCTATTGCTTTGTTTCCTCCCACAAATCCACCTTATGGGATACCTCTCCCTCTTATTTTTGGTGTTACTCTACCCAAACTTTGATCAACCAAGCCTCTTCTTCTACCAATATCCTATCCACTACCACCATTGAAACCCAATCCAACAATCCAACTAATAACCAAACACCCCCTACACTAACCAACATCTATACTATAGGGGAACCTTACATCTTCTTGCCTATACCCCATCTACCATTGGGGTATCTTTTACCCCTATTTCCAACGTTCCTCCTATCATCACCAAGCAACTAATTTTTACACCTCTTCAAAATTAGGTAATTTTCATACCCTCTACCCTTCCACCCATTAGCACAAGATTTACCACTCAACCTCAACCTATCTCTTCAACCATACTTCTAAATAAACCCACCTCCATCCCTCAACAAATACCCATGACATCCTACCAATATGTTCCTTATCTACAAGGATACATATCACCTTCTACCTAACATTTTGTGCCCACATACCAATATGTGGCATCATCCCAACCTTCCATGGCCACATACCAATATGTGGAATCCTCTCAAATGTCCACCTCTTATCCATACATTGTATCCACCCAAACTCAACTAAACCTACCACACAATTATGGATTTACCCAACATTAAACATATTTGGTTAAGATGTTGATTGATAAAATTTCCACTCTTGAATCATCTATTTCTAGGGCCCATAACCATTTATCTTATGATCAAATTTACAATTAACCCATCCATCCATCCATCCATTTCTATCTGACCTTATCCTACTCAATGGGAACTACCCATGTTTTCTAAGTTCCAAAAAAAGTAAGACCCATAAAAACACTTGATAGCATTTCATCATTCTTACTATCTGATTATATATGATGATGATCTTCTCCTTTGTACCTTCCCCATGTCCTTATATATACCAACCTTGGATTTGTATGGTTATATTAACAAGCACTCCATATTTTCCTTTTCTCAACTTTCCAAAGTATTTTTAGATCACTTTTTAGTCACTATATATAGAAAGGTCTCTATTAGTAACCTCTATTCCATTAGGCAATTTGATGATGAATCAATTGCTGATTTCATAACTAGATGGAGACGTCTCATAAAATAAATTTATTTCTCTTTACCCCAACCTAAATTGATTGATATTTTCTCTCAATGTTGTGCCAAACATATTTCCACCACTCTTCAAGTTCAAAATTTCCAAACTTTTGATGAGGCTTTCACCATGGCATGAAAATTGGAAATCTGAGCCATTTAAGAGGGGAAATTGAAACTACAAAACAAAAATTCTATATTTAAATCCAATGACCCTTCCTCCACCAAAGACACTAATCAACCTAACCATATCAATACCAAATCAAAGGCATCTACCAACTCAATTGTACTTAAATATGTTCCACCTCAAACTATCAACCAACCCAACCCAACCAATTCTTCTAACTCTTCCAACTAACCAAACCAAAACCAAAATTGAGTTTCCCCATAATAATATACTATAATAGGGAGTATTATGCTTTAGTTTTGGATAAACTACTCAAATAAAACATCATACAATTTCCTCCAATAAAACATCCCCAATAGTTTGATGCTTCTCACCATACATCTGGTTGGTATAATAAGAATGATCTTTGTGCTTTCTATTGCATAATTGGACATGATGTTAGTAGGTGGAATACATTTAAAAATATTATCTAAAACATTATTTATAAGGGAAAACTTGTGTTTTATAATCCCAAGGCACCTCCAAATCAATACCTTGACATCGTTTTAAAACCTTTTCCCAACCATGTCCCATCCACCAACTATGATGATAGTAAACCAAAATCATCTCATGCTCGTGAGGTCCATATAGTTATTTTCATTATTAGTGATCCTATCATTGAGGATACCATTACCTCAACTACCTCTCCTTCCATTCCACTCATTGAAGTGATGGATTCACCTTTTATTCATTTAAACATCCAAACAAAGGAAGAAACCACCCCTCTATCATTACTTATTGAGAGCATGGACCTATTTATATCTCGTTTGATAGAAATAACAAAGGAAGCAACAATTAATTCAACCACATCTTCACTCACTCCACCTATTAAATTGGTTGAATTACCTACAATTCCTTTAGACACCCAACCAAAAGAAGCAACCATCTCTATTCATTTACTTGACCCCATCACACCTTCCTTACCTACCATGGAACCAACCATTCCCTCCTTGGAAACCACTCCAAAGGAAGAGATCTCCTTACCTACACCCTCCACGGAGAAAACATCCTCCCAAACCTTGGAACCCTCCATAAGGAACATATATGAATGAATCATCCCCTCACCTCCATTCATGGGCTTAACTTTTGATACCAATGACCAAGGAATTAATCTTGTTTACAAGCCTTTTTATATATTAGTCCAAAATATAGAGTTCACTTCCAAACCCAACCTAGATAGAGCCTCTTTTTGGGATCATCTTGGCCTCGCTTAATAAAATAAACCTAAACTTTCAACCTCACTTATATCCACCATTAAACCTATCATTACCTTAATCCCATCTTTAAACACTTCTTCCTCCAAATCCATAAGAGAACCATCCAACCCACCTCCACCTAAATTTTCCAAATCACCTTATGCCTCTCTAACCAAACCCATAAAAAACCTAGGAATACTTCCTACACCTAGCCTAGCTCACCCATATTTTAATTTGGACTTAACCCCTTCTATTCCACCAAAAAAAACCCCAACCAAAAAAACTAGCAAAGTGGAACCACCTAAACTCCCACCTCGAACTAGACACATACCACCTCTTTCACACTTACCTTTCATCTTAGGACCCCATCCCTATACTATCTCAATTACCTATTCCTCATCTAGTAAACCTTCTCTTTTTACTCTACCCACACTAAACCCCAAATCATATAAGTCCACATCATTCTTAACTAACCTAGCTACCTATACCTTCCCACTTATCACCAATCCTTCACCCTTCACCTCTAAATATTTCACCTCCAAACTAATCATAACCAAAAAATCCTAACTAAAACCACCTACCAAACCATTCCACCACTTTCAATTTCCATGGTGAAACCTACTCCTAGGAAGGCTCCTACTCTTAAAACCAAAATCCCAATACCATTAATGCCTTTGATTGAATCTTATTCAACCATTATACAAAGGTTATTTCAAACCTCTTATTTAACCTTACCAACCATCAAACCTTTTGACCCTTCACATCTTAAACCATCATGATTTATTGAAAATTTGATTTTCTCATGCCATAAAACTCCTAGACACAATATAGAGAACTGCAAAACTCTCTAAACACTTGTCCATATATTATGGGTTTAGGATGATATATTATTAGATGAACCTCCCTTGAGCCCATTACCAACACTACCACCACTTCAATGCATCTAAAATTTACCTAATCCTCCAATCTCATTCAAAAATAAGGAGGAATTTAAGCAATCACCTAACCCAACACCTCCATTAATCTACACTATCCATATGGTTACCCAATCTAGGGCCTAACAAAAGGATAAGGGAAAAGGAAAAGTTTCCATACCATGGAAGTACCCTTCTATCCATCAACCTTTTAACCAAAACCAATCACCTTCACCTTCTCTAAAACTTAAAAATATCCATTTTGGGTGCATCTCCTTCCAACCCTTATGAAACCATCCAATGATTAGTGTTAAAATAACTTCACTAGACATCAATGAAGATGAGCCTTTATAAACTAATCAACACCTCACCCCATCATATACAAGCATTTACAAAGGCCTTGTAATATGTAGAGGTTCAATTAGAAGATCCTCAACCTCTTACATCTTTTTTTAGATCCCTTTAAATTTCTACCTTCATTACCTTCCAAGATTAAAAAATACCTTTTATCCATTATGAAGTTCTTGATCTTCCCCTCTTCATCATGAAATTCATCAATCAAACCTACATCAAAAGGGTGATAATTGACAGAGGATATAGTACCAACATTATCTCCTCTCATTCATGTTGTTCCCAAAATCCATCACTCATTTTTGGGGATAACATATCAACTATTTTGGTCCTATAGGCCAAAATTCTCTCTGTCCTTGTCAAAAAATGTTTTGAGCACTCAAGTTCTTCAATTATTCAAGCATTTTTAGTCAAGGGACTCACAAGTTCAATGGGTTCAACAACTTCAATAGGTGAGCTCTCACAAAGGAACAAGTTCCAAACACTTAGGCAATTTCAAGGTTGGTTCAATGTCAAGGTTCAACCAAAAGGTCCATCAGTAGGCTTCAAACAAATGGAATGAACCATTAAACCATTGAACCCTGCCTCTAAAGGTTCAAGGTTCAATGGGTTCAAAGGTTCAATGACATCGGCAGACTTAAAGAGTTAAGCACTTTGGCAAGTTCAAAGTTTAACCACTTCAAAAAGTTCAATGGCTTTGAAGGACTTAACAAAAAGAAGACTTCGAAGAAGAAAAATTGAACCGTTGAACCATTGAACCTTGAACCAAAATAGTTCAAAGTACAAAGGTTCAACAAGTTCAATAAAGTTTGAGAGACTTATAAGAATAATAGATTCAAAGAGTTGAGAAAGAAAGGTTGAACCGTTGAACCTTGAACCTTATAAGGTTCAAAGTTTAAAGTTTCAACGAGTTCAACAAAAAAGAAAAGGATCCAAAAACTTTGAAGGACTAAAGGATTCTGAGAAAGAGAATGAACTGTTAAACTTTGAACCAAAATGGTTCAAAGTTCAAAGGTTTAAAGGTTTAAGTAATTTAAAAGTTTGAAAGGAAGCTTTGAGCGAAAGAAGGAAGTGAAAGATTCTAGAGACAAGTTTAAAGAGATGGTTCAACTGATTGAACCAAGGAGCTGATTAAACCAAGGAGCTGATTAAACCAAGGAGTCAATTGAACCAAGAAGCTAATAGGATTGCCTGAACCATTAAACCATTGAACTAATGCACTCTCATGGTTCAAAGGTTTGAGGTTCAAAGTAGTTCAAGAGACTAAGTGACCATGACGTCCCCATGGATGTCAAATTTAGGGTAATGAAATGCTCGTTTATTTTCAAATATGGCATGGAACCTAAAGAACAAACTCAGCAAACAACTAAAGAGGAAGTTGAAAGAACCTGCTGAAGGTAAGAAGATAGCTTGAGAGCTCAAATTGCAACAAAAAAGAGGGAAAGCTATAGGAGATACTAAAATATCTATAGGAGTTATTCTAGTAGGTGAAATATTCTACCAAGTAGACATCTGGGTGCACAAAAATTCAAAGGCGTAGCTTATTTTTCTCCCTTTGAATAAAAGTGAGTGGATAACAACGTACATATATAGAAATAGACCAGATGACCCATGCTAAGGAGAAGACATTTGAGATGATTCTATACACCAAAGTTAAGGCTGATGCCCTATTCTAGCATGACCCCTTCACAGAACTAAAAATGCATTCAAGGCATTGAATGCAGCATGGGACATTTCATGAAACAAAGCACCCAAGTCTTTATTGGAGTGCTATATATTGTAATCTCTTATTTTATGCAAAGGGAATCTTTTTTTTATCAAAAGCAAAACTCTACCCAAATTGAAAGGCATTACTGAGACTTTGAGCTCAGATTGTTAATCATATTTCATTATTTGAATGAGAAAGCAAGTGACTTTTTAGACTTTGTGTTGGAATAGCTTGTGTTGTTGAGGAAATTTTTCTTATGTCTATTTCCTGAATGTGTTCTTGTCCATTTAATTAAATAAAAAAAACTAGTGGAAGTAACCTAGAAGGTGTCCTAAAGCCAATTATGGGAAGATTTTGAGTTGCCACAATTGTCTTTAGTGTATGTGTTTTCAGTTTGTTTCTATGTAAAGGATCTTGGGATGACATGTGCCCCCATTGTCCTTCATATATTTCACTCTTTGGCAATTGAGGTGGAGAATTTGTGCTACACTTCATTCTACTATGTTACTACACCCTGTTTTAGTGAGGGAAGCAATGAAAGACTTTGTGCTTTCATGGGTTTCTCATGGTTACAATTACTACCAAGAAAGAATCTGGTTGTTGACTAAATATTACTTCTAAAAGAAGAGGAGTACCTTTAGCAATTACCTAGGATTTTTCCTTTGTCTGTGAACATAATCTTTGAAAAAAGAGAGATAGATGGTGTTATCCTACCCTAAGTATTATTTTCAGCTTATATTTATAATATATTAATATATCATAGTTATAGGGAACCTCCCCTTGATGAGAGGAGAGATTTGTCCCCTTTTGATGTGGTAGACCTGCACATTTGTATGATCAATCTCCTTGTGTTGTGGTTGAAACAACCTATTTTTCCCATCAATTAGCTAGTGACAAAATATTCACCCAATAGTGTTTGGTGACTATGCTGGGGATCATTTTGTGCAGTTTGAAGCCTCAAGCTTCAAATTGAAGTAGTCCCTATCATTATCCATTTCATTTTTACACTTTGACAGATCCATGGTATACAAGAAGCCAGAGATATAAAGGTATTGTTGACCCTGTATTTGAGTTGGTACAATAAAGTGATTTTGACCTATTTCCTTCTCCATCTCACCTTCAGTGAACCAGGAGTTTTCCTCTTACAAAAGTTAGGTCTCTATTACCAAGCAAAGCATCCATTTTTGATATTAGCAGAGTTTTGTCAATATATACCCCTTAGACATTTGTTGTCCCTCCCTTCAGTAGTCAAATCATGATAGTTCAAGGCCCTTAGGGTAACTCTTTTAGTCCACTCAATCTAACTCCACCTCTACATGAGCTAGCTCATAGTTCTAGGAAGAATTTCCCTATGTTTTATGGTAATGGGAGATTTCATCTTGATGAACATATTTTAGCCTTCAACATAGCTTGTGGCATGATAGGTGTGGAGTATGAGGACATAACAGTCAGGCTATTTGTGGAAACATTACAAGGTACTATTACATACTGATTCTATCATCTACAATCACAAACAATTATTAACTGGAACACTCTCAAAGCTAAGTTTGAAGCAAGGTTAAAGCTTGTAGAAGATGCGCATGCCCTACTGGCCTAGCTCACACAAATGAAGAAAGAGCCTCATGAACCTATGAGAGATTTCATAGCCATGTTTGACAAACTGAGGAACAAGATTCCCAATATTACTCAACCAACACAATAAAATCTCAAATGATTCTTCATCAACTCTCAGCTTCCTAAAGTGAGTTTCTTGTTGAGGTAGGCTAGCCACATAGACCTTATTACAGTACAATATTTGGCTACTGAGGTGGAAGATGATCTCATCTTGGTGGGGAAGATAAGGAGAGATCCTAAGAGAGGTAAATATTCTTCATCCTCTAAATATCCATCTATAGGCATCACCGATCTAATGGTGTAAAAGCTGGAAAATGAGTTGCTAGCTCTTAGAAAGCAAATGGCGTAAGGGATGTCTACTCCTCCTTCATACTGAGATATACCAAGGAGGACATTCCCCAATCAGTCATACCAAGCCAATGCTACCAGGAATCAAGGGTAGCCAAATCATCTTCCTCCCCCACAGGGGAAGCTTGCCATTGAAGCACCTCCAACCAATTCAGTAGTTGGATATCTTGAAATAGAATTTGATTTCTCTTTCTAGCCTAAATTAAACCAAGAAAATGATGCTGATCTCTTTATAGAAGACCAAGATGAATCAGCTGGTGACTCCAAAATTGGTTTCCTAAATTACCAAGATGAACCCATAAGTAAAGGTGAAGCATTTTATGGATCATACACCATGTTTACTAGGTCACAAAACTAGTCAGCTTAGCAAGTTGATAAGGAAAAAATAGAGGAGTGATCTCAACCAGTAATTTCAATTGCTAAGCAGGGAACCACTCTATCTTTTCAATCAAAAGACCTGGTGAGTAACAAAAAAGTAAGTACCTCAAGTATGTCGTCACCTTCAACTTCAAATTTGTAGACCAATACCACCCCTGCAAAAAACTAGAAGGATGAACTACCTTCCCCTATTCCTAATTTGTTTCAAACATTTGATATAATTGACCATGTCAAGAAAAACCAAAATTCAAATGTCTGAATTTGAATTCCTGCAATCTAACCTTGAGTATTTGGATAGGTTGGTTGAGTGTGTGAAGAATAAAGTTGTCCCTATAAGAAAATATGTTAAGAAGGTAACTCATGATCCCCCAAGGAACATGTCCACCCCAAAAAATCTTGTCATTACTCCTCCTACTCCTCTTAGGAGGATAGAACTATTTTATGCCTCTTTGCTGATAAATAAACACCAGTTAAACAATTGCATCATAGACGCAGGTGCGTTTGACAATGTCATGCATACCAAAGTAGTAGAATCTCTTGGTCTCATGCTGACCAAGACCTTTGGGAGATATTTTTCCATGGAAAAAAAACAAGTGCCACTATTGGGACAAATCAAGGATGCCTAATTTACATTTTTGGCATTCTCAGATAAGAGAATTAAAATGACAGTCCTAGTGGTTGACGTCTTAGCCTCATACGACATTGTTCTTGGGAAAAATTTCTACAAGGATGTTGGTGTTGAGTTAAGCATGGACCTATCTGAGGAAAGGATCCCTATCAAAGGCATCATGCAGAGATTACTCCTTGAAAAGGAGGCAAAATACGTTGTCACTCAAACATCAACACCTAAAGCTCAAATTCTATTTGAGTCTTTAGGCATGGGTAATTACTTCTTGAGTACAAAGGATGTTCCTGTTCTAGCTGTTGAAACTTCTGAAAATGACAATCTAAAAATTGATTTAGATGGAACAATAGAAGGATTTTTAGAATGTAGTACAAATGCAAAAGGATCCTCCCCTCTAATTAAAAGAAAATTTGAGGAAAGAAAAGTTCTTGATGATGTATGGATACTGAAATTTGATGGCAACTATTCTTTTACTAGCTCTAGAATTGGGATTGTTCTAATATCTCCTCAAGGAGATATTTTTCCTTCATATAAATTGTAGTTCAGCAACACCAACAATACTGCTGAATATGAATTGCTGCTGCTTAATTTGAAGGTTGCTCATGACAGAGACATCAAACTCCTTCACACTAAAGGAGATGCTGAGCTAGTGGTTTGTTAGGTGAGGAACCTGTATCAAACTAAGAATGGAAGATTGTGTCATTACTACAATCTTGTTTGGGATCAAATTAAAAGCTTTGATGCTTTCAGTATCTTTGCATTGCCTAGAGAATTTAATGTCTAAGCTAATGCCTTAGCTATTTTGGTGACTCTCTTGGTTCCTCACCAAGATTTCAAAGGAGACAAGTACACTATCAAACTAGTCTTTCAACCAAGTGTGCCCGATAATGCCAATCATTGGCAAGTGTTCAATGGTGACAATCAAATCATTGCCTTTTTAGAATAAAAAGATAGCTTTGAATAACTTCATTTCAAAGGAAGCAAGCCCCTATCATAGGAATCAGTCCCTAAAACAAACTCAAGCACAAGTGAAGAATTCTTACAGCTTAAAGGAAATAAAATTCCTAAAGGATTGGTTTCCCTTGAGAAATTATTTGATAAGCATGACAGGTTCATCAAACAATAGCAAATGGATTCAAGTGCCTCCTAGGAGTTTGATCAGATAAATTTGGGTACCAAGAAAAATCCCAAGATGGTGAACATTGGGAAGTGCTACATTTTAGAGGAGAAACTCAAATTTACTGACCTACTTCACCATTACATAGATGTTTTGGCGTACTCCTATGATGATCTGAAGTCACTCAGACCTAAAGAAATTTGCCATGAAATTCCTCTCAAGAGTGATTCAATACCTTACAAGTAGAAGTCCTGATAGTATAATCCAAAGATATCAGGTACTATTCTATCTGAAATCTAAGAAATATTAAATGCTAGAATAATTTTCCCAATCCATCATTCCACATGGATTGCCAACATAGTTTCTATGAGAAAAAAGAATGGCAAAATTTTCCTCTCCATGGATTTTAGGAATTTGAATCAATCCTCCTTAAAGGATAATTACCCTTTGCCCATCATGGATCAAGTCCTTCAGATAGTGACTAGTTCAGAGATGTTATCAATGTTGGATAGTTTATCAGGGTACAATCAAGTGAAAGTCGATAAAGTAGACCAGCATAAGACTACTTTCACCATGCCTTGGGGTACCTTTGCATATCAAAGAATGCCATTTGGTTTGATAAATTCTAGTGCCACTTTCCAGAGAGCAATGGACCTTGATTTCAGAGATAAAATGGGTAAGTTCATTGTAGTATACTTTGATGACTTGACTATCTTTTCCAAGCATCTCCCTCATCGTATGTGGCATCTACAACAAGTGTTGGGATGATGTTGCTAGAATGACATTTCTCTAAATCCCAAGAAGTCTATTTTTGGAGTAATAGCAAGGAAACTTCTCAGACACTTTGTATCTTGAGAAGGCATAAATATTGACTCAGAAAGAGTCAAATCCATCCAAGAACTTACTCTTCCCACAAGTAAGACTTCAGTTCACTCTTTCTTCAAAAAGGTGAATTTTTTATGAAGGTTCATTCCTAAGTTTTCTGAGAAGACTCACCACATTGTGGACATGATGAAGGGAAAGGCCACTTTCAGCTAGACTGAAGAAGGCAAATTGATATTTTGAGACATCAAGATAGCTATTGTCCATGCCCCAATTCTAGTATGTCTAGATTACACTAAAGGCTTCATAATGTATAGTTATGCTTCTGAACACACACTTTC
The DNA here is from genome assembly GCA_037957365.1 of Torreya grandis. Lineage (NCBI taxonomy): Eukaryota > Viridiplantae > Streptophyta > Pinopsida > Cupressales > Taxaceae > Torreya > Torreya grandis. Next base: position 423,317 of record JARHVA010004625.1, read on the forward strand.
AGCAATTATGGTTTAGTGAAAGAAAGAAGGTATGGAGTCTCCCATATCCTTCATGAGCTATCCTCTCAAAGCACGTGAGCTAAATTATTCAAACATAGAGAAGCATGCTTACACAATGGTAAAGGCAGTAAAGCACTTCCATTTTTACATCCTGAACTCACACACAGTTGCCATGGTTCTTGATACAACAGTCAAGTCCATATTAACTCAATAGGAGTTTGAAACCAAAAGGGGCAATTAGATTGCTAAAATCCATGAGTTTGATCTAGTTATCAAACTAATAAAGCTTGTGTGGGGAAGGGGCCTCTGCCAATTGATTACTGACAACATACCAGAAGAAATAGGGCATGAAGGAATGGAGGTTGAAGACATGCCAATAGTCCTCTTTGTCACCACCACGAATGAGTGGTATTCAAATATTTCTCATTTCCTTACCTATGGTGAGTGTCTTGCTCACCTATCTAGTAAAGAAAAGGGGACTATTAAGTTAAAAGATGCTAATTTTGTCTTATGGGAAAATGGTCTATATAAGAAAAACCTTGATGGAGTATTCCTTCACTGTGTGGACAAAGTGCAACAGAACAAACTTTTAGAATCCTTCCATAATTTGGCTTGTAGAGGACATTTTTCTATGCTTGTGACTACCCATAAGATTTTGTGAGCTAGGGATTATTGGCCTACCCTATTTCAAGATGCATACAAATTGGTATGTAAATGTGAACTATGTCAACAATTCGTTGGAAGACCCAAATTAGTTGCACTACCTCTCAAACTTGTAGTAATAGAAGAGCCATTTCAGCAATGGGGAATTAATTTCATTGGTGCTGTAAACTTATCTTCTAGCGTTGGACATGATTATGTCCTTATAGCCATATATTACTTCACCAAATGGGTGGAAGCTATTCTAGCCAAGCATGCTACTTCAGAAGTAGTATGCAATTTCCTCAAAGAAAACATTATTTCCAGGTTTGGGGTCCCAACCAAGATTGTGATCGATAATGCAGCCTATTTCTCTTCTTATGAGATTACCCATTTCTATTTTTATTATGGAATCACCCTCTCCCACTCTTTTGACAATTTTTTGCAAGGAAATGGTCAGGTAGAATCAAGCAATAAGAACCTGTTGACCATTATCAGGAAGCTGGTAGATGACAATCAAAGAACCTGGCATAAAGCATTATTTGATGCTTTATGGGTAGATAGAATTATGCCCAGGAGGGAAATAGGTATGTCACCTTTCCAAATTCTATATGGTCTCAATGCAGAGATACTAATCACCCTAGAATTGCCAACATTAAAATTGGCAAAGGCGGTCAAAGATTAAACATATGAAAGCTCCATTGACAAAAGGATCATGTGCTTGATTGAGTTAGATGAGTAGTGAACTATCGTGGTGGACCAAATCACTATACATCAAAGTCTAGTGAAGAAGCTCTTTGACTAAAAAGCAAAAACCCATGATTTCTAGATTGGAGACCAAGTCCTATTATGGGATAAGAGAAGAGAACCAAAGGGAATGAATGGGAAATTCAATTCCCTATGGAAAGGCCCATTTACTATTCATCAGCTCAATGGTGAAAATAGTTTCCTACTGAGGTATCAAGATGGCACACCCTTTTCTCTACCTCACAATGGGTAGTATCTAAAGCACTTCAATTCTTTAAGTATCAGATAAGATCATTTGTACATATGCATAATTTTTTTATAGTCTTTAGCTTGTTTTGTGTTGTTCATTTTCATTTCTTTTTGGTGCCTTTCATTTTGGGTAGCATGACTCCGTAGCCCAATGGCATACTTAAAGGCACTGGAGATTCTAGATTCTACTCCCTTTGATTATTTTTACAATCGATGGAAGTTCCCCAACTAGAGCTAGCTGTTATTCCCAAAATTTATCACTCATTTTTGGGGACAACATATCAATTATTTTGGTCTTGCAGGCCAAAATTCTCTCTTTCCTTCTCAAAAAATGTTCTGAGTGCTCTATTTCTTCAATTATTCAAACATTTTCAGTCAAGGGACTCATAGGTTCAATGGGTTTAACAACTTCAATAGGAGAGCCCTCATAAAGGAACAAGTTCCAAACACTTAGGCAATTTCAAGGTTGGTTTAATTTTGAGGTTCAACCAAAAGGTCCATTAGTAGGCTTCAAACAAATAGAATGAAACATTAAACCCCATCTCTAAAGGTTCAAGGTTCAATGGGTTTAAAGGTTCAACGACATCAGCAGACTTAAAGAGTTAAGTGCTTTGGCAAGTTAAAGTTCAACTGCTTCAGAAAGTTCAACAGCTTCGAAGGACTTAACAAAAAGAAGACTTCAAAGAAGAAAAATTGAACCGTTGAACCTTGAACCAAAAGAGTTCAAAGTTCAAAGTTTTAATGACTTTAATAAAGTTTGAGAGACTTAGAAGAATAAAGGATTCAAAGAGCTGAGAAAGAAAGGTTGAACCATTGAACCTTGAACCTTAGAAGGTTCAAAGTTCAAAGGTTCAATGAGTTCAGAAAAAAAGAAAAGGATCCAGAAACTTCGAAGGAACAAAGGATTCTAAGAAAGAGAATGAACTATTGAACTTTGAACCAAAATTGTTCAAAGTTCAAAGGTTCAAGGAATTGTAAAGTTTGAAAGGAAGCTTCGAGCAAAAGAAGGAAGTAGAAGATTTTAGAGACAAGTTTGAAGAGATGGTTCAACTGATTGAACCAAGGAGCTGATTGAACCAACAAGCTGATAGGACCACCTGAACCATTAAACCATTAAATCGATGCACTCTCATGGTTCAAGGGTTTGAGGTTCAAAGTAGTTCAAGTGACTAAGTGACCATGAAATCCCCATGGACATCAAATTTAGGGTAATGAAATGCCTATTTATATTCAAATATGGCATGGAACCTGAAGAACAAACTTAGCAAATCACTGAAGAGGACATTGAAAGAGCTTACTGAAGGTAAGAAGATAGCCTGAGAGCTCAAATTGTAATAAGAAAGAGGGAAAGATATAGGAGATACTAAAATATCTATAGGGGAGTTATTCTAGTAGGTGGAACAGTCCACCAAGTAGACATCTAGGTGTGCAAACATTCAAAGGCATAGCCTCTTTTTTTCCCTTTGAATAAAAGTGAGTGGATAGCCATGTACATATCTGGAAATAGACCAGATAACCCATGCTAAGGAAAAGACATTTGAGATGATTTTGTACACCAAAGTTAAGGCTGATGCCCTGTTCCAGCATGGCCCCTTCACAAAATTGAAAATGCATTCAAGGCATTGAATGTAGCATGGGCCATTCCATGAAACAAAGTGCCCAAGTCTTTCTTGGAGTTTTATCTATTGTAATCTCTTATTTTATGCAAAGAGGATCTTTTTATTATTGGAATCAAAACTCTACCCAAATTGAAAGGCATGACTGAGACTTTGAGCTCAGATTGTTAATCATATTTCATTATTTGAATGAGAAAGCAAGTGACTTTTTAGACTTTGTGCTAGAATAGCTTGTGTTATTGAGGAAATTATTCTTGTCTATTTCTTGAATGCATTCTTGTCCTTTTTATTAAATAAGTAGAAATAGTGGAAGTAACTTGGAAGGTGTCCTGAAGCCAACTGTGGGAAGACTTTGAGCTACCACAATTGTCTTTAGTGTGTGTGTTTTCAATTTGTTTTTGTGTAAAGGATCTTGGGATGACTTTATGCCCTCATTGTCCTTCATATATTTCACTCTTTGGTAGTTGAGGTGGAGACTTTGTGTTACACTTCATTCTGTTGTGTTACTATGCCCTATTTTAGTGAGGGAAGCAATGAAAGACTTTGTGCTTTCATGGGTTTCTCATGGTTATAATTACTACCAGGAAGGAATCTAGCTATTGGCTGAATATTACTTCTTAAAGAAGAGGAGTACCTTCAACAATTACCTAAGATTTCTCCTTTGTCTGTGAACATCATCTCTAAAAAAAGAGAGATGGATGGTGTTATCCTACCTTGATTGTTATTTTTAACTTATATTTATAGTATATTAATATATCATATTTATAGGGAACCTCCCCTTGATGAGAGGAGAGATTTGTCCCCTTTTGATGTGGTAGACCTACACATTTGGTTGATCAATCTCCTTATGTTGTGGTTGAAATAACCTATTTTGCCCATCAGTTAGCTAGTGACAAAATATTCACCCAACAATGCCTATGACCAACTTCAATTTCTTAAAAACATCATGTCAAAAACTATAGTAGTCTTTCACTCTTTTAATGATATTATGGTCACTACTTTGGGGATAGTCATCCTCCATATTCACTTGGCACCTTGCACCTTTCCTAAACTATTTTATGTTATAGAGGGTGAGTTATAATACAATGTTTTATTTGGATGCCCTTGGATATGTACCATGAGTTATGTCCCATATACCTTACAGTATTGTGTCAAATTTAAACATGAAGGTCAAGTTGTTACCATAAGGCCTAACCCTAGTCTTTTTTCCTCATGCAATATGACATATCAACCTAATGACATTCTTATTCCTCTTTCATCCACCTCAGTATTAACCAACAACAACACCAACTCATTAACCAAAAACACCAAAACCTTCACCCCTATCATTGATGAAGCTTCAACTAGCTCATCTATCCCTTCTTCTTAGATCCCCTTAGAGGACCCCTTGGAACCCACATTCTAACATCTCTTTCTAGGGGAGTATCTTCTCTTAACTTTATATGCTTTCCCTACTCCTCAAGAGTATGGGAACCTCACCCATGATCCTAGTTATGACCCCAACATTAGAACCATTATCCATTTTAAGCCTCCTAACCATAAAACCAACTTAATCTATGGGGGAATCTATAATCCACTTATTTATTCTACTGATACCTCTACCATCTAATCATTTACCTCTGACATCTCTTATCTTGACAAACTAGAATTTTCCAATCTATACCTTCATAGGTGTACCTAGAAGGGATTTGGCTTAAGTTGGTATGAGAATGGACCTCATGATTTACCTACCATCAAAACTCAAAAACTTCATGATTTATTCAACCTTGGATTCGTACCAATAGAAAACCCTAATTCACCTTAACCCATCACCACCATCAATGAGGATATCCCATCCTCACCAATTCCATCTCATTTAAAGTCAAAGGATTTTTCTATCATTCTATCTAACCTTTTTTTTATTAATACAATTAGTTTATTCCCCTTAAATTATCAAAAGGATGGACAAACTAAAATTCTTCCTCTCATCCATCCTAAAATGATAGAAAATAATTCTTCTACCATCAACACCATCAAACATCAGGGTGATGATTCCATTCTAACCTCCCTTAGTGTGGAAGATTTTTCTATCCAAAAATCCCTTCCTCCTAAGAACCAAACCATGTTGAACAAATAAACCATTAATTTCAACTTGGGTACTTAGGATAACCTTTCTGTTATCAAGATTGGCCAATCTTTAGATTCTATAGAGCAACAAGATTACCCTTCTTTCCTTTGTAACTAAAAAATTATATTTTCTTGGTCCTATTAGGTTATGCCTAGAACTGACCTTTCCATATCCATACATAACATTATCACCCATCTTGATGCTAATCCTATTTAGTAAAATCTTCATATGATGCACCCTTGTATCACCCTTCTAGTCAAAGAAGAGCTTCAACATCTCTTATCTGTCAAATTCATCCAACCCATAGATTATCCTAAATTGGTTTCAAACATCTTTCCCATTACAAAACCCACAAGGGGACTTTGAATTTATATTTAATTTCATGACCTTAACCTCACTTTCCCAAAGGATGACTTTCCTTTACCTAGAATTGACCAACTTGTTGATCTTACAGTTGGTCATGAGATGTTATCTCTCATAGAAAGTTTCTTGGGATATAATCAAATCTTTATTTCCCCCAAGGATAAAAATAAAACCTAATTCATCACCCCACGGGGAACCTTTTTCTATAGGGTCATGCTATTTGGTTTGAAAAATAATAGAGCAACCTACCAGCGTGTCAGGACCTACATCTTCCATGATCTAATCCATAAAATTATAGAGGACTATATGGATGATACTTTTGGGAAATTTAAACATCTCAAGGATCACCTGACCATTTTCCCCATCATTTTCAAATGCTTAATCCACTTCCATGTCAAACTCAACCCCAATAAATGTATTTTTGGGGTCCTTTTTGGAAAGCTTTTTGGCTTCATCATCTCTCTTTGAGGAATCAAATTAGACCCTACTAAACTTAGAATAATATTGGAGATGTCTCCTCCTACCCACCTTAATAAAATCCACAACCTATAGGGGAATATCCAATCCAGAAATCACTTCATCTCTCAAGTATTGGATAGATGTCAACCTTTTCACCATTTCATTAATAAAGACACATATTTTAAGTGGAACAAGGATTTCCAAAAAGCCTTTGATTCACTTAAATAATACCTTATTTATCTAAAAATTCTTACCCCACCTAAAGAGGACCAAACCTTCTACCTTTATATTTCCACCACTAACCATTCCTTAGAGGCCATGCTAACTTATCATGATGAGCAACACAAAGAGCAAGTTGTCTACTACATAAGTTTAATGCTTATAGAGTATGGGAATTAGTATATCCATCCTAATAAACTTTACCTCACCTTAGTGTTTGTGGCTTCCAAAATTCATCATTATCTTCTCAATCACAAAACCTATGTCATCACTAACACTAAACCACTCAAATACATGCACTATAAACCATACCAAAACTAGCATATGGCCAAGTGGCACATGATTTTAGCTAAGTTTAACCTTGAGTTCCTCCAATATAAGCTAATTAAAGGGCAAGTCATGACCAACTAATTGGCTGAAGCTCTTCACTCAAACAACCAACTACTTCCCCTTGCCTTTCTAGATAAGTCCATAGTGAATATTTCTCAAGAGGCCCCTACCTACCAAATGACCATGTTATTTGAAGCCTCTAAATTACATTATTGTGGGGATATGGGAGTGATCATCATTCCCTTTGATGGTGATCCTCTTCCCCTTTCCTTTAAACTTGACTTTGAGTGTACCAATAATGTGGTTGAGTATGAAGCCCTGGTCATAGGTATCCAAACTACTCTAGCATTAGAAATTGAGACCATTAGTATCTTTGATGATTCCTAACTTGTGGTCAGACAAGTCAATATATCCTACCAATGTAAGAATGATGTCTTATAAAAGTATAAATAATTTATATATGTAATCTTAGCATCACTCAACCAATACATTATCTAGTCAATTCCTTGAATTACCAATAAATTCATGGATACAATGGCTTTTCTTGATTCCAAAATCATATCTCAACCTATTGATTCTAAACTCTTTGTTACCATCCACTATTTTATCACACCTTCTTATATCCATTCCACCCTTCTTACTATTTTTAATGTAGAGCAATCTCCATCTAACGTATGATATAAAATTTTAACTACCTCAACCTTGACATCATTCCTCCCAATCTCTCTAAGAATGCCCAAATAGCCTTTATCTATAGGACCTCTCATATTACCATAATAAGGAGAATCCTTTACAAACATGGCTTTCATGGACTCCTCTATTTTTTACATAGACATGAAACTTCCCATTCTGTTAGGGAAATACATGATGGAATATGTGGGGGACACTTTAGTACCCTAGCTATTGCTAAATGTATCCTTCAACTTGGTAAATATTGGCCACCCTCAACTAGGACTATTGTGATTATATACATAAGTGTGTTAAATGTCAATAAAATTCTAATTTACATCATGCACCTACCCATAACCTATAATTATCTAAAGACTATTAGCCTATTCTCATAATGGGGACTCAATTTCATTGGGGAAATCAACCCTCATTCTTCATGATGACATTAATCCATAATTAGTGCAACCAAATATTTTACCAAGTGGGTGGAAAATATTCTTGTCATCTAAACTAAAGCTGACAAGATAGTCAACTTCATCAACCACCATATCATCTATCATTTTTGTATTCCCTATAAGATCATCATTGATAATGGTAAATATTTCAAGAACTAGTAAGTCCAAGGTCTTTGTGATGTATTTGACATTATCCTCTTACCATCTATAAGCAAATGGACAGGTAGAATATTCTAACAAAACCCTTAACAAAATGTTGACCAAAGTAGTTAGTGCTTTAGGTCAAGATTAACACTTACACATCCCATTCATTTTTATAGGCCTATCACTCTAGAATTTGTACCTCTATGGGTGCTACCCCTTTCTCTCTAGTCTTTTGAGTAGAGAAAGTCTTGCCTCTCAAAGTCTGGATTCCCTCTCTTCACATATCTTTGCAAGCGATCATCTTTGAGGGTGACTATCATCAAGAACATATAGCATGAATTGAGTTACTCGATGAAAATCACCTATAAACACTTATACCATTTTCATTTATATCATGAATGAATCAAGATCACCTATAATAAGCACCTAAAAGAATGAGAATTCAATGTCAGAGACCTCATCTTAAAAGAAAACCAACATGTAACGAATATGAAGAAAAGCAAAAGAGGTAATTTTTTTTTCAATTAGATTAAACCATACATCATAACCCATAACTATGGATCAAGAGATTATAATTTGTCCTCCCTCAAAGGTAAACCAAAACTTGAGTCTCTTAATTCTTCTCATCTACATCCTTTCTTTTATTAAAAAGGGATAAACTCACCTTCTTGTCTAACTTTAGCTCATCCCTTGATTTACAAGATTTTTCACCTTCATTAATCTATCCCTCTCCCTTTGAGGATAATTGATTACAACATAGAATCATGTGATTATCCATCACAATAATAGCCTAATCCTAAATATGGGTACCATGGCTCTACCCATGGCATGGTTCTCATGGATACTTTTTAGCTCTAATTAAATAGAATCCCATGATATTTTATCTCTCAAATCCACCCCTTTTACCTATCATTACCTTTTTGTGCTAAAATTTTTGACCTCATAAAGGTAAACCTCTAAGCCTAATTAGACTTATCCATGTCTAAAACCTAGTATATCAAAACAATTGGGACACTAAAATATTACTTGGGTCACATCTCTCTAGCACTGAAAACTACTCCCTTGAAGGACAACTACCCAAAAAAACTAAAATCACTTAAAATTAGATTTTTTCCTTGAAGGATAGCTACAAAACATACATACCCAAACTTAGACCACTCCATTGAAGGATGGCTAACTCAAATGGGTCAAAAACAATCATTCGAAGCTTCCTGTATCAATCACCTTCACAACCTATCAAAAAAATCAATAAACAAAAGACCCTATATCAAAATCAGAATCTAAAGAAATTTACAATCAACTTTCATATATAGCATTAGTATACTTCTTGTATCAATCAGTCTACACCTAGAATTAAGACATGAACTTGTCTAATTTGGTTCTTAGGTCACTTATAAAAGGGGTAAACTAACCCACATAAGGTTACCTTACCCATCCACCTATTTATATTTCACCTACCACCTATCTTCCCTTTATACCATATTTTAATCAAGGGATTATGTGCTTACTTGACACAAAATGGTCAATATACCTTTTTTTATCAACCAAAGCAGGCTAACACAAAGCATTTGAAAGGCTTAGTTTCCTTAAGCCAATCTAAATTCAATTTTGTTAGGTACTTACTAATGAAAAAACATCATGATTTTTATTTACCCTCTTATCATTGGTTCATGTAGACATGCATCTCATGATTCTGATTTATTTTTCCTACATTTAGTTGGTTATCTAACTTACTTTATGTATTTTCATCAAACCCTTAACCATAATCATATTACATCCCTATGATCATGAACCAAAAACATTAATGATGAACACAAAAATATGATAGAAACACCATGAGCTATATCATATATCGATGAATGATCAAAACATCATGAACCACATCATACATCATCTATCTATCTATAACATTATTCTATCCATTTACCATAACATCTCAACAATTCATCATATAACATGAAATCATAAAACTACATTAGCATAACCATAATAAAACCATCGATAATCATATGCATCCTATGCATGAACAAAACAAAAACATCATCCATCATCATCACATGCCTAAGATAAAGAGTCCACATCTCATAAGTGTAAATCATAAACATAAACCATAAACCATGATCACAACAATAACTCTATACATCACATTTATAAGCATGAGCATCATAAACATCATCATGTCTATCAAATAAATAATACATGTAATAATATATACATCTCTCCCTCATGTACATCTCACATCATCATCACACAAGTTAGTATCAAAATCATGTACATATAACATATCAAAACATATAATATCATGCCCCTAGGGCACCACCACCATTACCACTAGCCTCACTTTCTCTTGTACATGTACTACCATCTGGTGCCAATCCTCTTAAGATGCTTGTATGTTCACTCACTTTAGAATCCCACTATCTTAGAGTTGCCATAGTTGGTCTACCTACCAAAGTGGCCCTATACTCTCCCCATCTTAGCTGCTCTAGACACTATGCCAACACTATAGCCTCATAGTATCTCAACTCCTTGATTGTGGGTAAGTATCATGTCATAGTGATCATACCTAGTTTCCCTCCTAGTGCTACCATTTCTCCTACCCTCTACCTTAGTGTATCCCTCTTATAGGTCACCAAATCAAGGGAGGTCCTCACCTAATTTATCTCCTATCAAGGTGGCAACCTAACCCTATAAAATGACAATATAGTTCTACAATGTGTCAACCTATAATTATCAACCTATAATTTGAGCCTATGTAACTAATAGTGTGGCTAATACCTATCTATCTTGACCACCGACCTATTTTTATGCCCTAATTAGATACACATAAATAACCTATTGACCCCATCATCGCATCTCAAAGTAGCTGATATATATAGGGCCTGATACCATGCCACATATCCATAAATAAAGACAACATTAGCATCACTACTTCAGTTGGTAACTCCTTATGATCCAACACTATATCTTGTGGATGTGGCTCTGGTAAGAAAAACTCTACATCCTCCTTCTTGTATCTTGGAAAAAGAGCCATAATCCCCTACATGAGGTTGAACTACTTTTGAACTTTATCAAATGGGATGAGCTTGATCTCACCATCTCACCTCCTATAAAACCACCTCTAAATCTATAAAGATAATATGTGATAACTATAGAGGTCCTACCTAAGCTATCCCACATATGGCCTCCACACCACATCACTACAACCAAAACCTCCAAGGCATCTCTAAACCAATCAATATCTCTAGCACCACTAACACCCCCTTCCAATGCATAGTTTCCCCTCCATCATAAGAAACCCACTATGAAGTTTAGTTGGGTATATCACTCCCATGGTATCCCTAGTGGCATCAACACCCTAATATGCTTATATGCCAAATAATGGAGCACAAACCCAACATTGATCCCATATCACTAGTGATCTCAGAATCCCCATAGCTCTCTATAAATCTGGAACAAAAAAATAGGAGCCCACCTAAACACTATCCTACCCAAAAAAATATCTACCAACACTCCCAATAGCAAATATGGAAACCATCCACTACTTGAATCTGGAAATACAAAATAGGACACTACTATCATCATCCTAGTCATCAAATATTTTTCTTCTAAATACCTTTGGTATAATGGCCTATAGCTTAATTCATAGAAATGCCACTTGTCATGGACCTAATCCTCATCATATAATAGCTCCATATGTTAATCACACTCCTCATTCTTAATGTAGCAAATCAGCTCCCCCTAAATGGATAGGTGTGTAATCATATACACATCATCTACTAGGATGATCATTTCTCCTATCAATAACAAAAATGTGTTTGTGGTTGGGTCCCATCTCTTAATGAAGGTCATGATCATAGCTGCATCCCATGGTAGGTATTGATAGTGAACCATGGATACAAGGCTAACCTCTTCCATTTATGTTCACTCATCCCCTGTCATCCCATCATGGATCTCTGTAAAGATCTTGAGAACTTGATCCCTCATCTATATTTGGTATTGTATCTAAAAAATAATCAAATTAGCTCACACACTTCATTTTAAATAATTCTACCTATACCCACCTAACACCAACCTTTTCATCAACCTACAACCACTAACATCCACTTATTTCAAAACCTACATGAACATATCAAACCAAATGCATAATGTTTCTACCAAACAACACCTAACTCAAAACCCATAAAATTTTCCTACAACCTACCTAAATCCATTAAAATGAACATCTATTTGTACATAATAATATTTTCAAAAAATTAATCATTTTAACATGCCCTATCTTTGTTGGTGCATTAATTTGCTTTATTGTACTTACTATTTATATTGGTGCACTAGTTACTTATTCTAACTAGTTTATTAATAATTTACACCAGATAGGATAAGCTTGCTTAGCTAGTAGTCAACTTAGACACCTATCTTTTTATCATGGATTCACACTTCACTATTCAAGGTAAGATAGGATAAGATTGATTAACTAGTAGTCAGCTTGTGTTCATCATTTACACAAGTTTGATACCTATCTTTTTATTATTGAGTTGTACTCCACTAGTAATGTAAATAGATATTAGTTGAATACATGTGTTATGTGAGTTTATTGATCTTTATCTTGCATGCCTTACTCTATATAAGTAATGGATACTTGTGTATTCTACATTAGATCAATATTGAATTATCAAAGTAATTCATCATATTTGAGTTATTTAATTATTTTAGTTATTATCTCGGATATACAATTATTGTTTATTACTATAACTATTTTGTCTCTTGTTCATGATTTCTATTAAATTCATTAGATTCTGTATGCTAATTCTAACATGATACCAAAGATATCTTGAATTTGTTGATTGATAAATATTTAAGAGAAAAATATCTAGATATAGGATCAATTTTTTGATTTTGTATACATACACAAATCAGAGATTTATGAAATTTTTTTGAGATTACCATTGATTTTAGAGTGCTCAAGATAGTCAAAATCATATACAATTTTGTTTAAATTAGGAACAAGAGGAAAATTTATGAAGGGTTTGATCTAGAAGCACCATGCATAAATCTAGTGGGTACTTGAAAATTGAAGCATTTCTGAGCAAGATAGACCTCATGGTTGCATTGAGAAGGCATGAAAACCTAAAAATCCATATAAAATTTGTCTAATTTGGACATAGTCACCCAAAAGGAAATTTCTTTTACTCCCAAGTACAGTTGTATAGATTGTGCAAGGTGAAAAAATTTGGAGCATCGAGGCCTCACAGATCAATAGGCATAATTTATAGGGCAACTTCAAGAGCTTGCCATTTGAACATTATGCGGTATTTTTAAGTAAATGTTTTTTAAAATAGATTAAAATTTTGTGGTCTCAACTGCTATAATTTTAGATTTTCTAGATTTATCCATATTTTTATATAATTTAGGTTTTTCAATAGTATCTCTTGCCCATCCTCATTTATAAAACTTCAGAGGCTCATAACTTTTACAAATGACCTCATATTGAGGTTCCATTTTTTTTGAAAGTTAATATTTTTTAAGTACAACACATTGGTGTAGAAATTTTTATAATAAAGTGCATACTTTTTTAATTTTATCATAGAGGGCCTAACTGAGCTTTTTGTAAACTAGAAAAATTATAATCCATCCTTATAACTACAATTAATTATAAAGTTCCAACAAATACTTTTTGGGTCAAATAAAACTAAGTAATCCATAGGATTTTTTTGGTGTGTTCTATACTTTGATTTCTACTTTGTGATGGTTTATTTCCAATTGCATCATGGAGAATCCTAAGTTACCACTATTAATAGCATACAATTATAACACATGGAAACAAAATTCTTAGAATGCATTAATGATGTTAGGATATACACCCTACATAAAAAATCTTCTTACTCCACCTATTGATGCAAAAAATCACAACACTTTCTTTTTGAAACTATTAAGGTTATTCGATGCATTTAGTCTTACATGTCTTTATATTTGAATTTTCATCTTGATAAATGTACAAATCCAAAAGATGATTGGGATAAATTAACATCATTGTTTGACAAAATAGATGAGGTTCATGGTTACCAAATTGACAACGAACTCACTAGTGTGGATCCTAAAAGCTATGCTATAATACAAGACTACATCACTAAAGTCATATATCTTAGAGCACAACTTTGTGAATGTAAAATTGATAAAATTGATATTCAATTGATTTTTAGTGCCTTACACAAATGAGGTCCTGAATATTTATGCTTTGTCTCTATCTTTCAAACTCATAGGATCATATTGGGAGCAACATATCAAATGCCCACCTTTGAGGTATTCTCTAAGATTATAATGGTTGAAGAAGAAAAGTTAATAGATATGGGTCTAATCAAGTCATCCAAATATCAAGCTCTAGTTGCAATTCAACCTTAGCATAAACAGGTTTATATATCAACATCAAATACAGGTTCACATAAAAAGTAGAATAATCAGAATAAGTCACAAAAAGATAAGAATAAAGGGAAATAGTCTTCCACACAAGGAGATTATAAATCATATAATAAGAAAGGGGATTCACAAAAAAGGATTGGAAATCCTTGCCCTTATTGTAAAAGGGGTTTCATAGTGAACAAGATTTCAAGAAGAAAGAGATTGATGACCTTAAGGGTCTTCTCAAGAAGAATAACATCAATCAATCCTCTTTAAAGGATTCTTCTACTCCTTCAAATTTAGGGAAAGGGAAAGATATGACACTAGTTGCACTAAAAAATTCTCCCAAGTCATGGGGTGCTTGACTCAGGTGCTTCACACCATATGGGTTCTAATAAAGAACAATTTTTTGGATTAGAACCAATTTCCTTACCTCATATTCTTATAGGTGATGATTTTAAGGTAGATGTAATAAGAAAAGGTATAATTAATGTTGATAGTGGTGTATTTGAGGATGTCATTTGTGTGCCATAGTTATCAACTAACCTTCTTTCTATGAAATCACTCACTTTGATACTAGTAGGATAGTTGATTTCACACCCAATTTTGTATCAATCAAAAAATTGGAAGACAATGCCTTAGTTTTAGTGGGAAAAGTCAAAAATATAACTTGGATTTATTCATTCTCCCATTTTGTACCTCAGTCTTCCTATACAACTTTGCTCTCACACACTAATTCAGTTAGCAAGCTATGGCATGATTAGTTTGGTCATCTGAACTACCGTTATTTTTAACAACTTAGTCAATAGGAGATGGTTATAGGACTTCCACATATTCACTTTTTAGGGGGTGTATGTCATGGTTTTGCTTTAGGAAAACATCTATAGGATAAGTTTAATAAAGGGAAGGATTGAAGGGCTACACAAGTCCTCAAACTTGTTCATAGTGATTTAGTGGGTCCATTACCTACTGTCTTTTAGTAAAACCTATTATGTTCTCAAATTTATTGATGACTATTCTATATATACTTGGGTTTTTTTTTTGAAATTTGAGAGTGAAGTATTTGATAGATTTCTAGATTTCAAATCTCTAGTAGATAAATAATTTGGGAAGTATATCAAGATCCTATGCACTGATAATGGGAGATAATATGTGAATAACAAGTTTGAATATTATATGGTCTTGAAGGAATTGATCTTCAACATTAAGTTTCATACACACCTTAGTAGAATGGTGTGGTAAAGAGGAAGAATAGATTCTTGAAATATATGTCAAGTTTTATGATTCATACAAAATCATTAGTACCTGAGTACTGGGTGGAAGTGATTAATTATGTTGCATATATATAGAATAGAGTTCCTCAAAATTTTTTAAAGGGGATAACACCTCTTAAATCTTGGTGCAATAGAAAGTCAAAAGTACAACATTTTAGAGTATTTGACAATCTAGCATGGGCTCACATACCTTCAGATAAGTACCATGATTTAAAAAACAAAGCCAAACTTGCATATTTGTAAGATATCTTGATGGTGTTAAGGGATTACCGTTCATTAATCTAGATTCATATGAGCTTATTCTAGTAAGAAGTGTTAGCTTTAAAGAAAGTTCTTCAGACTTATCTTCTAAAATTTCTCATTCTTCTTCCTTAGAAGAATCAAATAGTAGTGATGATGATAATCTTGTTTCATCTACTCATAAGGATGATGAGCTAATACCTCTCCCGCTAGGTTTAATAGATTAGATTATAGTTCTTCCTCATCCTCCTCCTCTAGTTCCTCACCGATTGATGCCTTTATAGGCTAGATAGACTTTGGAAGATGCAAACCCTCATTTTAGTGATCCATTAGATAGAAGTAGAACATAGTTAGATCATGATCTTCCACATTCCTACATTGCCATAGATTTTGATCCATAGCCTTTTTAGGAAGCCATAGGGACAATTGAGTGGGATTCAATAATGGAAGAAGAGTATGACCCATTGATTAGGAACAACACTTGGGATATTATTCCTCTTCCTAAGGGAAGAAAATTAATATAATGTAGGTGGATATATCAATATAATATTGTTGTGGATGGAAATATTGATAAATATTAAACATGCTTAGTGGCTAAAGGTTTTCCCAAGTGGAAGGCATTGACTAAATAAAAACCTTTGCACCTATTGTTAAAATGAATTCCATTCGATTGATATTGGCTATTGGTGCAACTCATGGTTGGGATATATATCATATGGATGTGAAGAACACATTTATTCATAAGGATCTTCATGAGGAGATATAAATGAAGTAGATATAGGGGTTTGCTCAAGATTTTTCATTGGTGTGCCACTTGTAAAAGTATCTCTATGGTTTGAAACAAACTCTCAAGGCTTGTTATTCTAAGATGGATACATTTCTTCTCTTAGTTGGGTTCTCAAGATGTCACTCAGATCTAAATGTCTACATTCTATGGTAGGAGGATTCACTATTATACTTGGTGATCTATGTTGATGATCTCATTATTACAGGGAGCACAACATCCATTATCTGTAGTGTTAAGACTGCACTTCATGATAGGTTTTCTATGATAGACATGGGGCTATTGCATTATTTTCTTAGGATTTAGATCACATATTAATTTTCCAAGATTACACTTTCATAGCCCAAGTATGCCAAGGACTTGTTAACTTAGTTTTACATGGCTGATTGTAGGCCTACACCAACTCCTTTCTTATCTAGAGTTAGACTTTAGGTTTATTGTTCCACTCCCTTGGTTGATGCCACATTATATCACTAGTTTGTAGGTATCCTCATCTATCTAAATCATACATAGCCTAATATTTCATATACAGTTGGCGTGGTTTCACACATTATGTAGACACCATATGAGCTTCAATGGAGAACCACCAAATGTATTTTGAGTTACATGTAGGGTAATATCAAATATGGGATTCACTATATAGTAGGTACATGTTCAAACTTGGTGGGATACATAGATTATAATTGAGTTGGTGATTATGATGATCATAAGTCAACTTTTGGTTATAAATTTCACTTTGGATCTGATCCCATTTTTTGTAAGAGAAAGAAACAACATGCTATTGCACTTTCATATACAGAGGTTGAGTATTGTGGCACTGTTAATGCCACTACTAAGGCTATTTGGATATAAAATATTCTCACTAAGCTTGGTGTTCCATTTTGGAAGCCATCAATCATCTACTATGACAACCAGAGTACTATCCATATCTTGAAGAATCTAGTTCATCATCAGAGAACCAAACACTTATAGATCCATATGCACTTTATCAAGGAGTTGATTCAAGAGGAGACCATTGATCTTCAATATTGTCTTATAGAGGAGTAGATTTTAAATATTTTTACCAAACCTTTCACTAAGAGCAAGTATATTCATTTGAAATCTCTTTTAGGGGTATGGGACATCAGTTCTTTAGGGGACATCAATTATTCAAGGGGGGTCATCTAGACCTTCATTTTGAGGAGGATTTTTTTCCTTCAAGTTTTCTCCTTTCCTCATCTATTTGTATAGAGTACCTAATATGACTACACATTATCAAGACTCTTATCTACATATCCTTACCTAAGCTTTGCTTATGGGGGGGGGGTGTTGGTGAATTTATTTGCTTTATTATATTTATTATTTAGATTGGTACACTAATTACTTATTTTAATTAGTTTATTATGTTTATTAATAATTTGCACCAAATAGGATAAGCTTGCTTAGCTAGTAGTCAACTTGGACACCTATCTTGTTACCTTGGATTTGCACTCCAATATTCAGGGTAATATATGATAATATTACTTAACTAGTAGTCAATTTATGCTGATCATTGACATAAGTTTGACACCTATCTTGTTATTATTGAGTTTCACTCCACTAGTCATGTAGTCAAATATTAGTTGAACTACACATGTTGTGTGAGTTCCTTGATATTTATCTTGCATGCATTGTTCTATATAAGAAATGGATATTTGTGTATTCTACATTAGATCAATATTGAATTATCGGATTCATTCATTATATTTGATTTATTTATTTATTTTAGTTATTGTTTGGATATACAACTATTATTTACTAATATTACTATTTTATCTCTTATTCATGCTTTCTATTAGATTCATTAGATCCTTTATGCTAATTCTAAAAATATTAAACCTACACTTAGTATTTTAATTACCCCACACCATTTTTAAACATTTTAACATAACTTTAAATTTCATTTACAATCTAACATCCCTCGTTCTTTGACTGTTAATGATCTTAGAGACTGTCGATGGTTAGGTGGGTTTTTCATATCAATAGTCGATTGTTGATGGTTTAGTATAACCATCAACAATCAGGTCAAACCACTAATGATCACTATGTGTGACCACCAGTGGAAAAACCCTTGACTTATACACCTAAAAACTATTAAAATAATAAAATTTAAAGAAACAACTACCTAAATCTTATCTTATATTCTACCCCCAACCCATACACTCTTCTACTTTCAAATTTAACTAGTTAAAATTTGAAATTTTACCCAAAATATAAAACCTAGGTCAAAACCCCAAAACCATATCAAATCCACCATAAATTACTCAAAATTTAAATTTAACAACAACCAAATCAAATAACTAACAATTTCAAAACATCACTTACCTCATTCCTCAATCACTATAAAGGTCAGACCTCATGCCTTGATGATCAACCACATTCATGTCCACCCTAGATATTTGGTCCCAAATGATCTACTACAACACATGCTCAAACAATCCATAATCAAAACCTCACCCAAACACTCAATCAACTCTCATAGCTAAATGCCAAATAAAAAATCATTAAAATGCATGGTAGTCAAGAAGTCAATAGGTTTAAAGTGATAAATTAAATTTCATTTTAATTTTTTATCCCTTGGATATTTAGTGTTTCCCCTTAATCATCAATGATCAGGGTGACTATCGATGGTCAGCTTTAGAAACCTTGACCATTGATGATCAGGGTATCACTTTTAATTTTTTTTAAGCACCTATACGTGAATGCCTAACTTTTAGAGATCATCTAATCTCCCCCAATAAACAAATTAATTTTTTTGAGATTACCCTTCTCTAACCAACCATTAAACCACATCAACTTTTATCTTGGCTATTTTTGACCTAAACACTCACATTTATTGCGATGACCCTACATTGGTCTTTTTGACCACATTAACCAACCTTTCCATGTTGACCATTTGAATTTACACCACCTCGTACATGACCAAACCATTTATGTTTTTAAATGGAGAACTTCCTCCTCAAATACCTATAAAAACATTAACCTTACTGAGGGGACTTATAGAGTCACCCGATTAGCTTTGACTAACACTATGAATCATTTACCCTATCACTTATACTTTTAAAACTGACCTTATTTTTACCAACATTGGTAATCTTAGTATTTTCATTATATTGACTATCACACTTAGTCACATTTTGTGTACATGTTTGCATCTCAAATTCCCAACCATTTTTTTGTCACCAACCTCTTGACTCATGATATATCACCTATCAAACCTCAACTCAATTTTAGTTTTACCTCATCAACTCTTAGTTTAAGGGGGAACACCTCCTCCCATACTTGGGGTAAATATACATTTGAGTAAGCAATCCATTTTTGTTTTATAGCTTGTTAATTCAAAGCCACGTAATAAAAAGGGGAAAAATGTAGACATTAGAAAAATTTACTAGATGTCAAAATGCCTTGGGACCCTTCTTAACCCTATCAGAACTTGAGTCTAGTTACTTACCTAGTTAAATAAATTCACCAACATACTAGCTTATCATTTAACCAAAAAAATTTAACCCCTTCCTTGACCAAATTACCTTCAGATACTCGATCCTTGATGGTCATCCTAACTATCAATGGTTAGCCTAACCATCGATAGTCTGGACATCACCTTCTTAACTCATCATCAACTGTGTATGAGATAATGAGGCATAATTTAATATGTTTTCCTTATATAATTCTATAAAAATTCCCAAGTATCATGATAAAAAACCTCACCTTTTATGGAACCTTCCATCCTCCATCTCTCTTTGCCTATACAAAGAGGGGAGTAGGAGGTGAAATAGATCCATGTTCAAGCTATACAATCTCTTACACATAGGTATTCAAGTCTTCCTATATCCAATCTTCCTTAAACAAATCAAAAATAATAAAAGAGACCTGAACCTATAGCAAATTTGATTTTGAGGCCAAAGTACTATTACTTTGGCAAAATTGCTTCAACTTTCAACCATCAACTATTAGCCATCTAGTAAGCTACAGGTATATTCTACTTGTTCTTTATTTCATTGGATTTCTAACCCCTTGACCTGATTAGACCTATTTACACCTTATTTCCTAACTTCCAAATCCTTAACAATAACATTATCAGACCTCTAATATAACTTATAACTCTTTTTTTTAATATATTTAGAATTCATAGATAATTGTCGATGGTTAGCACACCTGCCAATGGTTACCCCCAATCATTAATAGTTATCCAACCACAGATGGTTCGCCCAACTACTGATGGTCATTATGGTAGAAAATAATAAGTTATTTTCAACCCCTTAACCCCAACCAAACCTAACTTTCTATGTTCCTACCTATTCATAGACCCTTTTCTTATTTTTTGAACATAACTTCATCCCTTTTAGCATGAGTATTGACCTTATTTTTCTATATTTAGTCATTTTATTTAACAAGCATTCTACTTTAAATTTTTATTACATTTAATTTAATTTATGCAAGTATCTTACTTTTATCTTTTTCAACTTAATTATTATTAAAAATGGATTGATAGCCTCCATAATAAGCTTGTGTTTCTTAGCTCTAGCTCATGCTAGGTAGTCCACCCATCTATCTTGCTAACGACCCATTTGTTAGTACTTTTTTTATCTATACATTATTCCTTCTAAGCTAAAGAGGAGTTATCCATCTTCATCTAGATTATGTGTGCATATCAACCATGTATTTTTACCACACCCATATTAGTATTTTCTTATCTTCTTTCAAAATTAAGAAATGAGTAGAAATTAAGAGAAACACACATTGATTTACTTGTTTGAGTGTCTACTTGAAAGTATAATTTACATATGATCTTATATTTCCTATTCATGGGGTCATGAGAATTATAAATCAAGTACATCTTTTCATTTTATTATTTTGACCTCATTGGCTAGAGTTCATAGCATTCCCATTGGTCTTAGGGTTATGTTAACCTAGGAAGTGACATCTTAGCATTGTAACACCTTAGTTATCTAATGGGGTATATAAATTGGGATGAATTTGCATTATCTTATCTTTCACATGTCCTAGATCCTAGTTTTAATGATATCACTTCACTAAAATCCTTTATGGATGAAGTGGTTACAAAGGGATAAGACCATTTAATAATTGTCCTAGTAATATCACACTCAATTGATGGATTATTCTAAAGTTTCCACTTTTCACAAGGTATATTAGGACCATCTAGTTTTTAATTGAAAACATAGACTAGACACCTATTTTCCATGAATTTTTCATTGATGTAGGTGTATATCAAAGAATATTAATAGATCCATGAGGGTTTGGCAAGGGGGTACATAGGGTACTAAGTAAACCCATCTATTTTACCATCTTGCACCAAGCTATATATAGAATTGTAAACCAAGTTATGGATATCACCAAACACACATAGGATGCAAGTATTTATAACTAGTTTAACCACCATAAATCAAGAAGCTAAAGCAAGAAAACCTACTTATATACAAGAAATAGAAATGAAAATCTAAACAAAAATAACAATTAGATGATGAATACATTTAAGAAATAGGCACTTATTATAAAAATAAAAGAAATTTTGGAAATGAAATATGTTTTCAAGAAAGGATTCAAGAGAATTCCTAATATAAACCTAAGCTAGTTATTTATTTTCAACATAATCACTTCCTAACAATGCAAGTTTCTAGTTTGACAAATGAAAAACTATTTGTGCAAGTAAATGGATAATTTTAATGAAATAGATATTATACCATATAGTGAAAATTCTTAAAAAATAATAAAGCTATGTGATGAAGTACATTTTCAATAATGAAAGACCTTTTACATGCATGACTACATAAACCTTTAGAAACTACCCTAGAGGATGCTCAAAGTAAACTAAAATACCCAAAGAAAATGCAACCCTAGCTAATAAAACACTACAAACAAATGGATATTTCAATTTGCATAGCAAATTTCTATGATATTAGACTAAAATACAATTTTTTAGAGATATAACAATTGATTATCTAATCTAAGAAGTAGTGAAGGAGGAAGATAAAGTTGTATGTGGGCTAAGTCTAAACCAAGGGCAAAAATCAATGGAGGAGGTAAATTAAAATTTGCATAAATGTGAGATCCAAATATGGGTATAAAAATTAAGTGAAATGTAATTTTTAATAGATAGGATCAAACTAAAATAGGTTAGTATCAATTATTAGAAGTTATAGAGTCTCTAAATCAATCTGTAGCAGAGCAGTGCATCCCCTATTAGAATGCAAGCTCAAGATAACTAAGAATGAAACAAGTGAGATACAAGAAGGTGTGAGATGTTATAGAGTGAATAATAATGGAAAATATGAATAATATGGAGTCATATAATAGACCTAAAACTTAGTATTATTGAAAACTACCCATTTTTAGCCATTGGGGACCAATAAAGCTCAAAAAATACACATTATGGCCAAACTATGACCTGGGATGTGTTTTTTAAAAATGTGAGACCTAGGCCATGAGTTATACCCATAATCTATGATTTGGGTCAACATGGATCTTTAGATCATCAATGAGAATCTAAAGGAGTCCTAGGATGTATTTGAGGTGTCCAACAGTCAGTGGTACGACCAAAAGAGTACAAGGAATATCTAGAGGTGTATATGTAAGTCCAAGGGGTATATATGCAAGTGGAAAAGGTTTTGAACTATGATAATTGAGGTCAATAGTCAGTACATGAGCTGATGTGTAATTATAAGGAGGAGTAGGGCCATAATACGTATGATTACATATGCCCATAAGGTACAAGCAATAGGTATTCAAATGAATAAAGAGTTTTTTTAGTACCTATAAACCACATGAAATCAAAGAAAATTAAAATCCAAAAAGATAAAAGAGAACATTACTTGAAATTACTAGATAGGGATGGTAGTGGAAGAATTTTATGGTGCATTCCATAGGTATAAATTCAAATATTGTGTAATCAAAATCAAGATCTAGATTCAACTCTAGATACTATGTAAAAGGGACACAAGTGATATAAATTTAAATCATAAAATATAGAATTACATTCAATAGAGCATCAACTCTAGTGTTTTCCCCATGAGGGATATGAGTGACCTAAACATCCTTAAAAGAGGATAACAAATCGCATACCACCTTGAAGAGGGGGAATAATTTAGAGCTAATAATATTCTAGACTCTATTGAGTTGAGACAAGTTAAGAGTGAGTCAGAGAATAATTGCACATAACATGTGACGTATACATAAGCATTAGTCAAGCCACCAATAATCACATGATACTCAACTACATTATTCATGTAAATAGTAAAAATAAACCATTTATAGAAAAATCATCTTCACATATCATCAATAATCTAAGCTACAATGGTGGGTCATAGGTTTCCCTAACTATTTCCATCTATGTAAATCACCGCTAAGAGGTGCACCATGATGGGGTTGTGGATGCAAGACATGGCTACCTAAGGGATATTCTCAATGCAATGTAAGACAAATGAGTTTCATGAGGGTGGTGGAGAATGAAATTGAATCATAATCAAGGTGGATGACTAATACCAACCATGGTAAGAGGTGATGGGAAGTGGTAAGAAGTCTATAAAAGATGAAAACTAGTTAGCAAAAACTAAATCAAGTCTCAAAACATCGTAACTAGAAATCGACACCACTTATAATAACCACAAAAAAAGAGAAAATTGGGAATTAGGATGGATAGATTACAAAACTACATAGGAATGAATAATCAAATTAAGAAAGGAAAGTGACTTATATCCCAAGTTGCGCTCGACATGGGCTGAACAGGCTTGAGAGGCCAATGGGAACCCAAAGAGGGTCTTAGAGACCATAACAGGTCTAACAAGATCCTAAGAAGACCTTTGAGAGATAAATAGAGGCCATATTTTCACTTTAAATGGGATGAAACCCCTAAGATGAATGTTTCATGGTTTAAAATGCAATGGATGGAAAAAACCTAAAAAGAGGCCCACAAAAAGGCAAAAAAAAAGTAAAAAGAGAAAAGAAGAAAAAGTCATTTTTATACCAATTGTTAGAGCATTTAATTCTAAGTGGGTTTAAATGACCCTTAGCCTTGATAATTAATTAAATAGTAATAATATAAATATATTAACATTAGGTGGAAACCTTGTGTAAATAAATAATAAAGTTATAATTTTTTAATAGTTACCAAATTTAAATTAAATTTATTTGTTAGGATGGATGGACCTGATATTTTAAAAATGGTCGCCTACCTTGGCATTTGACTATAAATAGGGGTTTATCACTATTATTAAATCATATCTCATGAGTATGAAATTATTTAATCATATTCAATTTGTGAGTTTTGTGAAGCACTGTGTGAAGAAATGAGAAGAGAAGCTAATTTATTGGGTAAAAACTTTCTCATATTTGAATAATTATCATCTTTTGGGTTTTTCACCTCTATGAGGTTTTCCCATGTTAAATATTTGTGCAATGGTTCATTGATTTATGTTCACTCTTTGCTTATTAATTCACATCTAGATCCCTTGTGTTCATATTGCATATGCACTCTAAATTATTTCATGGTTTCAAAGCATGGAGATGTGCATTTAAATGATAAGAGTTTGATTGTTTGAAGAAAAAATCAAGCGTGAGGAGGTGGTGTAGGTCTTGGAGACAAATGATTGTTTGTAATGCTTGGATCTCTAGTTCAATCCTCAAATCTTCCATTTATACTTCTAGACACCCTAGGAAGAGCCTATTGAATCTTGAGATTGATTTTTTATGAGGAAAAAATCTTTCATAAAAGCCATAGTATAGCCTCTGGTATGTCCCTATGGCATATGAATTCATTTAAAAATTAATTTTGGCATCCATAATCTCTATAGAGTTTGGTGATTAAATATTTGAAAAAATAAAACTTTGTACATCTCTATCAAGGTAGCCAAAGGACAATCCAGTCAAGTAAATTATCTTGATACACCATTTAAATGACCAAGTATGGCCTGGGAGAGAAGAAAATTTGAAAATTGTTTCAAACATGTTTTTTGACCTCTCTGGTAGAAAAGGGTTATAAACATTAGTTTGAAAGCATTCAAGAGAATCTATAGATCCTCTAAAGGCTTCCTCAACCACCAATAAATTATTTTCTCTATGTGGGGGGGGGGGGCAGAGTTTAGCCCATAAAGTTTTAAAAACTCATTTTATAATCAAAATTCCTTTTTGAAGTTTCAAATTGACTCATTTGAGGTTTTTAGAAGTATTGGTAAAGCTTTAACCCTTTTGGTAGCTTATATATAATTTTATTCTCACCCTTGCTATAGCTAATACACCATGATAAGTTACAAGTATGTTTTTATTTCATATAGTTTCATGAAATATTTAAAAAATAAATACATTTTTACTTTTCCAAATTTCAAACAAACCTGTGGTCCTCACCCTTCTTTAAAGCTTTTTACCAAAAGTTTAAAACTATATATTGTTTTACTAGTTAAATTTTACATGCATGATATATATTTATATATAAATATATTATTTATTTTTTATAATATTTCAAAATAAGGTTTAAATAATATTTTGTGTATGTAAATGGTTAATTATCTCTAAGAAGGATTAGTGGTTATTATTTTACAAAGATATTAAAAGTGGGGAGGTCTTGTTTTAAAAAATATCCAACCCTATTTCAAAACCTTTTTTTATCAAATTAATTATTTTTGAATTCCATTTTTGGGTTTGCATGCCAAATTTTCATGCGTTTAAAACCTTAGTTGACTTGTCAAACTTGTTTCAACTTTTGACCTAGTCAATGTTTTGTCAAACATAGTTGTATAACAATTTGAATCCTAAGTTATGTCACCTTTTAAACACATATACATGATATATTTTATGTTTTTAAATCTCATATTATTATTTTTATAACTTTTTTAATAATAGTGTTTAGGTGGTTATTCTACGTATGACTATTTCAACACCTATTTTAGTGCAACATTATTTTAATTTTTTGCATTATTTAGCATCTAATTGATAAATTAATTATAGTTACACTTATGATTTATTTTATTTTACAAAAATAATATAAAAACTTATTCAAAAGGGTTCAGTTGAAAGCAGTTTTTACTATCATTCTTAAAGGGAAGCTATGGCTTTGCCTATTATTTTTTAGATAAATCAAAAATATTTATTGGAAATAAATATAATATATATAAAATTTGTGTTAAAACTAAATTTATGGCCCAAATTTTTTTCAATATTGTCATTGGGACTGAAAAATCCCCTTCTAGATGACATGTGACCCCTAATCTATCCAATGCATTTGAATAGAAATAATAGGAATCTATGTCCATTATCTTGTAGAGTGTTAACAATGAATTCATTTTCCACATTGGTAATCAATAATATTCTATTGATTATTGAAAAATCCTTAATTCCATTCATGAGGGCACTTGTCCCTAAAAAATCATTAAGTTAATCATATAATTTCTAACTACACCTATGAAAGGTGATTAAACAGTTGTTAATTTTCTTGATAAACTTAAGAACATTAAACCTCAATTAGATGGATGTAATTATAATTTGATTTAAAATCACTTATTTTATTTTATTTTATCATTCAGTTCAATATTCATGAAAAATTTATAAATTTCATTTCAATATTAAATTCTAAGTATCAAACTAAGTAAGATATCCCTAACCTTACCACCATGTCTACTCTCTTAATTCAAGAAGATAAATTTATGACCAATTTTGATTATATAGAGAATACCATTTAGTCATTTATCACTCAAAAACCTATTTTTGAGACCACAAATCTAGCCCTAATTCTTCTATTGGAAAAAATGGAAACAATGAACTTAAAAATAAGAATCGTAAACCTAAGTTTAATGGAAATTGTAATTTGTGTGGTAAATTTGGTCATAGAAGGGAAACCTACTATAAAAACAAGGATATACTTAAAAATCAATATTCTAAAAATAAAAAATATAATAAATCTAATCAAAATTAATAAAAGAATTAAAACCCTAATTAGAATAAAAATCAAGATTCAAATGTTATTTATTTGTATGATGCTTTATGTGCTTCAAATGAAAATGAGTGTATTTTATATGGTGGTGCATCACACCATATTACATGATTATCTGATATTTTTTTTAATTCTAGAGATATATCTAAAATAATTTACTTAGGAGATAATTCTTTTGTAGAAGCAACTAAACATATAAAAGCTAAATTTTCAAATGTTGTTATAAATAATGCTTTGTATGTACCTAGTCTTAAAAAGAATTTTTTACCTTTTTCACAACTTAAAAATGATAATTTAATTATAACATTTATTAAATATAGTTATTCCATTAGAAATTAATCTAGGTCTTTGAGTGTTGAAGGGGTTCAAAAGAATAGTTTAAACTTTTTCTTTCCTTCTTCTGCATGTTTTCTTTCATCGCATAGTAAAAATGAATCACAATTATGGCATGAAAGAATATAAAATGTTAATTTTATAATTTTATATAATATGTTTAAAAATAATCCTGTTGATTGAATTCCTTGTATATCCTCTCATCATGAAACTTGTGAGGGTTGCTTACATGATAAGTAACATACTAACACTTTTTCACAAGAATCATGATTTGAACTCATCTCACCCTTTATAATTGATTAATATTAATGTTTTAGGACCTCTTTATGTTGTATCTATTAATATTTATCTATATTCTATTGTATTTATTGATGATTATGCTAGAATGATATGGTCATATTTGATTAAAAATAAATTTGATGTGTTGTCTAAATTCAATGAATTTAAAACTATTGTTGAAACTGCATTTGATTTTTATATTAAGAGATTAAAAAATGATCATGGTGGTGAATATATTAGTAAATAGTTTTATTATTTTTACATTAGTTGTGGTATTAAAATTGAATTAAAAAATCCCTATTCCCCTCAACAAAATCATATTGTTGAAAGGAAAAATGACACCATTATTGAGATGGCCATAAAAATGTTGAATTCTATAAATGTTCCTCTTATTTATTATGGACAAAATCCATGAATAATAATTTTCATACTATGAATAATAATTCTCTCTTAATATTTTAATTTTTCATTAGATTTTATAAAACTATTTTGTTACTTTAGAGATACTAACTATATTGATAGTGTCTCATCTACATGGTATTTTTTTTTATAAAAATTATTTAGTTTTGATTCTTAAAAAATACCTATTACAATTATATTATAATAGATATATTTATATTAGATGAGAAATTAAATAAAAAATATAAAAATTATGATTATTTTAAATTCATATGGGTTGGTATGGAAACACATTATCTACATAACATCATTCTTAATTTGATAAAATGATTGTGCTTAGTTATTGCATTAGGTAAAAAGATCATGCTCAAAAGTTTGGATCCTTTTTTTTTTTTTACTTTTTAATTTGATTAGTGGGGAAATTCCATTATAATATGCTTAGATACTCTCATTTTATTATTTTATCATTTGATTGTTTATGCTAACATCCTTATATGCTTTGGTTGATAATAAGAGATGTTATGAAATGCAAAGTGTAAATGGAGTTTGTATTATTAGATCTTCATCATTTATTTTACTAAGAATTCTATTCATACGTATCTAAATGTTTTTCTTTCAGTCTCATATATGTTTAATTTGATAATGTAATTTCATGTTAAAATTATCCATATTTGATGTATGAGAGGTTATATTTCAATATTTATTTGAAGCATATTAAACTTGAAAAGTTTCGATAAGACTAAAATGATAAAATGAGTTATTGCTAATAGGATATCTAATGTTTGGATAAATTTAGTATCATATTATTAATAAATTATTGTATGCACATCACATGATATTCTCAATATTGGAGATGTCCAACAATGAAATGTTTAGAGTAATTTATGTTTTTCACTTTGAAATAAAAGTTGTGAACTTGTTTGCCTTAAAATATGACTTGATTGTTTTAAATATGTTTTACCTTAGGAAAACATATGTCATATTTTTATGAACTTGGTTATTGTGATCTTAACCATAATATGCTATCATGAATCTATTTTTTGATATGTGTTTAACTTTTGTATAGGTGCAAAGCACCAAAAATTTAAGCATATTTAAATTCACGTGGATTTTATCTGAGAGGAAGTCCTAAAAGGTGATATAGATTTGAATTTCTATCCTATAGATAAAATAGTAACATATATCTTCACAAAGAAACTTAGTGCAACCATGTTTTGGCAGTTTCATGCAATGTTGGGCTTCTTAGAATTGCCATTAAGGGGGAGTGTGTTTGATAATTCCACTTCCTAACATCCAGTGTTTATTCTTATTCTCTATAATTATTCTCATTGTAAATAATTATAAAATTCAAGTGAAAGTTAGGTAATTATAAACTTCATGTGGAAATTTTACATTTGTACCCAATACATTAAAAGCATACTTTGTAATGAAGGTCCTTACATTATAAAGGCTCCAAATATGCTTAGATGATTATTCAAGAGAAAATATGAGATGTAGTCTGATGATCATGCTATCCTAAACTTAATTTTGAGTAATTTATGGATTATAACTCATTTTGTTTCAAAATTTGATGTATGGTATGATGAAGGTTTTTAAATCCTTGAACTATGTACATAGTTTAATTCCTTTTTTAGGTGACTATGATATTCATCCCCACTTAGAATTAAGGGGGAGTGTTAGAGAATTTAATTCTTAGCGGGTTTTATTGACCCTTAACCTTCATAATTAATTAAATATTAATAATATATTATTTATTAACACAAGGTGAAAACTTTATGTAAATAAATAATAAAGTTATAGTTGTTTAATTGTTACCAAATTTAAATTAAATTGCTTTATTAGGAAGGATGGACCCTTTTTTTTACAATGGTCACCTCCCTTGGTATTTCACTATAAGTAGGGTTTTACCCTTATTGTGAAATCATATCTCACGAGTATGAAATTATTTGATCATAATCAATTTGTGAGTTTTGTGAATCACTGTGAGAAGAAGTGAGAATGAGAAAATTTATTAGGTGTAGAGTTTCTCATATTTGAATAATTATCATCTTCTAGGTTTTTCACCTCTTTTAGGTTTTTCCATGTTAAATCTTTGTGTAATGGTTCATTGATATGTGTTTACTCTTTGATTATTAAATCACATATAGATCCCATATGTTCATATTACATATACAATCCAAATTCTTTCACCCATTTCACTCTAAACATATTAGAGGAGATCCAAAAAATATCCAAAGGCCAAACAAAGCCCACAATGATACGAAGACCACTCTAACCATATGTATGATGGTAGTGGTGAGTCTTAGACCAAAAAATGTTAAAGTTTTATATATTTTGGGGTTTGGGGAGCCTACGGGCATTTTGATAGATTATGATTTTTAATGAAAAGTTGATCATAAAAAATATTTAAAATGACTATGATGGGGAGATAAATCTCTTTCTCCCAATAAGAGGTCAAATGTTAGCCTGATGAGTGAGTTTTGGGAAGCCCTAGGAACTCAAATGGTGTTACACCCTAAGACATGGTATACCTAGATAAAACCTAGTCTTAGCCCTAAGAGGACACAAGATCCATGACCTGGACCAATAGTAGGCCATAGGTTTTCCCAAAAACCCATGACCTAGGATATATATGGCACATACAAATCTAACAAATCCATGAAAGGTATAAAATATGCCCAAAAGGTAAGATATTGGGGGAAAAAGAGTTGATTTTGAACATATTTTTTGGCCTAATTTCTCACATGACTAATCCATTGTCATGTTGATTTTTATTTCAAACATGAGGAGGCAGTGTGTCATCAGAAGCAGAGTTATCCTAACTAGTTGAGTTACCACCATGTGTAAAACATCATTGTGAAGTGACTAACTAGGAGAGAGTGTTATCTTGGATAGAAGATGAGGTAGACACTCTACCTACTAAGGACTAGGATCACCTGTATAGTGCATGACTTTGAATACTGATACACATGTGATATCTTCATTACACTAAAGACCTAGTGAATGCATTGGAGACTGCATGGGTCCTAGAGAGGCGTGTTTTTTATTTGGGGCCTGAGAAAGAGGTTATCATCAACATTAAGGACATATATAGACTATACGTTATGGATCTAAAAGGTTCAGAGATAAAGGTGACATAGATGTAAGACATAAAAATAATAAGGCTATATCTAGTGGGGTCATATGAAGAGTGAAACAATCATGGATGACATATTTTTTAAAGATATCTAACATCCCATAGTTTTAGATAGTGATAGTGGGTATCATGGTTAGTATGATATACATTAGCTAAATCATAGGGATACTACTACTTGCTTGGATGAGCATTATCCAAAGAGAAGAGAGGGGACAAATGCATACTTGGGGATAATACATCCTAGGAGGGGTGTAATAGAATCTAGATCACATCTATTGCATAAGGGCAAGGGGCATGACTCAACTAATCCTACTACTAGTTTGGGCCTATGAGGCTCTTTTTGACATGACTAAGGATAATATGAGGTGGTGAGATGTATCTAACACTATCAAGGGAAGCCACATGGGCATCATAGTTTATAGATAGGGAAAGTAACCATTGAGCCATAATAGACCTATATGTAGTAGGTTATTACATCCAAGAACCATACATGTTAGTAGTGTGGCTAAAGGATGTTAGAGTAAATGCCTTCCTAGGACATCATAAGCATAGTGGTCTATAATAACCTTACCAACATCTAGGGTAACTAGCTTTGACACTGTGAGGGAGACAAACATAGTTGAGGCCAACAAGAGATAGGCATGCACTGAGACCAAGGTAGTTTGAGGGATCCTATGATGTGGATAGATAACCACATAGTGGGCCACTATAGCCACTAGGTGGAGAAAATATGATGGGTAGTCTATAGAGATTGAGGACATGATTAGGTACAAAATATGTTTTGAGATAAAATTTTAACCTTTGTAATACTCTTCCTTAGGTGAGAACTAATATGTCATTAACATATTTTTATTTATGTGTAAGAGAATAACCTACTTGGATTGGGTCTTAAGTGGATCTACTACTAAGGGAGCTATTCCATGACATAATTATGGTGAAAATCATGCATAGGGTACTACACCTACCTATGAGCATAGAACTGTATACCCATTACTGGTAGTTAAGTGCATGAGATTTGCTAGAGCTATCAAGATCACAACACAATATATAAACACTAGAGATAGAGGGAGTATATAATGAGTTATAATCAACATGATAAGAGGTGGAAATAATATGGGTTGAGATGGTCTTGGCTCAGATTAAGGCACAACTAGCTCAAGTGGAAGTTGAGATCTATCATCTATGGATGGAGCTAGCATGAGAATAGGACAAAGGAGTAGAGGCACTTGGAAATATGTCATATTAGATGGATACAATATAGGATATTATGGATCAATTGGTAGATAGGTGGAGATAGAGATCTCCACCTAGATTAGGGTCATACTAGATAGAGATCCCAATCATAAGCTAACTAGGAGTATCCTACATATATCCACATGTGTGGTAATTTTGGGGATTATGAGCCTAGGATTACTAGAAGCTAAGTGATATACTTAGAGAATCTTATATATAATTTACAATACATATAATCATTTATCATTATTAGTAAATGTATATGGATTTTTGTGTGATTTTATGGCTTTTTTGATATAGAATACTAGATACATATGATTAACAATAAGAATTGATAATAAAGAACTCATGTGCACACATATCTTCATGTAGAACATAGGTTAGTGGTGTGAGAGGATGGGAAATATCCACTATAACACCATAATTGGGTTTCCCAATAGGTTTTCATGGTCCTTAAAAATGAAATTTCTTGAGGTAGAACCCATTGATTGGGTGTTGCATGGATTCACCCTTGAGAGTGGAGAGATGATAAGCATCATTCTCTAAATAGGAAAAAATAAAAAAGGGGAAAAACCACTTGTGAACTGGTTTTCCCTTCTTGAGTTACTCATTATAAAAAATGAGTACCATGTCACCTATGTGGAATGGACATGGGCCCACCTATTTCTTGAATTAGTGGCATTGGTGATGATGATAAGTGTGAATATACTCAAGAGCATTGATGTAATGCTTATCCAACTATTCAATCTTGGTGATGTAAGTGGTGCATTAATTCTCATCAATAAGTGACCCAAAAATATTAAGCCATAGTTAATGGATTAATACCTATAAAAGGAGGATGGTCTCAAACCCGTATAGGAGTGTATATGAGGTTGCCCTTATGGCCTTGAAAAAACTAGTCTATTAGGCCTAAAGGGCCGGATAGAGAATGATGTGCTAGTAATGTCTAGACTTGGAAATAGTACAAAAGAGAATATTATTGAATGTCTTTTTTGAATATTATACTTTCCCATTACTCTATATTTAATGGGTAAAGGAGAAACAAAGATTGAATTAAAATGTTTAGTGAGCTCATACATCTCAAGGCTTTAGAAGCCTAGGCCATTGTCAGCCATGATCATAACAAGAACCCTAAACCAAAAAATGAGTTGATTTAAGATGATATTATAAATAGTATTACCACTCATTTCAAAAATGGGCATGGTCTCAAACTACTTTGTGAAGTAATTAGTGGCAATGATGAACCAATAATGCCCATCGAAGGAATTAAGTTTGAAATAATTGAAAAGTCAAGATCCCAAAATGAGAGTGGTCATAGGTTCAAGATGGAATGAAAAAGGCCATTAGGGGTATTAATAGTGTCCCTAATCAATTGGAAAAGTTTACACACCTTGGTATATCAGATGACATCCTCCATAAGAGTGGGCCATTAGCAACCCATCCTAATAATATATTTATTTATGGCCTTCCCTCTTGGGTGGCCACCAAAAGTACTCTTGTGAAACTCCTATAACACTATAAATGTGTCTTATGGGGTGAGACATTGACTCAAGATACCATTGAGACTTATATTAAATAAGACACCCACAAAATTACATAGCAGATGGCAAGAATGTAGATCTAAAATCATTCCTTTAAAAGAACATCATCAGGGTAAGATTGGGTCTCAAGGTAGTGAATAATGTCTTGGTGAAATATTAGTCATAAAACTCCCTTTGGTATACAAAATATATCATGTCATTAGGGAATGCATTGTAAACCAAATTATCAGTAAGGTTAGCTAGCAGTCACTCAAAAATCTAATCAACCAATATTAATCCCTTTATTGACTTTTGATAAATGATGTAGAGGTTGAACTCCTAAATAAAAATGATCCACTGTGAAGTTTTACCTATGAGGTGTGTCTTCCTAATCAAGTATTAAAGGGGATCAAATCATATAATTACATTGGTAGTTTGAATCAATATAAAATGTTATAATTTCTTTGTCACAAAAAACAAGGATGAGGCATTACCTCTCCATTGTAGTGTATTTAATTTCATGACTAACTAGCATATGATAGATGTAGTAAACAACTCTCTGACTACCAACATCATTCTTTTGACACATCATCCCCTTGATGGAGAGATCATTGACATAGGTGTACAATATAAAACTCACAACCCTCAATGGTTTCCATTAGGATGAACGGGTTGTGAAGCATATGCTTAAAATCCCCAAAATTCACCTAGACTTTAGGGCCCCACAAGAATGGGGTGTTCTTATATAAGATATGGGTGTGGGGTATGGAATTTTTTGCATACTCCTCAAGGAATTTCCCAATTAATTTGAGCCTTCCAAGGAATTCCTAAAACTAGATGAGGTGTCACAAGGGAGGTATTTCAAGGATTAATTTGATATTTTATGAATCTTCTTAAATACCTCACTTTAAAATGAGGAAGCCAAAAAAATTTCTGACCAAAACACCAAAAATGTACTTCTCAAGGTTAAGGATGATGTGATACTCCTTGAGATGCTTAAATATGATTCTAAGGTATCACACATGCTCATCCCACTTATAGCATTTTTTGAGGAGGTCATCCACATAATATTTTGTGATCTTATGGATGAGATCATGAAAAACATGGGTCTTGACCTGTTGATACATAGAACCAATGTTATTCAAGCCAAAATTCATTATGACATAACAAAATTGACCCTAAGGGTTAGTGAATGTTGTCTTGTCTTGGTCTTTGGTGTAATACAAATTTGGTTATACCTTGAGAATCTATCCATGAGGGACATGATCTCAAAATTGGCTATCAAATCCATAATTTGGTCAATCAAAGGCATGGTAAAATTATCCTTTAGGTAAGCCAGTCAATAAAATTGATATAAATGTGAATAAATATATTATTCTTGAAAATGAGGATGTTGTTGGTAACCCATCACAAATAGTCAACATCCTTGATGAAACTGACATATATGAGCTTTTTGATTTTGTTTTTGACTATTTGGGAAAGTTTGACAAACATTGGACATTATTTTTGATGAAAAGGATGGACCCCATAATCCATAATGATATTATTGAGAATGACATCAGGGTCCATGCCATGTATGTCAGCATATTCCCAAGTAAACACATTCAATAATTCACATAAAAAGTTGACCAAGACACCTTGTTCCTCCATCAAAAGGCTAGTGTTGATCTTGATGATATTTGGCCTTGTAGAGGTGTTTAGGTTGACATATATAGAGCCTTAAGAAAATATAACATTACCTTAATAAAATCACTTTGGATTGGGATTGATAAATTGGTCTATCTCCTTAGGCTTCATGAGCATGACATGCATGGTAGGGATGTTAGGAGTTGGGAGATTAGAGAGTGAGATATCTAAACTTATATGATCAAGAGGGTGGTAATGATTATGACAAGCCTTCATAATATTACTTTACACCATCTTCTCCTTAAATAGGTTACATGATGTAACATGGATGAAATATCACTAAAGATTAAACTTGACACTATTAGTAATCTCCATGGGAGATATGTCTAGAGAGTCAATTCTATGAGGGGAAAAATGTGAAAAGATAGGAAGATCGATGTTTATGGAGACATATTTAAAGAGGTCACCGAAGAGTGAAGAGACACCCTTGCATCAAAGAGTGGGTATGGGTATTATAAAATGAACACCATATGTAGGAAGAGTGAATAAATAATGGCACTCAGTTGGGTCAAAGCATTCATTCTTAAGAAAACAAGATTTAGTGGAAAGAATCATATGTGAATCTATAGGACCCTATGAAGAGACAAACAAAGCTTCATTCAAGGGCTTTGTATTAGTGTAAAGAAATACTGAAGGATTTGGGTCAGCCTAGAAGTATGAACCTCATCTTTATGCATGAATTGAAGCATGAAAAATGTTATCAACATGATAGATTGCATGTCATCAGTCTAGGGATGGATAGGAACCATGTTATATGAGAGATCTAGGTCTAACACACAAAACTTTATCCTAACTATATTGGGTTTGAACTTGACCCAAAACTTGACATTTCCCATAGGCACAAATATGTCATTCTTGAAACCAACACAATTATAGTGAGAATTTGAGAGCTTCTTAAGACTAATCCTTATACGCTTAAACACATGAAGTGGAATCATATTCAAAGTTATTCCCTCATCAATGATACATATCTTGATGCAATAATCATCAATTGAGGTCTTAATTTAGAGAAGAAATCTATCCCTTTTTACAAGAACCAAATCATCTAGAAACAAGATGGGGTTAAAAGACAATGTAGGTGTACAAGGGTGATTAGGGACATCAAAGTTAAAAAAACCTCCATATCATCCCATATAAAACCCTCATGAGAGAGACTAAGCTCATAAAATATGAGGCCCCTTTACTTAGGGTAAAGTTGAAGAAGATCCTAGAGGGAGATCCCATCAAAAAGGGACTACTTCTCTATTAAAAAAATAAGGATGTTATCTATCTTGGGGAGGGATATTATACCAAAATTCAAAACCATATTTAAGGTTTCTCTATTCCTATGGGTAGGGCTATAGGCTCCACACCACTAGTTTATCCAATGGGGTCAGTTCGCTAACCCAAGTGCATGTTAAAAAATCACTCATATACATTAGAGGCTATGTTGATAACTACAAGGAAATTTATACAATTGTGTTTGGCCTTCCCTTTTAGGTCAGTCAAGGAAGAGGAACTAAAAGAGGTATAGGAACAAGAAGGAGAACAATGGGCCTTAGTGTGGTTAGGAAGAGGCTCCTTGAAAACATTCAAATTACATTTGATTTTCATAATAGGAGAGATCTAATGAGCTAGTGAGGCCTTAGTACCAAAATTTTGGGAGACATAATCCTTATCATCATGGCCCTTTATCTGATGAAAGTTATAGAGATTAATGAAATCATAAGGGTAAATTATTTGTTTTCCTCTTGTGATTTTTTATGGGCCTTATTTTTAGTTGGAATTTTATCAAAGTATTGACATCACAACCATTCTTCTTATCCTTCTTCTTGATAAAAGAATCAATGACACCATCACCAATCACGTTACAGTTGTAATCACATGAGGAGGATGCCTTTTGATATGGTACTAGATACATAATTGTATGTAACTTAAACACTTTAATAGTTAGACACTAATTAACATCTTCATCATAAGAGGTGGGTTCACACTTAAGGACCTCAAGGTGGACCTCCTACCTCAATGTTCAAATGAACTTGTTATAAATCTAATCATCCAAGAACCTTATCATGAACATGTGGATGGTAGAACACCATCTATGTATAAAATCAAAGTTTGATCATCCTTGTACTATGTCATGGATGTGATCAATTTCATGTCAAGGTCGAATGGTTTAGATATATCTAAGTATTGCAAGAATTCATCCAAAATGAACTATAAATTAGAAAGAGAATCTAGTAGTATATTATTAAGCCACAAAATAGCTTCATCTTGTATGGAGTGAGAAAATATCTTCAACATCATTCCTTCTTCCTATTCCTAATGCATATCATGCCATCATAAATTCCATGATATTTTATATATGACTAGCATCCCAAGTCTCATTGAACTTGGGTAGTTTAAAGATTGGAGTAGGAGGGGGAATAACATACACCCAAAGGGATATAAGATTATTAAAAATATCCCCATAATCATGGTTGATATCAAGTTGGTGATGAGCTCCATAAGGAGGCTTGTAGGGTTCTTGATGTTTTTCTAACTAACATGGATTATCATGACCATGGTCATAAAGGAGACATGTTCAAGGTAAATCCTAATATAGGGGATGATCGTGATGAGGATCCTCTCAATCATAGAGTGTTAGAGGACCATAAAAACAAATCACACTTACAAAAGGTAAATTACTAAATTAGAAATAAATGACAAATAAATAAAACACTTGTAGGTTCACAAAAAAGAATTTTTTACAATAAAAAATAAATAAAATAATAATTTACTACAAAATGTTAATTACAGAATAAATAAATAAATAAAAATACATTGATCCATATTCCTTGGAATGAGTGGCCAACTCATTCCTTTGAAGAGGATTTATTCAGAACACAAGCTTTAGAATAGACTGCTTAAAAATAATATAAAGAAAAGTATATTGATTTCTTTCATTCAGGTGTGGAAGGTTGTATTTATAATATTATGCTTCTAACTAATGCCTTATTTAGGAGTATCAACCTAGATATCCTATCCTATCTCAATCTCCAAAAAATATGGAGAGAGATATTTATTATAAGAATGAAATCTATTACAACATGATATCAATCTCCACCAATTTTTGAGGGAGCTATGTATTGGGTGAAATTACATAAATCTATATTTGAATATAATGAAAAGTCTATACATACATACATACATACATACATACATACATACATACATACATACATACATATATATATATATATATATATATATATATATATGTATGTATGTATGTATGTATGTATGTATGTATGTATGTATGTATGTATGTATGTATGTATGTATATAAATTTCATTATATTAAAATATAGATTTATTTAATTTCATCCAATACATAGCTCCCTCCAAAATTGGTGGAGATTGATATCATGTTGTAATAGATTTCATTCTATACACACACACACACACAAAGACTCCAAATGGAAATCATTCTTTGTGATAGATGGAATAGACCAAAAAATCATTATAATACATTTATAAATACTTTCCAAACAAGTCTTTAGTAGTAATGTTGAAGTCTGTAGTAGTCTGATGAAGTCTATAGCAAACTTGCTAAAATTTGTAACTAGTCTGATGTAATCTGTAGTTGAACTAATGTAATATATAGGTAGTCTAATGTAATCCATAGTTGGTCTGATGTAATCAATAGTTGTTTTAGGATTTTTTAGATGGCTTGTAAGAGTCTGTAACTTGACCAAAATTCTAGATATGTTGTAGAAGACTCTGACACTACTCAATGATTATTCTTGAATGGTTACTCTTCATACTTTGAATCATTCTAATATTAGTATGAACTGTGTATGTATTCATTAACATAATTTTACCAATAATCATTAGTAATGGATAATAAATAGATACAAATTAATTATAAATGGATAACCATGATATATAATTTCTATTTTATTATAAATAAACCATAAGTTTAGAGACTATATTCAGATCCACTGCCTATGCAATAAAAAGGATGTTATTTTATAGATATAATGAGCCATATTATGGTATCATCAAATAGGTTAAAAATAACATGAGACTATATGTGGTGTCTTGTAGGGCCTTCCAAAATGTAATTCCAAGAATCCAAATGGATTCATGAGGGTTTATCAAGGGGAGTGTAAAGGGTGCTAATTAAACCCCAACAAGTCTAAAGGTCACTATGGGATACTAGAGATATATAGAGGCTATCTAGTTTATCAGCTTATACCAAGCTATAAATAGACTTGTAAACTAGGTTAGGTTTATAAAAATAAAGTACATAAAGGATGCATGTATCTCTAACTGGTCTAACCACTATAAAGTAATCAATTAAAGCAAGAAAACCTACTTGCATACAAGAAATGGAAATGAAATCCTAGACTAAAAGAACTACTAGATGATGAATATATTTCAAAAATAAGCACCTCTTATCCAAATGAAAGACATTATGGAAATTAAATACATTTTAAATTAAAGGTTTAATAAAATTCCTAGTCTAAACCTAAGCTATTTCTTTCCTTTCAACATAATCACTTCCTAGCAATGTAGGTTTCTAGTTTAAAAAAGGGAAAAGTTTTTATGCAAGTAAATGGATAGTTTTGAGAAAATAAATATTATAACATATAATGAAAATGATTTATAAGTAAGTGAGATATGTAATGAAATCCATTTTCAATAATGAAATATGTTTTATATGCATGTGAGTGTAGAGAACTTTAGAAACTACCTCAAAGGATGATTAAAATAAACTAAAGTAGAAAAAATATGAAACCCTTACCAATACACTATTAGAAACAAATGGAAATATAAATTTTCAAATATCTACCAACTAATATTCCTAGATAGGAATCAATGAAGGAAGAACAAAAAACTATATGTGGGTTGAGTCCAAACTAGGAGCCAAAAACAATAAAAGAGGTAAAGTAGAACTTGTAGAAGTGTGAAATCTAAATAGAGGCCCACAAATAAGGTGTAATATAAATTTTAAGAGATAATATCAAACCATAAGAGAGTAATAACAACTATGATCAAAAATGGATTCTCCAAATCAATCTATAGAAGAGTAGAGCATCCCTTGTCATAATGTAATCTAAAGATCATGAAAAATGAACTAAAGGACATATAATAAGGTGTGAGAGCTCATATAGTGAAGAATAATGGAAAATATGAATGATATGGGGTGATATGGAGCACCTAGAAATTTACAAGACCAAACACTACATTTTTTTAGCCACTAGGGACCAAACAGGCTAAAAAAAGACACATTTTAGCCAAGTTTTAGCCTAAACCATGGTTTTTTGGGTCAAAAGATGTGACCTAGGCCATAGTTAATCCCCATAAGTTACATCATATGTTATCATTGAGATTTAGATGGTCAACACATCTTTAGAGGGGTATAGTAGTGAGTGAGAGGGTGAAAAGAGTGCAATGAATGTTTGGAGGTGTATATCCAAGGTCAAAGGGTGTCTATGTAAGTGGTAAAGGCTTAAAAGTGGGATGAATGGGGTCTATATTATACACATGATTTGATGTTTAGTCATAGGGATGAGTAGTTTCATGGGAAGTATGATTAAAAATGTATCTTTAAGAATCCAAATTGAGCTACAAATAGTGAGGGGTTGTTTAGGATAATAAGCAAACCCTTACTAGGCTCAATGACACTATGAGATACTAGAGATCTATAGAGACTATCCAATTATTTAACTTTTACCAATATATAGATAGGATTATAAAATAGGTTATGGATAGCACTATAAAGTGCATAAAGGACACAAGGATATCTAACTGGTATAACCACAGTAAGGCAAGAAAAACTACTTGCATATAAGAAAGGGAAACAAAATTCTAAACTAAAAGATCTACCAGATGATGAATACATTTAAGAAATAGACACTTCTTAGAAAAATTAAGGATGTTTTTGAATTAAAATACATTTTTAATCAAGTTATAAATAGAATATTTAATTTAAACCTAAACTAGTTATTTCCTTTCAACACAATCATTTCCTAGCAATACAGGTTTCTAGTTTAGCAAAGGGAAAAATATTTATGCAAGTAAATAGATGGTTTTGAGAAACTAGATATTATACCATATAATGAAAATTATTCATAAGTGATATATGTAAAAATACAATTTCAATAATTAAATATGTTTTAGATGCATATGAGTGCATAAAACTTCAAAAATTACCTTAGAGGATGTTAAAAACAAATTAAACTAGCAAAACAATGAAACCCTAGCTAATACACTACTCCAAACAAATGGATATTTCACTTTACATATAAAAGTGCACTCATATCAATCTCTAATATAACTATGTATAAATCTACCAATCAATTATCCAAGCTAGGAAGTAGTGAAGGAGGAAGACAAAGGTGTATGTGGGTTGAGTCCAAACCAAAAGTAATGGAGGAGTTGAAGTCAAACTTATATAATTGTTAAATATAAATACAAGTTAAAAAATTAGGTGAAATTCAATTTTAGAAGCTAATATCAGATCATAAGAGAGCAAGAACAACTATGAGCAGCAACAAGGTCTCCAAATCAATTTTATAGAAGAATAGGGCATCCCCTATCACAATGCAAGATCAAGATCACCAAGAATGAAATAAGTGAGATCCAATAAGTTTTTAAATATTATATATTGAATAATAATGTAAAATAAGAATTATATGGGGCACCCAAAACTTGTGAAGACAAAAAATTGCTCATTTTTAGCCATTAGGGACCAAATAGGCTCGAAAAAGACATGTTATGGCCAAGATTCAACCTAGGCCATAGGTTTTGGGGTCAAAACCTATGGCCTATGTATAGGTTATCCTAAATTCCATGTATTGGGTGAAAATGGATATTTTGATGGTCAATGGGTTCTTAGAAGGTTCCAAAGAGGCACTAAAGATGTTTGATAGTGAATGAGAGAGCCAAAAGCATGTAGGGAATGTCTAGAGGTGTATATGCAAGTCCAAGGGATGTCTATACAAGTGGAAAAATATTCAAAGTGGTTTAATCTAGGTTAGTTTTATGCAAATGAGTTGATGTGTAATCATAAGGAGGAGTAGGTTCACAAGAAGTATAATTACAATAGGGATGTAAAAGTTAACAACTCCCAAAAATTTCCTTTTACATATAACCTTTTAAGAGAAAGGGGATTAAAAAGCATACCAATATTTACAATAATTAATTAATGAACACTTAAATTGTGTCCTATAAAAATTAAGTATATCAAAAGGATCAGTGGTTTTCCCCCTAAACTAATGTCAGTTTCTAGTGTAAGTCATGAGTGCTTGTATACTTTTGTCAACAACTTGTGTTCTATTCACAACCCTATATTGAAAACCAAGTACGTCAAGTTCTAAATAGTCCAAATACATTGTCGCCTATTTTCACACTAAGGTGTTATGCTTCCCACATTACCATTCCACATTTAGTAATTTTTAATTATTATGCCTACCACTTGAGATAAAATCTTTTGTCTCATTTGGTATCATTATGTTTCCCATTTCATTTCAGATTATGAACTTAGACTCTCTTGTGCCAATTTGATTCTAAGTTTCAAAACCATTTGACTTAATTTCAGTATCATTTGTTAACATTATACTTTCCAATTTAAAACCATTCAAATTAGGACTATTTGGGTCTAAATCCGATTTGGAATTGGTTGTTTACATTTGGTCTCTTTTGACCCCATTTGTATACCAAGTCATTCTGAACCAAATCCAGTTCAACTTGAACTACATAATAATCCAATTTTATGCCATATTAATTTAATTTTGAACTATGTACCGAGCCAATCAAATCTAAATTTAGTTCATCTTGAATCATGTACCAAACCAATTCTACACCAAGCTATTCAAAGCCAAAAAAAAGTTTGTATTGAACCATGTGCTAAACCATCCCAATTTTGACTAGGTTAATAGTAAACCAAATCCATATGAGATTCAAAGCCAAATCCAATTTGTATTTGAACCCATATATCTATTGTGAGCCAAACTATGTTGAATCATGATTTGTTTTTGAACTGACATACCTATTGTGAGCCAAACCATGCCAAGTAAGAGTTCATTTTTAAACCCACATACTTATTGTTATCCAAACTAAACCAAATAAGGGTCATTTTTTACCCCATTACAATTTTTATTAGGTTCATATTTAACCATGTGCCAAGAAATTCTAAGCTTGTTGTACCCAACATCTCCTCTTTCTCTATGGAAATGGGGACCCACTTTTTATTAGATGGTTTTGAGTCTGAACCCATCTTCTATATGATTATGCAAATTCTAGGAAAAGATGTATATCAGCCTTTCATAGTTTAGGAAAATGACATGGGTATTATGTTTTCATGGATTAACTTTACAATCCTCTTGGGACTTATTCTTTTAGGACTTATGAAAACTTATCTTTATTGAGATAATTTCTATGGACTTATCTATGTTGTGACAATTGTTTCAGACATTTTATCCAAAACAATTTCCCCTTAAACTTACCATTTGAGCTTTTTATCTAACAAAATTACTTTGAAACTTTTTTCATTGACTTATTTGTTTCAAAAATTTTGTTTGATGGAATT
Source organism: Torreya grandis (assembly GCA_037957365.1). Lineage (NCBI taxonomy): Eukaryota > Viridiplantae > Streptophyta > Pinopsida > Cupressales > Taxaceae > Torreya > Torreya grandis. The sequence goes on from JARHVA010004625.1 coordinate 468,108, forward strand.
TGGGTCTTCAACATATTTTTTCAGACACTTTATCTAATGAAATTAGGTCTATGGGCTAGTTTCCCAATGAATTTAGTTTTCAGACAAATTCCCCATATATTTTCCCTAACAAAACATACCCTATGAAGTAAACCCTTTAGGCTTCTTTCCACAAGAATTTTACCCTATGAAGTAGATCCTCTAGATTTTTTGCACTTAACCTTTGGGATTTTTGTCATGGGCCTTTTTCCCCAGACTAATTCCTTTGATCTTTTTACATTGCCCTTTTGACTTTTTATCCCAAGTATTTTGTCTAACATACCCTTCAGATCATTGTTTTAGAATTTTGTTTGATGAAATTGGTCTTCAAAACATTTCCCCTAGACAAAAGGCCTAAAATAATATCCTACTACCAAGTGACACCCCTGATTAGATAAAATTTTATTATGTTTTAAAATTTTAACCCATGCCCTAATTATATTTATTAATATAACAAAGATTTTGGGATAAAATATCTATGTAGGGTCCTTTATATATTTACTAAAGTATTAAGTCAAGTCCTTTATTTTATGCCCACAAGAATGAACTAAATAGAGAGATGACAATTGGCATACCCATGTGATCTAAGTACAAGTAAAAAATTCCAAGCCTAGATCTTATGGTGCACATTAACTCATTTACCATTGGTACAATGAAGCAAGAGCTTGGTTGAAATGTCAAAAAAATTGTCAAGTTTTGTGATGGTGACAAATGTTGTTTCAATGAATTTTTGCTTAAGTTCTAGAAAAAAGAGAAAAAAACTTGATACCCGTATTGTTGAAAAACTTGATTGAATGTGTGCACATTGAAATTAGAAGATTATGAAGAGTTCCTCTTTAGCTTTGTAGGATGACCTATAGATAAGAAAGCACTAAAGAAAACTTGTTTGTTACATAGATAGTTGAATGGATTGCCTAGTGATATCTAAATCTCAGAAGTGACAGCTTTCTTAGTGGCTATCAATCCACATGTTTTAGGTAATTAAGCTTATAAACAAAATATGAAAGTACTTGCATAAATTAATTAAAAGGTACTAAAATTGAATATAAGAATGCTTGCTGAGAAATATGCTAAAAATGATTAAAATAATGATTAATCTAATTGATACTAATACTAGAGGGTTGGGGTCTATCTTAGAAAATATAAAAAAGGTCTATGGATAGGCAAGAACATATGAAACTAGGTTTGATTGGGTGTAGGTAGGTGAAATTAACTTGCTAGTTTTCATTACCATAGTATTATCAATGGTTGGGTTAATCATTAGTAATTAAGGTGACCATCAAAGGTCAAGGTGACCATTGATAGTTGGTCAGACCATCAATAATTGATTCAACCATCGATGGTTACTATGTGAGGATCTAGGTTGATAATCTGGCTGATTGATTAAATCCAAAAGATGGATTTGAGAGGTGGGTAAGACCTAGGTTGATTTAAAAATGGAAATAAAGTAAATGAATACTAAGAAACAAGTACTTGTCTTACCAAAAATTGATGGGCTGAATGACTAAGGTAGTTAATCTATTGGTGGAATCTAGCTTGACTCTAATAGAGTAATGGTACCTAAAAGCTTAGTGGAGAGGTAGTGGAAAATTGACTCTCTAATATAGTTTGTTGGATTACTAGATTGTTGATGGTTATTGACCTATAAAAAAGAAACACATGGATGCTCAAGCTCTTGATAATAATTGTAGATAGATTTCACCTTCATGCTCCTCTCTTCTTATAGGCACAAGAAAGAGGTGGAAGTGAAGGTTCAACTGGTCTATCTAATTATAAATTGTCCATGTAAAGGCTCTTAATAGGATTTAGACAAGTTATAATTAGAAAATAAAAGTGAGTAGTTTACATACTCTTAGTTGGGGAGGTGCACCTTGACCGTCGATGGTCAAGGTGACCATCAACAATTATCCTGAACATTAATGGTCAAGTGACAAAGGGGAAAAAGGGATAAAAGGTAAGGTTAAGCTAGTTAAGTTAAACTAACTATGGGTTAGGTTTGTCAAAGGTTGAAGGGTTAAATGGTCCCAAGGGGGGTCCAAGGGAGTTGTGACATTCATAATCACATGTGTGGATTTTTGGTGTCTACATTTTGCCCTTTTTTGTTATGCAACTTGAATGATTGAGCTACAAAACAAAAACTAATAGCTAGGTCAAAAGGTCTAGTTTCTTGCCTTGAGTATGGGAGGAGGTGTTCCTCCTCAAACAAATAGGTGATGAGGAAGAAAAAAATTACGTACGAGTTTGATGGTTGGTGAAAGTGACAATAAGGGTTATAATCATTAGGTACTAAAGTACAAAAAGGTTTACAAAGTATGATAAAAGGTGTGAGAGTCGAGATCATGTAAATACTAGGTCACTATATTTAATAAAAATAAAGGTTGGTGCTAGAAAGATAAGTAACTAGAGTATCACATAACCATAGTTAGGTGTGGTAGTTGGGTATATTTGTTAGTCCCTAGACAGGGTCAGTATTTCTTTGGGTATCTAAGGTAGGAAGTGTTCCCATGGAAAACACAATTTGGTTGAGTATCATAGGTATACAAGGTAGGAAGTACTCTTGAAAGACAAAATTGGGTCAAGTAAGTATGATGTGGTACAATTTTAAAAGGTTAACATGGGAATGTTGTCACTATAGTCAAGGGATGAGGAAAAAAGTGTCATAAAAAATGCATGCTAATTGGGCTGAAATGGACCAATGGTGAGGTGATGAGGTGGTTGGGGTGGGTAGAAAAGGGTAATTTCCATGGGTGGAGTTGTATTTGTGGGAGAGGATAACTCAAAACAAATTGGCACCTAGGTATGGGTGCCTAGAAATGTTTTGAAAAGTTTGTTTCTTGATCATTGATGGTTAGGGGTCCCAAGGTCAACCATTGATGGTCACCCTGACCTTTGATGATCAGGGGGAAACCCTAAAAGGTCAAAACATTAAAATTGAAAATGAAAATTCATTTTCACTTTTGTTATTTAACCTCTAAATTTTTTGTGCTCTAGTAAAGTGGCTTTTGGCATCTTTCTTGTGAGAGGTTTGATTGAGTGGTTTCTAACTTGGTGGTTTTTGATTGGTTAGAGGTATGTGCTTCATTAATATCTTGGGATTGAGATGTAGGGTGGATGAGGACATGACTGAATAGTGGGACATGGGTTTCATCCATGACAAAGGTCGAGGAATGAGTTAGGTGGTGTTTTAAATTGATAAATTTTGTTGGATTAGGTTGCTTTTAAGTTGAATTTTGGTGGTTTGTAGTTGTTTGGGTAGGGTTTTTGGGGTGTTGACCTAATCTTAAGTTTTATTTGTATTTTTAAAAGTTATTTTATGAAATTTAGAATGGAAAGGGTGTTTGGGTTGGGGTTAAGGTACATGGTGAATTAGGCATCTTATTAATTTAATTTACTATTATTTTGATAGATTTAGGTAGTGATAAGTCAAGGGTTTTACCATCGGTAGTCACACATAGTGATCATCAATGGTTAGACCTAGTCATCAATAGTCAGACATGACCATCAATGGTTAACCATCGAAGGAGGAAACAAACTTGACTATTGATAGTTATAAGGACCATTGATGGTCAAGTATTTAGTGAAGGTAAGGTTTAAATAGGAAGAGATAATAAAATGTTTTGAAGTGTTGAAAAGGGGTTAGAGGTAGTTAGAATACCTAGGTATAGGCTTAAGATATGTTAAAATGATGAATGTTTTGAAAAGGTTGTTGTGTAAAACTAGGTGTTGGTTTTGATGGATTTAGGTAGGTTATAGGAAAATTTTACGAGTTTAGAGTTAGGTATTATTTGGTATAAATGTTAGGCATTTGGTTTGATATGTTTGGGAAGACTCTAAAATAGGTGTATGTTGGTTGTTGGAGGTTGACAAAAATTTTGGTGTTAGGTAGGTCTAGGTAAATTAATTGAAAATGAAGTGTGCAAATTAATTGCCACTATTTTGTAGGCATGAAACTAGATCCATATGAGGTATACACTTCATAGGATATTTGTAGAGATTCATGATGGGATGAATATGGATGAGTGGATGCATATGGAGGAGGTTGACCTTAGAGCTATGGTTCACTATCAACACCTATCATGGGATACGACCATGATTGTATCCCTCATTGAGAGATGGGACCCAATCATGAACACATTTTTATTGTTGATAGGAGAGATTAGCATCGTACTAGAGGATGTGCATAGGATTACATGGTTTTACACTCAAGGGGAGATAATTTACTATATTGAGAGTGAGGAGAGGGATTACCATATGGAACTATTATATGGTTAGAATTGGGTCCATGCCATGTGGCATTATGATGGCTTTAGTTATAGGCCTTTATACCATAGGGCTTTAGAATTCTGATGTTTGATGATGATAATGATGATGATGATGATGATGATGATGATGATGATGATGATGATGATGATGATGATGATGATGATGATAATGATGATGATGATGATGATGGTGATGATGATGATGATGATGATGATGATGATGATTATGATGATGGTAGTGTCCTATTTTACACTACCATATTCAAGCAGTGGACACTTTCCCTAGCTATTACTAGGAGTGTTGGTAGAGATGCTACTAATTAAGATAGTTTTTAGGTGTGAACCCATCTTACTTGTTCAAATTTATAGGGAGCTATGGGGATTTTAAACCCATAGGCAATATGGGATTAGTGTTGGGTTTTTTCTCCATTGTTGGGCATATGAGCACATTAAGTTGTTGAGGCTATTAGGGATACCATCTAAGGGATACACCTTGGTACACTTCATGGTAGGATTCGTATGATGGAGGGGAGACTATGAATTGATAGGGGTTAGTGGTGGTGATAGACACATTGACTAGTTTAGAGATGCCTTAGAAGGTCTATTTGTAGGTGATGTGGTGTGGAGGTCCTATGTGGGCTAGCTTAGGTGGGATCACTATAGTTATCACACTCTATATTTATAGAGATGGTGGTATCAATATCATCACATTTGAGAGAGTTCAAAGGTAGTATGGACTCATGTAGGGTATTTTGACTCCTTTTTAGAGGTACAAGAGAGAGGATGTAGAGTTTATACTTATAGATCCACAATGATAAGATGTAGTGTTGGATCATAAGGTGATGCTAGCTAGAGTAGTGATAGATGATGCAAGTTTTATTAATAGATATGTGGTTTGGTATCAGGACCTATATGGTGAAATATAAATATCTCCAAGTCATAGTCCACAAACTATGTGATGAGGATGACTTACATATAGAGGAACCTCCCATGATCCCACTACTAATCCAAAAGATAAAAGTGAGCATCTCACACATACCTACCCCAAAAATCTCATATGAGAATGAGGAGGAACAAAAGTATCCCACTTGCCTAACTCCTTTAAAAATCCATACCATTCATATGGTCACTTGATCGCAAGCCCAAAAAAAAGATAAAGGGAAATCACCCAACAAATCCATAACATTCTATGGACATACCCTTGTACCACCACCAAATCCCAAACATATTCACCCAAGCCTAATGTTTATATCTTGGGTACCTCCCAATCTAACCCCTCTGATTCAATACAAAGGGTAGTTCTAAAACAACATCACCAAACACCAGTGAAGATGAATTTATATGAACTAATCAATACCTCACCCCATCACCATTAGGTAATCATAGAGGCATTACAATATATAGAGGTTTAACTTGAATATACACAACCTCTAGTAGCATTCATTAGATCCCTTTAGCTTTCCACCCTTATTACTTTGAAGGATTCATATATACCCCCTATTCATCTAGATGATTTGGATACTCTCCTTTTCATTACTTCTTACATCAAAAAACTCATATTAAGAGGGTTATGATTGATGAAGGAGATAGAATTAACATTATTTCATCCCATGTGTATGACCAACTAAAACTACTAGAGAATATCATGTAGAAAAATACAAGAGTTCTTCGATCTTTCAATGATACCATGGTAACAACCTTAGATATAGTCAAATTCCATATTCATTTAGGACCTTAAAATCTTCCTAACCTTTTTTACATGGTATAAGGTGATTTCCATTATATTTTTTTACTTGGATGCCCTTGGATATGTACTATGGGTTGTGTGCCATCTACCTTACATTGGTGCATCAAATTTGAGTATGAGGGTAAAGTCTAAACCATACCATATGACCTTAGTCTTTTTAAGTCATGCAATATGACTTATTAGCCTAATGATGTTCTTTTCCTAATAAATGATGAATCACCTACCTCTTCCATCAACCAATATTCCACCATTTCATCCATCCATTACTCTCAGATCCCCATGAAGGATCCCTTAGAATCAACATTACAACATATTTCGCTTAGGAAATATTACCTCTTGACCTTAGATGCCTTCCCTACTCCCCAAGAGTATGGGAACCTTGACTAAAATCCTAGTTATGATTCCAATATTGGAACCACTATTCATTTTGGGCTCCCTAATTATCAAACTAATTTTGTTTATGGGGGACATGACCAAATGCTTTTTGCCTCCACTACCTCCTCTTCTCCTAAATTGTTCACCTCTGATTTCTCCTACTTGGATAAAATAGAGTTTACCAAGACATATGTCCATATGTATGATTAGAAGGGATCAGTCCAGGATGTTATCAACATGGACCACATGATTTAATACCATGAAAAACCTAAAAACCTCATAAATGATTTGGTCTCATATTCATTCCACTAGAAGAGCCAACCAACTTGCCTGCTATCACCATCATCAAGGAAGAAATGTTGTCCTTACCAATCCCTTCTCCATCAAAATATGAGGATATTGATATCATTCCCTCTAATTTTTTTCAATAAATATGATTAGTTTAGGACTCCAAAATCATCAAAAGGATAGGGAAACCATTACCATTCTTCTAACTCATCCTGAGATGGTAGAAGACAACTCTCTTACCATTAATACTATTTAATGTCAGGATGATGTTTCCCTTCTCATCTATCTTGGTATAGAAGATTATTTTATCCACAAATCCCTCTCTCCTAAGACTTTAACCATGTTTAACAACTCCACTATTTATGTTAACATGGGTACTTAAGATGGCCTATGCATATTTAAAATTGGCCAATCATTAGATTTCATAGAGCTCCAAGATATATCTACTTTTCTACAAGACCATATCATAGCATTTTCTTGGTCTTATAGTGACATTTTAGGAATCGACCCTACCATGGTCATCTATAACATAGTCACTACTATTGATGCTAAGCTTGTTAGGCAAAATATTTGTAGAAATCACCCTTGTATAACTCTTCTTATCAAAGAAGAGTTCCAACACCTCTTATCCATAAAATTTATCCAACCCATTGATTATCTCCAATGGGTCTCAAATATCATCCCTATCACCAAAGTAATAAGGGAATTTACATTTGCATGGACTTTTATGATCTTAACCTTGCTTATCCAAAGGATGGCTTCCCTTTACCAAGCATTAAATAGCTTGTTGATCTTACAACTAGCCATGAGATGTTATCTCTGATGGATAGGTTCTTGAGTTATAATCAAATCTTGATTGCCCTCGAAGATCAACATAAAACTACTTTTATCACCCCATGGGGAACCTTCTATTATAGGGTCATGTATTTTGACTTGAATAATATTGGTTTAAATTAATAACATGTAATGAATTATATATTTCATGACATTATTCATAAAAACATACATGACTACATAGATGACCTCCTTGGAAAGTATAAATGTCGAAAGGATCATTTGGCAATTATGATATTTGGTAATTCTTAAGGTGGTCTTCAAACACCTCATCCTCTCTCATGTCCCCCTTAACCCTAATAAATGCATCTTTGGGGTCTTATTAGGAAAAATTCTTGTCTATATTGTCTCTCTTCATGGAATATATGTTGATCCCACTAAATTCAAGGTAATCCTTGACATTCCTCCTCTGAATAATCTCAAACAATTTCGTATTTTGTACACGAAGCTCTAATCCATTCACCACTTCATTTCTCAACTATCTAATAGATGTTAACCTTTCCATCACCTTCTTAAGAATGATATCTCCTTTAAGTGGGAAAAACACTATCAAAAGGCCTTTTAATCACTTAAAGAGTATCTTCTTTCCCTACCTATTCTTGTTACTCCAAAAGAGGACCAACCTTTCTACCTCTATATTTCAACCACTGACCATTCCTTAGGGGCCATGCTTGTACATCATGATGATTAGAATATATAGAAAGTAGTCTACTATATAATTCAAATGCTTATAAATTATGAAAATTGGTACACCCATACTGAGAAATTGTGCCTCATCATGGTCTTTTTGGCTTCCAAACTCCACCATTACCTTCTTAACCACAAAACCTATGTAATAACTAACATTGACCCACTCAAGTATATGCATTCCAAACCATATCAAAATCAACATATGGATAAAAGACTCATGCTCTTATCTAAGTTTGATCTTGAGTTACTTTAGAAAAATTCAAATAAAGAGCAAGTCATTATCGACCAATTGGTTGAAGCACCTTTAGCAAACAAACAACCTTTTCTTCTTGAATTTCTTAATGAGTCCATCATGACTCTTTCTCAAGAGGATATCACTTATCATATGACCATGTTATTTGATGGATCAAAGTTTAAATGTGGTGGGGGATCTAGTATCATCTTTATCCCCCTTGATAGTGATCCCATTTGTTTATATTTAAATCTTGATTTTGATTATACTAATAATATGGCTGATTAAAACACCCTAACAATAGGTCTCCAAACCACTTTAGCTTTGGGAGTCCAAAAAATCAATATTTTAAGTGACTCCTAGCTGGTGTTCAATCAAATCAATGGCTCTTACCAATGTAAAAATGATGTCTTACAATAGTACAAATAATTAGTGGATGTACTCTTAGCATCATTGGATCATTACCTCATTCAAGCCACTCTATGATATACTAACAATTTTGATAATATAATGGCCTCTCTTGCTTCTCAAATCCCATTTGTGCCTTTTGATTATAAGCTCTTTGTCACTATCCATCAACACATTGAACCCTCTTATACCAAATTAGAACTTCCATCCATCTGTAGTGTAGAGAAGGCCCCATATGATATTTTTTTATAATAAAATATTTGAATATATAAACCTAGCCATTATTCCTTCCAATTTCTCTAGAAATGGTTAGTGAGAATTCATACGAAGCACCTCTCATTATACCATACTAGGGAGAATCTTTTTCAAGTGAGGCTTTGATTGTCACCTTTTTTGATGACTACATAGTCATTAATCTCTCACACTATCTGATGAGTATCATTTAACTCTTCATTTAATAAATATTCAATTGATGAATATCAACCAGAGCTTGTGTCCAAAGCTACCTACAATAAGGTATAGGATGGTAGATCTAGAAGACTACTTATGGGGATTTTTGATTGTCCTATTCTAACTTTGACTAAAGAATGAAATGTGTCCTAAACTACTTGATTCACTCTTTTGCTTGAAAGTAAAAAATCACACTCCTATTTATGCTTGCATGGAAAGTAAATTCACATTCCTAACTAACAAAAAGAAATTTTATTCACACATCTACTATAAAATAAAACACACTTTGCTTAGAAAGGAAATGATTTTTAGAATAATAAAATGCCTTTTAAACTGTGAATTTGTTTTGATGTGTTTATGAATAAATGTAAATATTAACAAGCTTCTAATTATTTATAACAATGAATTAATAAAACATAACATAAATACCATACATAGTTCTTGGTTCCAAGGAGAGGGAGCCCTTGCTCCTCTCAAACTCAGGAACAAAGATTAATTAATGCTGAAAACTGAAGTGATAATTCATAAAATTGAAATGATTACAATCTAGATAAAACCCTTAACATGATTGTACAAATCTTTTCCTCTAATATCTTCTCTCTATCATCTGATATCTAATATTTAATATATCTTTTCAATGATGAAAATCTTACATTTTATACTAATATAATCAACTCAAAATAGGGTGCAAAGAAATAGGATTCCTTGGTCGATCCATTCATCCAAAGATAAGAGATCAGATTTCTAAGAGATCTAATTATTATGATGAAATAGATATCATATCCTATAATAGTCTTAAGATCCAAATATATATACAACTTTATCAAAAGCAAATCCTATAAAATAACAAGTGGTTATTTTCCTTATTTGATTCTAGCTAGAATGATTCTCTCTTATCCTATCTGGCTACCAACTTCCCCATTTTTAGCTTCATCCTTATAGAATCCATAGAATTGACCTTATAGAGTCGAGAGGAATTAGCCTATAGAGTCCGTAGAAACAATCCTACAGAGTCTATAGAAATAAACCTATGGATTCCATTGAAACAAGCCTACAGAGTCCATAGAAACAAGCCTATAGAGTTTGTAGAAACAAGCCTATAGAGTCCATAGAAATAATCTTGTAGAGTTCATAGAAACAAGCCTGTAGAGTCTATAGTTCTACTAGATGGAGATCAAAATTGAACGTTCACTATACATCACCTGTGTCTTCTTCCTGAGCATTCTTCACAATAAAAATCACTAAAACATGCTATGTATTAGAAATTAATGACAAAGTAAAGGTTTAATCTTTGGTTCAATATAAACAAGGCAAATATCTATTTTCCATGTAATATATATCTAACAATCTAAGATTTACATAAGCTAATATCCTTCAAGAGGTGAAATGAGGGAAACAACATGTCAATAATGAGCAATATTTTTAGCTCATCATCTCCCCCAAGCTTTACCTTTTGCAAGTCCCATTGCAAACATTTATTGGCATTCATAGCTTTGGCATCTACTTTCCACACTCTAACTCAAATCATATTCATCAAATTCATCTATTATATTCTTGTCTAAATTGCTTGGAAATATCTGATATACTTGAATCATTTGTTTCCATATATTGAATTGCTCCTCTGATTATGGAGCCCAACTCTACCATCTTGGAATAGGTATGATCAACAAAGGGGGTCCATATCTCATGCTAGTCCATTTTTGTTCTCCCCAAAATTTTATTACCTATATTAAGATCTCCAAAATTGAGGATGCTCTCTTCATACTCCATCTTAAGTTATTTGGGGACATGACCTCTCATCTTTTAAGAGGCACTAAAATTTGGTCCCATATATTTTCAATTGTAGTCACCACTGAATCAAAACTCTATCTTGAAAATAAGTCAAAAAAATAGCACAATCATATAAAGCCTATAAATAATGTGTTTTAACCTCATTTCTTAACAAATCATAGTTAAAATTCTATTTGATCAATCTGGGAAGAGGAAAGGCTAGTCTAACACATAATCTTGTAGTCTTAGCATGATTTGTATAGTCCTCAAATATGCTTTTCCATGCTATTAGATTTTTTAATGTAGAATGGAATGCCCTTATTTGAACTTCTCCTACATGAAGGTTTAGCAATATCTCATCTCAATTTCCTTCTTCCTAACAAGGGAATCGGTTTCACTATAGATTCATGAGGTTCTTGTGGGGATCTTGAAACTTTAAGGTTTTGAGATCTTGTGATTCGTCTTGAAGAAGAAGAAAGGTCTTCTATTGGGACTACAGTGTGTGATTTCTTCCTTGATGTTATTTTCTCAACTAATGTAGTAGGTGGAGATGAACGGTCCTATGGTGAATTTTAAGGCTTCTTATGTAGGTAGATTTGGAATTTGTTGTGTTATACTGCTATGAAATTCTTCCTAGACCTCGTGTCCTTATTAAAGGAAGTGATGTTGGATAATGAGATGAATAAGGCCATGATGCCTAAGAGCAGCATTAGGGGTTGTAGACATAATTTATAGAGTACCATATATGATGGATGGAAGGTTAATTTTGTACTAAGGGTTTTGTCTCCCATGCTTAAAGTGTATTAACATTTTCATGGCATCTCCCCCTAAAAGACTGTGTTGCCCCTCACAAATGATATACTTGAGTACCCACTAGGCTACAATTTTTTAGGGTTTAGGAAGTGAATTTTTACTAATCCCTTTTGATTTTCCATTGACATATACTAAACATGAAGTCCTAGTTTGCTCATTACCATTAAACTAATTAATTAAATAACTAAATGAAAATCTGCCTGTAGCTCTCATTCCCTCTTTTAGAACTTGTATAATTTGGCTTATAATTTGAGTTGTAACAGGAATAACAATGCCTTTCACAATTGAAAATTTAGGGCTGAGATTAGTGATGAATTCACTTACCATTATTTCATCGAAACTCTAGAACTTTTCAATGAAAGGTAGCCATCCATTGGCTTTGTCTTTATGAAACTTTGTTGCATTCTTAAGCTCTAATCTCATCTTCTATCCCATTTTTATGCGTATTTATAGACAATTCTATTCCTTTAACTCTGATTGGGGTTTAGACCAATCTTTTTTTTAAGTCTGTGGAAATGAAATGGTTCATATGAAATGCTACAACTGCATGAGTCCGTAGTTTGATATGATGACTTGATATAGTAAAGCACCACACATTTCTATGGAGTGTGCTAGCCATTTTGTCCATTATTAGAAATTGGGTGAAATGATGACATGTCACTTTGAAGGTGATAATGATTCATTAATTCATTTAAAACCCTTTTTATGACATCTTGTCATTATTATGATTGATGACTCAATTGATTTTATCAAAGCTGCACACTTGTCCATATACCTTTGGTGGCTCATTTGCATGCTTTTTCATTATGGTAGGTGTCATGTCATTCTATTTTAGAAGATTCAAATTTGGGTCATCTTTATAGAATAAGTCTTAATTAAATCAAAGATAATTAGTTAACTAAACATAGATAAATAAAATATATGTCTTACTTTGGCCTTAGATTTATCCTTTGCTCACCATTTGTCCTGTACAAATAAGTTTGCATGGATTATTCAACATGACTAATCATAGTGACATGATGAGATTATCTATTTTTCCTATAATTTTTTTTTTCTTTTTAACTAGCCATTGTTGGTTTTCTAGTCAAAGCCCTTTTTATAATGCATATCTAACCAACAAGGTAGTTTTCTGGGCATGCATTGTCAATAGTGTCCTTGGAAGGATTTTCACTATATATATATATATATATATATATATATATATATATATATATATATATATATATATATATATATATATATATATATGATACTATAGGATTATCAAGGAGCATGTTCTCTAGAAGAAGCAGAGCTCTCTAAAACAACTACTTAATCTTTTACCTTTTGATAAATTTTTTTGAGAGGTTTCTGATAAAGCTTCAATCTATGTCCATTGACTAACAGAGATTTTCTACTGTCATCAATAGGTATTAGCTTAATATAATTATTTTCATAGACCTCCTCAACTTGATAAGGTCTCAACCACCTTGTTTATAGTTTTCCTTTAAACTATTGAAATTTAGAATCAAACTATAGTGCCCAATCTCCTTTCTAAAACTTCTGTTGCTTGATTTGTGAATCATGCCAAACTTTTCTTTGATGTTGTACCAATTCAGTTCTTTGTAGTGCTTCCATCCTCATTTCATCAAGTTGATTAAGTCGTAAGAGTCTTTCTTTCTGTATTTCTTCAAATTCAATTCCTACTTCTATAGTTGTTTTCAAAGTTTTTAATTCAAATTCAATAGAGAATAAAGGATTCTTACCATAAACCAATTCATAAGGTGAAAAGCCAGTTGTTGTTTTTCAAGTAGTATTATAGGCTCAAATAGCTTCTGGTACCTTATCTACCTAGTCTTTTCTATTGGAATTAATAACCTTGGTTAAAATACTTTCTAGTTCTCTATTGGTGACTTCAACTTGCCCATTAACCTATGGGTGGTATGGATATGTTTTTTTATTTTGAGTTTGATATACTTGCATGAAGTGATTTATCATGTTTTCCATGAATTATGATCCTTGATATGAGACTATCTCTCTTAGAGCACCAAATCTTTGCATGATTTTAAAATATAAGAAATCAACTACCATCTCTTTTCTTGCATGAGTTAATACTTCCACTTCCACCCACTTGGTCACATAGTTTGTACATACTAGAAGAGATTATTTTCCTCTGGAAGGGGGATCTATAAGACCTATAAAATCAATTCCCCATTTATCAAATGGTTCTAAAACTAATTAAGGATGAGGGTGCAAAGGCATCTTTATTGAAAGAGTAGGATGTCTAACTCTCTAACAAGCATCATAGTGTCTGACATATCTTTTTACTTGCCGATGAAGGTGAGGCCAATATTATCCTACTCCTAGGATTTTATGTATGGTTCTTTGAGCTGAGTAATGACCTCCTCCTAGTTTATCATGACAAGCTCTAATGATATCATAAGCTTAACCATTTGTCACAACCTACGAAACACATGGTCAGGTCCAATTTTAAATAACATTCCATTAATCCATTTAAAATAAGAACTTTCTTTGATTAAACATTTCTTTTATTTTTGTGAAAATTGCAAAGGAAACTTCCCTATGGTGAGATAATTGGCTATATTAGTAAACCATAGAGATTTTGATGAAATAACAAATAGTTATTCATCTAGAAAGTCATCTTCCACTGGTTCTTCTTCACCTGTAGTGTTCATTCTTGAGAAGAAATTAGTAACTACATTGGTTTATCTATAATAGTAACAATAAATTCTTGTAAGAGCAACAACCATTTAGTAATCCTTCCTCTCACAATTAGTTTGTTTGTAAGATATTTGATAGCTGAATGGTTTGTATAGACAAATACCTTGTAGCTTATTATGTAGTGTCTAAATTTTTTTAATTGCATAGACTATAGCTAGGAATTTCCTCTCAGTTGTGGTGTAATTTCTTTTTAGCAGGTGTCATGTTTTTGCTGATATAATATATAGCATACATGTTACCCTCTTCATCCTTTTATCTAAGGACTACTTTTAGAGCCATATTGGAAGCATATGTGTATATATGGAATGGCTTAGTCCAATCTGGTCCTCTCAATATTGGAGCAGTAACAAGTTTAGCTTTGATGGTCTCAAAGGCCTACTAACAACTATTACTCCATTCAAATGTACTATCTTTTATAAGCAAAGCAAACATAGGGGTAGCTATTTGGTTAAAATTATCTATGAAGCATCTATAGTAACCAACATGTCCCAAAAAAATCTTAATTTTAGTTTGTGTTTGTGGGATGGGTAAGTTAGAGATTATTTTGACTTTATTTGGATCTACTTGAATGCCTTTTGAAGAAATATGGTGTCCAAGCACTATTCCTTCATCCATCATCAAAACAAATTTCTCATGGCTCAAAGATAATTGATGTTCCTCACATCTGATCAATACTCTTTCCAAGTTGGTAAGAGCCTCTTCATAAGTTCTACCATTAACGGTGAAATTATTGATATATACTTCAACATAATTATTTGTAAGGTCAAAGAATATTTCCAGAACTGCTCTTTGGAAGGTTACTGGAGCATTACAGAGTCCAAATGGAAGTACTCGATAAGAAAAGTTCCCAAAGGGTAGGTAAATGTGGTTTTATCTTGATCTTTAGCTGCTACCATTATTTGGTTATACCCACTAAACCCATTTAGGAAAGAAAAATATCTTTTTCCTACCAAGTTGTCAAGAACTTGATCAATGAAAGGTAAAGGAAAGTAATCTCTTAGTGTTGCTTTGTTAAGTTCTCTATAATCTACACATACCCTTAATTTTCCATTTTTTTAGGCACAATTACTAGAGGTGAAACCCACTGGCTATCTGAGATGGGGTAAATAAACCCAACTTCTAGCAACTTTTGGATCTCTATTTTGACTATCTCCTTTAATGTTGGGTTTATTATTCTTTGTGGTTGTCTAACCAGTTTGATAGATTTTATGTAAATGTGATGAGTGCATATGCTGGGGTGAATTCCCTTCATGTCGGTATAATCCCAAGCAAAATCCTTGGTATGTCTTTCTATTACTTTAAAGAGTTGATCTTCTTCTTCATTTGTTAACCAACTATTGATGTTCAAAATCTTTCCAGTTAATACCATGATTGGTTTTGTACCTAGGTAGTTTGATTCTATTTACTTTAATTCATTAATCAATGAGTTCAAAGGACATGGATGAGGAAGTAGTTTTGAAACATGGTTACATTATCAACAAACTCTTTTCTAAGAGGAATCAATCTGGCTAAAGAATAATGGAATGCATCTTAGAAATGAGTTTGTTGTTGTTTTGCCAATTTACACACACTTTCATGAATCATTACATGCTCATATGATGAGGAAACAATAGATGAAGTAGAAGTGGAGGTTTTAGAATATTCTATCTAACCTAAGAATCCTAAATTAAGTTAGTCTATAGTTTCTAGACTGGTCAAGTCTGTAGCTTTCATATTGGCAGTGTCCATAGATTTTAGACTGGCAATGTTTGTAGATTCTGGGTATATGTCTCCATTCAATTCTTCCAAGTTCTTTTAGCTATGATAGTTTAATGTGTTTTTTGATTCATCCAACTTAAGTTATTGTATGCAATTTGTTGATGGTTTTGTAAGAGGATACAAAGAGATGCATTTGGATTTTAATCCATTAGAAATAGTCATGTCTCCTAACCTGAAATCAATTAATGATGCTATAGTAGCCAACCATGGTCTTCCTAGGATTATGGGATATCTTAGATTCTTTTTTTTGGGTTGCAAGACCATGAAATCTACTGGACACTCCTAAGACTCTATTAGTAATTCAACATTTTCTATAATCCCTTCCAGTATAGTTACAAATTGGTCCACCATTTGAAGAATGGTAGTTGTGGGTTGCATTCTCATAAGATACAATGTATGGAGAGTATTAGTTGTCATGACATTAATTTTTGCTCCCAAATCTACTAAGACGTTAAGAATTTTTTTCCTCTGATTGTAACTATGATCACTAGGCTTCCTCAATCTGCATATTTTGGAACTAATAGTTTTCCTACTAGTAAATCATCAACTTTTCCATCAACATGAATGCTTTATGGATATTTTTCTTTCCTCTCAGGTGTCTTGATACAAAGGTTTTTGACGATCTTGTTTAATTTAGGTATATCCTTAATAGCTTATAGAAGGGGTACCTCAATATTGATCTTTTGCAACTTGTGGACCAAGTTTGATTCTAGTTTAACACCAATTTTTTTAATCTTTTAGGAAAAGGAACTATTGGGGTAGTAGTTTTTTCTTTGTTTGCTTCAAGGCTCATTTTGATTTTGGCCTTTCTAATATTTAATTAAGATGAGTTTATTTTTTATTTTTCATCAGGTATCTTAGAAATGAGAACTGGAGATTTTGGTATGGTTTTCCTTGATCTTAAGTGTATGTTCAAACACTCAATAGCTCCAACATTGATTGTCTCTTCCTATTCATTAACATAAATAGGTGCTAGTTGTTTATTTTTTGGATTTTCTATTGGTTATGCAGACATTAAGGGTTGATTAATTTGTCCTTGTTATTGAATAAATAGGGGTGGCATACTAGTTTACTATTGAAGTGGTCTTCTTGGTTGGGTGAATTATGGTTGTGGGTTCTACGACTGATTCCATTGTTGATATGGCTGTGGTATCTATTATTGTTGTGGTACCCATTATTGTTGTGGCTATGTCATCATCCATGGGGATGTTGGCATCTAATCTTGTCCTACCCATGGATTTTGGATTGATATAATTTAGGATTGATTCCAAAAAGGTGAAGGAATTGAAACATTCCATAGTGCCATCCATGGATTAATTGGGTTTCTTGTATTAAACTATCCTTCAGCCTAGTTTTGTGGGGCAAAGTTTTTTCTCTAGATATAATTTACTTCTTCAATGGACTGGACTTGTGTTTTCATTTGATTCTTTAAACTAGGTAGAAGGGTGCAATGTTTAGTATCATGATCTGTTGCATCACAGATCCCACATGATGAAACATTGGTTCTATCTAGGTGGTAGTCTCTAAGGGCATGTTTCTATCTACACTTAGGATAGTAGATTGCTAAGGATTCTATTGCATTTACCTTATCTTGAAGGCCATCCAAAATACTATTTAGTGTAACCAATATATCTATCTTTATATTAGAAAATTATTCCATTATCTTACCCACTTCATTAGATTTCCCAAACCTTTCTTTCCTAATTCCAAGTTTTATTCAAGAGTAGTTGGTATAAAGCTTATAAATTTGATCAAAATCCAACTTATTTATATCTCCACCTCCCATCAGATTTAAGGCATCTCTAGTATCTTCATCCAACCCTTTCAAAAAAACAAAATTTTGAACTTCTTCAGTGAGTGGGTAATTTCTTCTTTTATGAGTGAACATGAATCTATCCAAATAATCCTCTAAAGATTCATCCTTATTCTATTTGATTTTGAATAAATCCTCTTTTATTTCTCACACTCGATAGTAATCTTGGTACTTATTCAAGAATTTTGTTTCCATGTCATCCCGTGTTCTAATAGAATCACTAGGTAAACCCATGAACCATCTCATAGTTGCATCTTTAAGTATAGAGGGAAATAGTTTTAATTTCTAGCTA
The DNA here is from genome assembly GCA_037957365.1 of Torreya grandis. Classification (NCBI taxonomy): domain Eukaryota; kingdom Viridiplantae; phylum Streptophyta; class Pinopsida; order Cupressales; family Taxaceae; genus Torreya; species Torreya grandis. Next base: position 486,579 of record JARHVA010004625.1, read on the forward strand.
TTTGTTGTGTAATCATAGGTTTGACATAGCACCTTAAAATCAAATAGGAATTGATCAAGATCTTCTGTAGATCTTCCCCATAAATTTGGTAGATTAGCTAGTGAAATATTTTTCATGGGGGTTTGATCATTAGGATCTACAACAATAGGAAAGGAAAAAGTCCTTCCTAGTTGTGCAAGTTGTTGATTTTATTGGAGATCCATTTCTTCTTCTAATGATGTTTCAAAGTTGGGATGATCTTCCCATTAAATATTTATGGTATTAGTTATGGGTTGTTTAAGATTCTCAAAATTTTCTTTAGCTATGGATTTTTGAAATGCTTCTTCTAAATTCTTGGCTATTTCTAAATAGTGTCTTCCTATAAGAGATTAATCTTGAGGAATTTTCCTATGGGGCTTGCTTATGGTAATGGCCTGGTTTCTATCCAAGTTTTAGAAGATTCTTGCAGATAGGTTTCACTTGTAACTTTTGGTTCACTACTCAGAGATGTTGAAGGAGTGTCAACTTGTGTTCTTAGTGGAAATTTTGAGATGAATCATCTTGTATAATCTCTGGGATGGTACATCAATTTATTAAAATTTTATGGGATTTTATGGGTTTTTATAATGTTTTCTATCTTTCACTCTAGACCAATAATTATTACCTTACTAACACCTTGTTTTCTCAGTAATGGTGCCAAAAATGATAAGTGTCATTTAACTCCTCATTTAATCAATATTCAGTTGATGTCTTATCAACCAAGGCTGGTGTCTAAAGCTATTTGTAGTAAAGTATAGGATGGTAGATCTAAAATATTACTTATGGGGGTGTTTGATTGTCTTATTCTAACTTTGACTAAAGAATGAAATGTGTCCTAAACTACTTGATTCACTCTTTTTCTTGAAAGTAAAATATTTCACACCTATTTACGCTTGCATGGATAGCAAATTCACACTCCTAACTAACAAAAGGAAATTTTCTTCACATGTCTACTATAAAAGAAAACACATTTTTCTTAAAAAGGAAATGATTTTTGGAATAAGAAAATGCCTTTTAAACTATAAATTTGTTTTGATGTTTTTATGAATAAATGTAAACATTAACAAGATTCTAATTAGTTATAACAATGAATTAATAAAACATAACATGAATACCATACATAGTTCTTGGTTCCAAGGAGAGTGGGCCCTTGCTCCTCTCAGACTCAGGAACAAATATTAATCAATGCTGGAAACTTAAGTGATAATTCATAAATTTGAAATGATAACAATCTAGCTAAAACCCATAATATGCTTTTACAAATATTTTCCTCTATTATCTGCTCTCTATCATCTGATATCAAATATATAATATATCTTTTCAATGATGAAAATCTTACATTTTATACTAATATAATCAACTCAAAATAGGATGCAAATAAATAGGATTCCTTGGTTGATCCATTCATCCAAAGATAGAAGATTGGATTTCCAAGAGATCTAGTTAATCCAATGAAATAGATATCCTATCCTATAATAGTCCTACTGTAGACACCAAAATAGTGTCAACCCCCCCTTGGTCCCTTTCTAACTTTAACATGCCTAACCAACACTTTATTAATTTAAAATACCCCTCACCTCGACACCTCACCTAGACACCTCACCTAGACACCTCGCCTAAGACTATTTCCTACCATATGACTCACCCCCAAGACTAAGTCCTTCAAAACATAACTACCTAAGATCAATTCCAACCTTCTAACTAACCCTCGTGCATAATATACCTGCCTTTTGATCGTTCTCCAATGGCAAATGCACTTGGCGGGTGGAGAAATGGGCAAAAGGCTAAAAATAGCCTTTTTACCCATTTTTCAATCGCCGATGTCGGTCAAATATCGACCGATGCCGGTGGAACCACCGATGTCGGTTACTTAAACTAGGTTTCTAGCCTTGACTTGCCCCAGACTCTTGGCATATCAATGCGCATGTTTTGAGACGAAGCATCAAGAATTCTATTATCACTCTTCCTGCTACAGAAACTCTATAGAAATCACTCCACACCTTGGATTGGAAATATTGTACGAGAGATTCGACATTAGCCGCAACAAGAACAAGCATTCTGACACTCTCCGTCTTCACCTAAAGCTAAGTATTCTTCTGGTTTCTATTTCACAATTCTAGAATAACTTAGTAATCAACTACTATTTATTATTTCTGGATACTATAAAAGAAACCTGACTCTCTCCGTGGAAGGGCTGAAAAGCCTTCCTCTAACTCTTACCCAACTCCCACATCAACTTACTACCTTTTGTCCTTTCTCAGACCCTATCCTCTTTCTCATAACTCTACACAAACCCTCCAACTCCTAGAGTCCTCTGTCCATTACATAAACAACCTGAAACTCATCCAAAGCCTAATTACCCCTATCGACATTGGCATTATAACCGGCGTTGGCACCTTCTACTATCGACATCAGCAACATAACTGATGTCAGTGACTGTGCAGACCAAAACCTACTTGAACAGCCCCTAAACTAGACAAAACCCTTTGACCAGCCTACTAAGACTCATGGATTACAAGAAACAGGTATGCAACATTCTACCTTTTCATTTTTGTAAGTCTTTATCATTTTATTTTATTTAAATCTCTATCTTAAATAGTGGACTGTCATCCCTCACGAAGCTTTACGCTTCTGGGACCAAGCGCATAGCTTGGCAGTCCACTTCATCTTATTCTAACAATTTCTTTTTTTAAAGTCTTTTTCTTATCTATAGGTGTCATCCTCCACAGCCAAAGAGGAGCTCTTACAATGTTTGGATAATGGTGCTCAACTTCATCTGGGTACGTACAAACCCCAAACCTTCAACCTTTAGTTTCTTATTTTCTTCTAAATATTAAATAACAAAAAACATGAGTAGAAACATTCTGGCACGCCTGGTGGGACCCTGGAATTTTCCTTGGGTTCATTTCTTTTAAAAAGAAAACTTTCATATAGTGGCATTAGGGAAAAATTTCTCTTCTTACTCCCTCTCATTCTATATTTTTATTTTGAAAAGAAATCATAAGTACAAGTTAAAAAGAACTATTTTCTTTTTCTTCTTGTCACTCTATCCTTGCATTCTAGAGTAGTGAAGTTCATGATCTCAACCTTTTCCTCACTTGTTTGCATCTAAACAAAACATTTCAATTTGGGTTTAAAACACTATTGCATTTCATTCCTTCTTGAATGCATATTTAGCCCTCTCACTTAGTAATTACAAACGCATTATGAATAAAGTGTAGAACACACATGTTACACATCCAGACCACAAGCACATCAAACCAAACATCTAAACATCCCTGAAACAAGACCTGACTAGGATTTCATCACCTAGCGGATACCTTACCCTTCTTGGTAATCCTACTTGGACTTAACTACCAAGGGGAGAACCCAATCTATTCTCTGGCAAAGTATAAACTCTAGGGGAAGTATATATTGGCTAAGCAACCCAGCTTGGCTCTAGAATCATGAAGTGAGGGGAGTAAGCTCCTAGCACCAGGCCACGTACGAAACCTAATACAGATTTTGAACACCAAAACTTAACCCGAAACCAACCTTAGACTGCTTCTTTTAGTACCTGTTCTAAAAGCCAAATTCCCAAACATATTCTTCTAAGGCATAAGCCAACATGATTCTAAAATTTATTTTTAGGAATTTAACGTTTACTGGCTGCTTGTCTTCATCTACTTTTCTATTTTTATCTGGTTTTTTGAGCTAGTAAGGATGCATTATTTTGAGCTCCAAAAACAACTCAGAACTTCCTTCTTTCTTCCAAAAACTTTTAGTTTTTTGAGTTTTTGGAAATACATAGACACTGACATTAGCTTTTACACTGACATCGGCAACTGATCTTCACCGACATCGGCAACTTACTTCACTGACATTGGTCACTGTCAAAAATATTTCTTTCAAAATAGCAAGTTAAAAACCCAACTTTTTTTCTATCAAAAATACATTCTAGTTTTTAGAGACTAAAATATATAGTTTTTAGAACCTGAACAAACTTTTCCTTGAATGGTTTTGACACGTAGTCAAGCTAAAGCTCTTGTTGATCACGCAAGGTAATAACCACTTCCACCTTCACCTTTCATAACAAGTCCTCTAATGGAGTATCCTTCAGATACTGAACATACTCCTCCCTCAAATTGACCACCTATTGTTCCTGTAGGGGATCAGGACTTCGAGAGATTCCTTGACCTCAATGTTAAGGCTCTTTAGCACTATCTCGCGAGAAGCCAAACATGAGATTCATTAGGTAATCCTATTCTTGAGATGCCAACTTCATTAGTTGAAATGGCAAATATATCAATAGCCTCTGTCACTCAACCCATGGTCACTCCGGCCATTACCTCAACTAACAACCTGACCATGGCCAATTCTCAAGAGTTGGCCTCTCCTATTTTTGGACCTATATCCATTGGGGTTTCCATACCTCCATAACCACAAGTAATGCAAACAAGTTCAACACCATTTCAAAACGTGCTTGTTTCTATCTCGCCCACTCTTGCACCCATAAATACAAGAGTGACTACCTATCCTATAACTAGTGTTGCCACCATCCAACCACCTTTGGCGGCACCAAGTCAAGTTGTGTCTTCCAGCTTCATGACATAGCCTTCCTTAACCTCAACATCAATCCCCATGATGAATTATCCATATGTTGCACCTATACAAATGCAGCCTACCACATCATATGCCCCTCCCAATCTTTTCCAGGCACCTTACAACCTAGGAGGCAGCCCACTTGCCAATCCATCAACTGATCTCATCAAGATGTTGATGGATAAGATGTCTAATTTGGAGACATCTATTTTGGGTTCAAGAAGCATTCTCTCATATGAATAAATCTGTAATGAGCCTATTCATCCTTCAGTCCAAATTCAACCATATCCAAGCCAATGGGAACTTCCCAAATTTACTCATTTTCAGAGTAAGGAAGACCCATAGCAACATTTACGAGTGTTTCGACATGCTTGTTACCTTATAGCACACGATGATGCATTACTACTGCACACATTTCCCATGTCACTTTTTGGTGCTGCTCTTGATTGGTATAGTTTTATTACCAGTCACTCTCTTTTTACCTTCACTCAATTAGCCCAACTATTTCTTGACCACTTTTCAATCAACATATCTAAAAAAGTCTCCATCACGGACCTATATTCTATCAGATAGTTTGACAATAAATCAATAGCTGATTTTGTTGCTCGATGGAGAGGATTCATCAACCAACTCTCCTTTTATTTACCTCAACTTGAGCTTATTGAGCTCTTCTCACGAGCATGTGCTAAACACATCTCATCTACCTTGTGGATCCAAACATTCTGCACATTTGACGAAGCTTTCACCATGGCAAGGAACCTTAAACTTTGAGTTGTAGAAGAAGATAAAGTCAAACTGCAATGTAAAAACCCCAACTCAAAATCAAATGACCCTTCATCCAAATCTTCTTCCTCCAATTCCAAATCTAAGGGATCAGCAAATGTTGTGGTACTTAGATCATCATCATCAACCATAACTAACCAATCTAAACCTTCCACATCTCAAAGCATTACACAACAATTCCAACAATGATACATAGAGCATCAATATACTCCAATAGGAGAATTATATGCATCTGTGTTGGATAAACTAGTCAAATAGGGAGTCTTCAACCTCTCCCAAATTTTACCACCACCTCAATTTGATCCCTCGTGTGCTATCCCTGCATGGTATAGGGAGAATGACTTTTATAATTATCACCGTGTTAAAGGCCATGACACAGACAATTGTAACACCCTCAAGAATGTCATTCAAGACATGTTAGATAAAGGTGATCTTGTCTTGGATAACCCAAACATGCTACCTGACCAAAACATAGACATCTTTAGACAACCATTCCCTAACCATCCTCCTAGTCAAAATAACATCCAGACCACAGTCGAAGACCCCCAAGAGCGTAATATATGCACAATTGATATGGTCTCACCTTTTATCCCTAACCAACCTCTTCCACAAACTGAAGAGGTTAGTCAACCTATTCCTTCACCACAGGAAGAAGAGTCTTCTTCTCCTAATAGTCCTCCATCTACCCCTCTTATGTTGGAGGACGCTTTAACCATACCAATGCCACTAGCCCCACCTTCATCCTTCCTACTACCAATGGAGGACCATACCTTTCCTACTCTTCAACCACAAGTAGAAGGCATGATCATCCCTATGCTCTTTCCTCTCAAAGAATCACATTCTCCAATTCCTTCTCCACCAAGAGAAGAACTGGTCTCTTCACCTACTTTGACTGAAGATGATCCAGTATTGGCTCTCTCACGTCTTTGGCCTGAGATTGCTGCATCTAACACTTTTCTAGTGTCACAACCATCCACATCTTCTAAAATACCAATCATAAAGCCTCGTGCAACATCTTCTAAACCATTCTCTCGATTGGTTGAGAACTTAGAATATCTCCATTCAAGGAACTTAGAGCATGATGCATTTTGGGAGCATCTTAAATCTCCTTATCTTACACATCCCACATCATCTCGTACTATCAACCCTTTTATGGTAAATCATCCTAAAGTCACTGATGAAGATCAAGCTTCTACTTCTAAAACCTCAGAAGCTCCAATGTCCACATCTGAACCTCAACCTTCACCAGTGACCATCACATTGAAGTAGGTTAAATCTCTTGGTGTTCACCATGTACCTAACCTCACTCGCCCACAGGTGAAGGTAGACTTGAACCTTGCCCCCCAAACTAGTGGTCCTCACACCATATTGAAGAAGGCCACTAAGCCTCGTGGGAGAACTCCTCCCCCACCATCACCATTGCCCTCAATTTTGGGCCTACAGCGTTCTACCTTAATAGGAGTCCTTCCTACTCCAACATCTAATAAGAACAAGTTGCCTTCCCTACTACCTTTACCTACCAAAAACATACTTCAACCCAAAAATTGGCACCTCCCACCAAAAAAGGGCCATCTACATGAGTGGCCACACCACCTACTAAAAAGGTGGTATAAAAAACTCCCTCAACCACTCCTACAAAACAAAAATTGACAACATCTACTACAATGACAAGCATAGATCCATTGGCAGGTTCATATGCTTTGTTGCTACGTAGATTGTTATAATCTTCTAGCATAACTCTCCCACCTATTAAACCATTTCAACCTCTCAGACCAAAACCATTATGGTTTGATGACACCAAAATTTGCCTATATCATCGCACACCAGGACATGACACTAAAAATTGTTGTGCCCTTAAGAGTGTCATTCACCAATACATGGAAAAAGACAACCTTCTTATTGAGGATACTATCAACAAATCTCCAACACCGTCTCATGTCTCTCAAACCTCTTTACCTTCATCAGGATCCCATCATCAGACTATGGTCCCTTTACCTCCTTCGTCCCCTTTATTCAAGATTAACACCATTAATGTGGCCACTAGGTCACAAACTTTAAAGGATAAAGTAAAAGAGAAAGTTGCTATCCCTTGGACTTACCCATTTGTCAAATCTACTCATCCTCCCAAACCCAAGATTTCTATCTTGGGCACATCCCAACCTACATCTTCAGAGGTAATTCGTGACTCAATGGTGAAACAACTTCACCAAACTCCCATGAAGATGTCCTTATATGACCTCATTCAAAGCTCTCCAAACCATCACCAAGCTTTAATCATAGCCCTACAAGCAGTGGAGGTCCAACTCAAAGATCCTCAACCATTGGCTGCCTTAGCCCAATCATTACCCACTATCGCTTCTATTACCTTTAGTGATTATGAAATTCCCACCTCTAACTTGGAAGATCAGTTCGCTGCCCTTTTCATCACAGCTTACATTGATCAAACTCATGTTAAGCAAGTTATGATTGATGGGGGTGCTAACATCAATATCATTTCCACCCATGTCTATGACCAATTATCCCTCCCAAAGAATTGTATGTCTAAAACTGATGTAATTCTTTGATCTTTCAATGACTCCACCACCACTACCATTAGCACTATCATCTTACATATTCATGTTGGTCCATGAACAATCTCAGAGCTCTTCTACATCATCGAAGGAGAGTTCCAATAAAACATGTTATTAGGATGACCTTGGATTTGTGCCATGGCCTACGTCCCTTCTACATTACACTGTTGTGTCAAATTTGAACACGATGGTCAAGTCCATGTCATTCCTGTAGACCCCTCCCCTTTCAAGACATGCAACAAAACTTATCAACCCAATGATGTTCTCATTCCTTTAAAAACATCATCCCAAACACCACCTCCACCCGTAGAAGCTTTAACAAGTATGCAAACAACAGTTACGCCTACACCACCTCTTTAAGTGACAACAAAAGACCCTATGGAAGACACTTTCCAGTGGCTTTCACTTGAAGAGTATTGTTTACTCACCTTGGACATGTTCTAGACTCCTCAAGAGTATGGACAACTTCATCACAATCCTAGCTATGACCATCATATCGGAATGGTCATCCCTTATGGTCCTCCCAATCTTCAAACAAATCTCATCTATGGAGGGCTCGATCGAGCTCCCATTGATGGGAATCCTCTTTCATCACCCCAATTATTTACGTCTGATTTATCTTTTTTTGGTAACCCAAAATTTGCTCACACCTATCTTTATAGGTGTGCTTGGAAAGGTTTTGGCTTTGGATGCTATGAATAAGGTTCCCACTAGCCCATCAAACCTCCAAATGATGAAGCCATAAAGAATGCCAAGAAGCGACATGGCTTGGGTTTTGAATAACCTACTGAAACTTTTAAAAACATTCACCCCAAACTTATCATAGAAAAAACACCTCCAAACTCACCTATTCCCCCATCTTCACCTACGGAGTCAGTGGTTTCCATCCCTCCTAGTTTTTTTTTGCATAAACACCATTCGCTTGGAACCCCTAACCTATCAACTAGGTGGGGTATCCAAGTCTCTCCCTCTCGTTTATCCAAACATGATAGACAATGAGTCTGCTACCATCAACACTATCCAATGCGTAGATGATGATGCCATTCTCACCTACATGGGTGTAGATGACTCTTTTATTCAATGATCACTTCCTTCAAAAATGCAGGTTATGTTAAATGAATCGACCATTAACATTAACCTTCCATCTTCTGATATTCCTCACATTTTAAAGATTGGTCAATCTTTGGACACCCAGGAATAAATTGACTATACCAAATTCCTTTTAGACCATAGCAAAGCTTTTGCTTGGTCTTATAGTGATATGCCTGGTATCGACCCTAACATTGTCATCCATAACATTGTCACAAACCCAAAAGCTAAGCCTGTCAGGCAAAAGCTTCACAAAATGCATCCCTATGTTGCACTCCTTGTCAAAGAGGAGCTTCAACATCTTCTTTTTGTATCTTTCATCCAACCCATTGATTATCTACAATGGGTCTCAAACATTGTCCCTATCACAAAAGTGACTGGGGGGATCTAAATTTGTACTGACTATCGTGACCTTAACTTGGCTTGCCCAAAAGATGATTTTCCTCTACCCAACATCGACCAACTTGTTGATCTTACAGCCAGTCATGAGATGCTATCACTCATGGATGGGTTTTTAAGATATAACCAAATCTTGATTGTGCCAGAAGATCAACACAAAACTACCTTCATTACTCCATGGGGGACTTTCTACTATAGGGTCATGCCTTTTGGCCTTAGAAACCTAGGCGCCACATATCAACATGCCATGACCTACATCTTTCATGACCTCCTCCACAAAATCATGAAGGACTATGTGGATGACCTACTAGGCAAATCTAAACTTCATCATGACCATTTAACCATCTTTAAAATAATCTTCACTCGCCTCTTCCAATTCAATGTTTGCCTTAACCCCAAGAAATGCGTCTTTGGGGTTCTCTCAGGGAAGCTTTTAGGTTTCATCATTTCTCTTCATGGCATCAAAGTAGATCCTACTAAAATTCAAGCTATACTCAAAATGTCACTAGTGGCCTACCAATCTAAAATAGCTTCACAGTCTACAGGGGAAGCTTCAATCAATTTATCACTTCATCTCGTAGCTTTCTAACCATTGTCAACCCTTTCATCACCTCCTCAAGAAGGACATCTCCTTTCATTGGGATAAGGATTGCCAAGAGGCTTTTGAAGCCCTTAAATGCTATCTTGTCTCTCCACTAGTCCTTATTCCACCAAAAGATGACCAACCCTTCTACCTCTACATTTTAGCAATAAATCATTCCTTAGGTGCCATGATCGCACACTAAGATGAACAACATCATGAGCAAACGGTTTATTATATAAGTTGAATGCTCATTGATTATGAAACTCGGTATACTCATACCAAAAAATTCTGTTTGGCATTGTCTTTGCCGCTACTAAACTCTGTCATTATCTTCTCAATCACAAAACTTATGTCATCACCCACACTGACCCCCTCAAATACATGCATTCCAAGCCATACCAAAACCAACGTATGGCACGTTGGCTCATGCTTCTTGATGAGTTTGACTTGAAATTCATCCAACAAAAGTCTATAAAGGGGCAAACAATCATTCACCAACTAGCGGATGCCCCTTTACCTAACAACCAACCTTTTCACTGTGAATTCCCTGACAAATCCATCACCACATTATCTATCGATGAAAATTTATATTAAATGACAATGTTCTTTGACAGGTCTAAATGTCAACATGGTGGGGGTGCGGGGTTCATTCTCATCTCTCACGAGGGTGAGCCCATGCCCCTATCTTTCAAACTTGACTTTGAATGTACCAACAACATGGCTGAATATGAAGCCTTAATTTTGGGACTTAAAACCACCCTTTTCCTAGGTGTCAAGACCATCAATATCTTTGGTGACTCACAATTAGTCATCAATCAAATCAATAGTTCATATCTTTGTAAAAATGAATTTTTTCAAAGGTACAAACACCGTGTTGACACCCTACTAAAATATTTTGACCATTACCTCTTACAAACTATTCCTTGATATACAAATAAGTTTGCTAATATTATGGCCTCTCTAGCCTCACATATTCCATCCTCATCATCTTCCTTAAGAATTTATGTTACGGTACACCATTTGGTGTTACCTTCATATATCTCTACCAACATCAACCTCATCAGTACCATTGACACTAGTCCATAAGATGTTTGGTATAAACAACTTGTGGACTACTTAACTTATTCTATTATCCCTCCTGACCTCTTTAGCAATGCACGATCGGATTTTATCAAAAACATGGATCGATATACTATGCTAGGGGGTCTTCTCTATAAAATAGGTTTTGATGGCCTCCTTCTTCGATGTCTAACTTCCACTGAAACATCTCATGCCATCGAACATGTCCACGATGGGATTTGTGGTGGGCATTTCAGTGGTAACTCAGTTTCCAAACACATCCTTCACCTAGGCTATTATTGGCCCACTCTTCACCAAGACTATAGTGACTATGTTCAGCATTGCATCAAATGCCAATAACATGCTAACTTACTTCACATCCCTAGCCATGCTTTACAAGTCACTAAGGATTTCTGGCCCTTTTCACAATGGGGCTTAGATCTAATTGGTGAGATTAACCCTCATTCATCTCTCCAACATCAATCCATTATCACCACAACTAAATAATTCACTAAATGGGTGGAAGTTGTTCCTCTCATCTCCACTAAGACTGACAAAATTGTCAACTTCATCAACCAACACATCATCTATCATTTCGGTGTACCCCACAAAATCATCACCGATAATGGCAAATCATTCAAAAACAAAACCATCCAAAAACTTTGTGACTCATTTGGCATCAAGCTCAACTTATCCTCGCCTTACTACCCACAAGTAAATGGGCAAGCAGAGGCTTCCAACAAAATCTTAACCAAAATCCTCATGAAGGTTGTCAATGAAACTGGAAGGGATTGACACATCCACAGTCCCTTCACATTATGGGCCTACCACGCTAGCATTTGAACTCCTACAGGTGCTACACTTTTCTCTCTAGTGTATGGAACTAAGGCTGTCTTGCCTCTTGAAGTATAGATACCATCTTTGTGCATCTCCTTACATGACATACTTTCTAACGATGACTTTTGTCAAGACCGATTAGCTCAACTTGAGTTACTTAACGAACGTCATCTTGCTGCCCTTAACCATCTCCATATCTACCAAAATCACATAAAATGTGCTTATAACAAAAATCTAAGAGAGCAAGATTTCAACATCGGAGATCTCATCCTTAAAGAAAACCAACATGTGACTAATATGGAAAGAAGCAAATGAGGCAAGTTTGCTCTTAATTGGCTCGGACCTTATATCATAATGCATAAGTATGGATCAGGGACTTATCATTTGTCTTCTCTCAAAGGCCGACCAGAACCTGAGCCCCTTAATGCCTTACATCTATGACCATTTTACTGTTAATCAAGTACTCATTCACTTGATATTTAACTTGAGCTCGTCCCTTGAGCAACCCCTGTCATCTTAATCCTCATTCCTTTCAACCCTGTTTCCCTAAATAAACACTATGTAACCCTTTTATAAAGTATGAATGCCTTGTCCTAATAAAAGGGAACCCTTAAACTTCTATAGTCTTGTCCATGACTAAAAATTATATCAAAAACAAATTGGGATGCCTAACTAAATATCCAAAGGTCATAAAAACTATAAATGTAGACTGCTCCCTCAAAGGACAGCTACATAATTGCTATAATTAATAGACTGCTCCCTTGAAGGATAGATATTCAAAGCCCTCAAAACATATAAAGAAACTATAGACCATTTCCTCTAAGGATGGCTATGCCTAAGTATTGCTACAAATAACACTCTCTAAAAATCTTCTTGCATAATTCAGCTTTACATGATCATAAAACAAAGTAATATCCCCAAAATAGACTCCCCACATCGATCAGTCTATAAACTATTAAAGTCATGGACTTGTCTATAGTCATTCTCAAGGTCACCTATAAAAAGGGAAAAGTTATCCCTACTAAAAAGGGTTACCCTATCCTAACATATCACCTAAACATCACCTATTACCCCAACATACTCAAGGGATTTTGAGATCGCTTAATGATAAAGTGATTTGATTACTTCTCTAACACAACCAATAGTCAATGAAGTAATGCATGAACGGGGCTTTTGTTTCCAAAAAACCCCTACTTATGCAATCATTATGGTCCCTACCAATGAAAGAGCAACATGCTTTTCACTTCTTACTTAATTTCGTCACATGCCCATTCACATTAGTTTATGTGGAAAACAATACACATGGAAACTAAAAACCAAACACAATTTATGTCAAGCATATATCATCACACATATGAAATGTGCTAAATCATAAATAAACCAATGTTACAGCATACACCATCACATAATATGAAAAAAATTGTAACATAATCATCACATCATAATCATCAACATCATCATAACATAATCATTTCACATCATCATCATAAACATCATCACATTAAGCATGTATCATTAAAACATATGAGAAATGCTAAAAACATTAATATCTAATTCACATCCACAACACTTCACTATCTCAAAAATCTCATCATATATATGTATACATCAATGTTTTACAAAAATACAATATCTATGTCTCTCTCTCAAAAACTATGTACATCTTGCATCAAAGGCTCACAGGCCAGTATATACATAACACTTCAAAAACCCTCAAAGTTGTGGCTATGGTGGTGGTGGTGGTGGTCATGATGATGATGTATCATCCCCACTCTCTGTCTGTTACTGTCTTCGAGAGCCTAAGGTAGTAGCACATGACATCGACCTCTGGTGGCTCTGCTCACCTTGCATCTCTGAGTATCACTATATCTGAGAGAACCCCCTGATGGCCCCCTCATAATAAGTGATCTCATCCAAAGTAGTGTTGTACCTAGATATAGGTATAGTCTGTAGTGGACCCATGAAACTAGACACTATGCCTTGAACTAAACCCTGAGCTGGCTGCTGAGATACTGACTATGCTGGCTACTATAGTGGCAGTTGAATAGGGCCCTACCCTCCAAAAACCTGCCCTGCTAATGCTTGTGCCTAGGCTACGGCCAACTAACCCTACAAAATGGTAACCTACCCTATCAAGGTAGCCACCTGGGTTGTCAAAACTATGATCTACCCCTGACACCCTATCACCTATCCCTATAAAGTGGTGACCTGTGCTCGAGCTGCATCCCTCTTCTGAATAGCAATATCCCTTTCCTATCTCATAGTGTCCCTATCCCTGCTAACTGCCTAAAAATCAAGCTGTAGTCCTCTCTGCACCCCTATGTACTGCCCTACGCACCATGCTGAGTAGGCCTCTATGCACCCTGGATCAACTATCCCAAGACCTGCAGGTAGCTCCTCAAAATTGGGCTACTTTGTCTCCTCTGGTAGTGGGAGTGGTGCCTCTATATCATCTCATCAATACTAAGGGAAGGTGAGAGGCACATCCTGTAATAGCCCATACTAGCACCACACTCTCTCTGCTAGCACTCTCTCGAGCTTGCTAGCTCGTCTACCCCTCACCCATCAGAAACTCTGCACACACACTAGCTGCTCTGCTTGGTCTCTAAATGCTAGATATGCTAGATACGGTCACCAAATGATATCTATAGGGATCAAGGCATTTAGTACCTCTTTGTAATAGTCAATATCTTTGATGATCCCATCAATGCATGTCTATGCCATAACCTCATGCCATCACTTGAATCTGACCCTAAATCTGCCTAGATAGCCACTGGGAGTTTGAGAGGTCGTGTCACCATGAAATGCTCATAATCCCAGCAATGCAGAAGGTGGCCTACACACAAGCTATACCATCACCACTGACTGATACCCCAGAGCTCTCTGTATAACTGGGCCAAAAAGATGGGAGCCCATGTGAATACTGTCTACATCTCCAACATGTCCATCAAAACTCTGGTCATGGCAATTGGGAATCTACCTCCCTCTACATCTAGAAGCACATAGACTGTGATGCCAATTATCATCAGGATGGCTAAATGATGTGCATCCTCATTTGTAGCATACAATGGCTCGTATGCAAAATTGGCTGAGTGATAGCTCACCTTCGTAGTGTGCTCACCAAATAGCATCACCATCTAGATGTCATGTGCCTCTCTCAAGCATGCATATAACTCTACCCCGTGTATTGGCAGCCAAAAAATATGATACACATCCTCTATCATAGCTGTCAACTTTCCAGTGGGTAAGTGGAAGCTGTTGGTGGCATGATCCCACTACTCAATAAGCACCACCATCAAACTAACATTCCACATAACTCAGTAGTATCACCGTAGCCTGCCTAGTCCCACTGTAGTAATGTGGGTCCACTCCTCTCCAGTAATATCCTGACACATCCACGTCAATAATGTCAAGAGACAATCCCATAACATCAGCATCTACCTTGCCTGCATCTAACCAATGCACATAAAACCCACATTAACAAATGACCACCAACCTCTATGACCACTCTTCCCTTTTGGGAGAACTACATCGGCATGAGGCCCTTATGACTGGGGCTATGTAGGCAACACTCAGTTGACATGGGGTCTCCTGAGGTTAGCTTAGCCATTCACCTATCCATCTACCTTTCAAACCCACTAATTAAACCTACATGACTGTCATTATACCGAAAGCCTCGACATGACTTAGGCCCTTGAAATTCTCATTTTCAACACTTTTTCAAAGCCTTGGACACACATTTATAGCAACTAACTTCAGTTAGTTTGCCAGTGACATCACTTACCTAACCGATGTCAGCATTTACCTAACTGACGTTCGTAGCTAAGTGACCGACGTCGATCGTTGGTCAGCCAATTATAGTGGAACTGTCGACGTTGGTGACTGGTTCAGCCCTAGGGCTGAATGGGGTGAGCCCTAAAAATTAGGGCTTCCCCATTTTTAGCCTAAACACCTCTAAAACACCTCCTAAACCTTCCTAAATTGCCTTATTTAACCTAACCACCCTTCTAACTACCCTCCCCCTCAATTTCTAGTTCAAAACACAAAAAATTCAAAAATTAAATCAAATTCCAAAACAAATGCCAAATTCAAATTAAACCACCTTACCTCATCCCATCGCTACCACCGCAGTGGTATAATAGGTGCCGCTAGTGGTGGTCCTCTCACGAGGCCTCCTCTGCCCTCTACCATCTCCTCTGCCTTGATTTCTCAACAAACCCCCTACTGGCCCACAATTGGCTCCTCAACCTCTAATAACACTCCCCCTCACTCACTTTCTCAACCAATCTACTTCTAACACCTCACGTTGTTGCACTGGTCACCTAGAAGTCACTATCACCCTTATCACCTCAGAGCTCACTTTTTTAGTTCTTCAACAATGACAAATGACTTTTGGTGGGCTGCCAATCCAGTTTTGTCAAATTTGGC
Source organism: Torreya grandis (assembly GCA_037957365.1). Lineage (NCBI taxonomy): Eukaryota > Viridiplantae > Streptophyta > Pinopsida > Cupressales > Taxaceae > Torreya > Torreya grandis. The sequence continues at coordinate 502,926 of JARHVA010004625.1, forward strand.
AAGCCATTGATGTCAACAAAAATGTGCCTTAGGCCACTGATGTCGACTGATTTCCACTGATGTCAGCATCTTAGGTGACTGACACTGGTTTTATAACCAACATCAGTGGCCTTAAAACTTCTATTTTCTTTAAATGCCCAAAATCATGCCCACAACAACTAACCCTCATAGTAGAAGTCATCCTAAACTCTTCATGGGGCACAACTTGAGATCACTTATATCTCACTTAGACTCGACACACGACCTTGGAGAGCATGACTATCTCCTCAGACCATGACCACTTTTGAGACAACTACACTTTGGTTATTTTGATTGCATATGCTACCTCACAACTAGTTAGCAAAATTATCCATGACCCTCACACCTATTGACAGATTGTGCTCCAGTTGATCCCTAATCTTTGTGACTTTTTCATGTTTTCCAGGAGCACTTCTCAAGCCCGAGATACTTGGAACACGATGACCATTGGAGCTACAACTTGGATCATTTAACCTAATCAACTATGACTAAAAGCTGGGGATTGGTTACTTCAATTTTAGCACTCCTTGACCTTAACCATGATAATTTGACTTGCCTATCATGTGAAGTGGTATATGCACAATCTCAACTATTGTAGCGTCCACACTCAACACTTACCTTATCCATCTACTGCTTATCAAATCGACACTCAATATTAACTCGTCTTCCCTCGACTCCTACTTTAAGGGGAGATACCTCATCCCATAATTGGGGCAACTTACTCTTGTTTTTGTCTTATAGCTCATCAAGACAAACCACAAGACAAAAAGGGGAAAATGTAAACACCAAAATAGTATCAACCCCCCCTTGGTCCCTTTCTAACTTTAACATGCCTAACCAACACTTTATTAATTTAAAATACCCCTCACCTCAACACCTCACCTAGATACCTCACCTGGACACCTCACCTAAGACTATTTCCTACCCTATGACACACACCCAAGACTAAGTCCTTCAAAACATAACTACCTAAGACCAATTCCAACCTTTTAACTAACCCTCGTGCATAATATACCCACCTTTTGACCATTCTCCAATGGCAAATGCACTTGGTAGGTGGAGAAATGGGCAAAAGGCTAAAAATAGCCATTTTACCCATTCTTCAGCCACTGACATCGGTCAAGTGTCGACCGACGCCGGTGGAACCACCGACGTCGGTTACTTAAACTAGGTTTCTAGCCTTGACTTGCCCCAGACTCTTGGCATATCAATGTGCACGCTTTGAGATGAAGCATCAAGAATTCTATTATCACTCTTCAGGCTATAAAAACTCTATAGAAATCACTCCACACCTTGGATTGGAAATATTGTGTGAGAGCTTCGACATCAACCGCAACAGGAACAAGCATTCTGACACTCTCCATCTTCACCTAAAGCTAAGTATTCTTCTGATTTCTATTTCACAATTCTAAAATAACTTAGTAATCAGCTACTATATATTATTTCTAGATACTGTAAAAGAAACTTGACTCTCTCTGTGGAATGGTTGAAAAGCCTTCCTCTAACTCTTACCCAACTCCCACATCAACTTACTACCTTTTTCCTTTCTCAGACCCTATCCTCTTTTCCATAACTCTACACAAACCCTCCAACTCCCAGAGTCCTCTGTCCATTACATAAACAACCTGAAACTCATTCAAAGCCTAATTGCCCCTACCAACATTGGCATTATAACTGATGTCAACACCTTCTACTATCAACATTGGTAGCATAACCGATGTCGGTGACTGTGCAGACTAGAACCTACTTGAACAACCCCTAAACTAGACAAAACCCTTTGACCAGCCTACTGAGACTCACGAATTACAAGAAACAGGAATGCAACATTTTGCCTTTTCATTTCTGTAAGTCTTTATCATTTTATTTTATTTAAATCTCTTTGTCTTAAATAGTGGATTGTCATCCCTCATGGAGCTTTACGCTTCTGAGACCAAGTGCGTAGCTTGACAGTCCACTTCATATTATTCTAACAATTTCTTTGTTTAAAGTCTTCTTCTTATCTACAAGTGTCATCCTCCACAGCCAAAGAGGAGCTCTTACAATGTCTAGATAATGGTGTGCAACTTCATTCGGGTACGTACAAACCCCAAACCTTTAACCTTTAGTTTCTTATTTTCTTCTAAATATTAAATAGCAAAAAAAATGAGTAGAAACACCTACAATCCAAATATATATACAACTTTATCAAAATCAAATCCTACAAAATAGCAGGTGGTTATTTTCCTTATTTGATTCTAGTTGGAATGATTCTCTCTTATCCTATCTAGCTGCTATCTTCCCCATTTTTAGCTTCATCTTTACAAAATCCATTGAATTGACCCTATAGAGTCAGGAGGAATGAGCCTACAGAGTCCATAGAAACAAGCCTGTGGAGTTCATAGAAACTAGCCTACGGAGTCTATAGAAATAAGCCTACAAAGTCCATAATTCTGTTGGATGGAGATCAAAATTGAATGTTCACTAAACATCACCTATGTCTTCTTTTTGAGCATTCTTCATAATAAAAATCACTAAAATATGCTATGTATTAGATATTAATGACAAAGTAAAGGTTTAATCTTTGGTTTAATATAAACAAGACAAATATCTATTTTCCATGTAATAGCTATCTAAAAATCTAAGATTTGTATAAGATAATATCCTTCAAGAGATGAATTGAGGGAAATAACACGTCAATAATGAGACATATTTTGAGCTCATCACTATCAAGGAAATGCATGATGGGATTTGTGGAAGACACTTTATTGGTCTAGTTGTAGCTAAATTTATCTTTTGCCTTATCTATTATTGGCCCACCCTTAACCAAGACTATTATGATTACATAAAGAAGTGTGTCAAATTTAAGTGGCATGCTAATTTACATCACATTCCTAGTCACGATCTTCAAGTCTCTAAGGATTTTTGGCCCTCCTCGTAGTGGGTATTAGATCTCATTGGTGAAATTAACCCTCGTTATTTATAGTGACATCATTTTGTCATCACTATGATATAATATTTCACCATGTGAGTAGAGTCTATTCCCCTTGTCTCAACCAAAGTTGATAAGATTGTCGACTTTATTAACCATAACATTATTTTCCACTTCGGTGTTCTTCATAAAATTATCATCAATAATGGTAAATATTTTTAAAATAAAAAAGTATAAGGCCTTTGTAATATGTTTGGTATTAAACTTATAATCGCCATATCATCCACAAGCTAATGGAGATGTTTAATATTCTAATATAACCCTTAACAAAATGCTAACTAAAATGGTTAATGCATCTAGTCAAGATTGGCATTTACACATTCATTTTTCCATATGGCATATCTTACTAGAATTTGAACACCTATAGGTGCTACCCCTTTCTCTGTTTTCTTTGGAGATGAGGCTATCTTGCCTCCCAAATTAAAAATTCCCTCACTTCTTATATCTCTCTAGGATATCATTTTTGAGGGTGACTATTGTTAAGAATGTTTAGTCCCTCTTGAGTTACTTGATGAGCATCATTTGGACATATGTAACCATCTTATGTCTATCAAGAATGAATCAAGTTCGCTTATAATAAACACCTAATAGAATGATAATTCAACATCAGAGACCTCATCCTAACAAAAAATTACATGTAACCAATATATAAAAATCAAACAGGGAAAGTTTTATTTTAATTTGCTTAGACCTTATATTATAACATATAAGTATGGGTTAGGATCTTACCAGTTATGATCTCTTGAAAGGAAACTACAACTTGAGCCCCTCAATACTTTAGATCTACATCCATTATTTTTTTAAATGAGTTCTAACTCACCTTTTTTCTAACTTAAATTATTCCTTTGTTTTATGAGATTGGTACCTTTATCCCCTCACTTTGAGGACAACTAACTACATCATAAAATTATGTGATTATCCATCATAGTTATAACCTTAATCCTAAATATGGGTACCATGACTCTACCCATGGCATGATTCTCATGGATACTTTTTTTCCCTAATAAGATGGAATCCCATGGTCATTGTCTCTTAAACCATCATCTCACCCACTATTTAACCTTATTGTGTTATGATTTTCCATTCATAAAGGTAAGCCTTAAGACTATATAAGTGATTCTATGTCTATAAAAAAAACATCAAAAATATAAAAATCATATATCTTATGAGTCATTTCTATCATTTGTATACTTCTCCCTTGAAGGATAGCCACCCAAAACTATTCAGAATTTGCTTAAAATAAGGTATGCTGCTCCCTTGAAGGATTGCTATCAAAATCCTAAAACAAATCACAAAGCTTAGACCACTCCCTTGAAGGATGGCTAAGTCAAAAATTTGTCAAAAGCAAACAATATCAGGGGATATTCTTTCATTGATCATCTTCCCCAACCCTTCAAAATAACAAAATACCCATTATCAAGATAAATAAAAAGTAAAAAAAATTGGAAGCCGTAATCAGCTTTCATAAGTAGACCTCCTGCTTCGATCAGTCTACACCATATATGACATATATTTGTTTATACTGGCTCTTCAACAACCTACATAAGGGGTAAACTAACCCCACAAGAAGGCTCCATTATCACCCATCTCCCCTTTTACCCTCCATAGAACAAGGGATTTTGAGCTTACTTGACACTTTGTGATCAAGAAACTTCTTAACTAAACCAATGAATGCTAATGCAAAGCATATGAAGCGATTATGTTCATAATCAGATCTAACTTTCCTATTTGTGGTCCTCACCAATAAAATATCATTGTGTCTTCTTCTTTATTTTCATACTTAGAAATTTATGCATTCATTAAGACGTTTGTCTTTCGATTGTTTTGACTTGAATATCTTTTTAAATATAGTTTTATTGTCCAAGCTTAAATCTATATGCTGATATTAGTTGTTAAAATATTCCAAATGAACTCTCATCCAATAAGTAAAATCATAATATTTTAATGCCTTATGCATTTTATTAAGTGATTATCATTACCTTTTCACATCATTATTTATTTAAGTGTTTTTAATCATGAAAACATTTTAATAAAAATCACCATCTCATGTTAATCAAATTTACATCTCATCTATCTAAGAACTAATCACATCAATCTAATCAATTATATCACATTTATTCCATTATAACTTTTATCACAAAGTTAACAACCACATTTAATAATTTTTTACATTAAATAAATGAATCAATCCCAATATGTTATCCATCACATACCTATCTAAATATGCAATCACATAGTTTCATTAAATATCAAAATCTAATTAAGCATACATATAATCATAATAAAAATGTTAAATCAATCACCACAATGTCATAAACTTCATAAATAACATCATCACATGACCATAAATTGTTAGGGTATGGAGCTAAAAGCTTCACTCTTGAGTGAGTTGCAAGTTGCTAGAAATCAACAGTCACTGACGACGGTCAGAAACAGACCAAAGGTGACCAACGTCAGTCAGGAGGACACCAGGATCAGTCGACATTGGTGGATTCAAGAAGGTAGGAACCGATGTCGATTACCTGTGGCATCCAGAATCTATTTCCGTGCGTAAACAAAATGTTTGCATGTTAAGAAACAAACTGTTGGTTGTTAAGCTTGCATTTCTATTTTGAGTAGGACTATAATTAGAGCCCTTATTTTGGAGGTGCATCTATCAGTTGTAAGTGCATGCTCATGAGTCTCTATAGTTATATAATAGAGATAGATCTTCATAGTTCATTAGACAAGGAGTAAAAGAAGACAATACTGTAGAAGTAGAATACAGATTGTATATCAGTCCAGATTGTGGAGTTGATTGTAATTGAGAGAGAGGACTCTTGAGGGAAAGAGATCTAAGAAGAGATCTATACATCTAGAGAGGTGTGGAAGAAAAGAAGTTTCTTCAATTGTAATTACTTCTGTAAAGAGTTGAATACAAGTTTTCAAGGTGGTTTCTTGTATCTCTTGTTTCTTACTAATTCTGATTCTAGTTACTCATCTATCTGATTTAATTCCATGTTTATTGCTATCATATTGTAATCATATTGTTGATTGATCCCCAACAAGTGGTATCAGATCATTGGTTGTAGGTTCTAAAGCTTGATACCAACAAGTGGTATCAGAGCTTTGGTTCACTAACAGGTAGTTCAGATCTGGTTAGTGTGTATTGATTATAGGTTACTCACAGGGATTTTTGTTTGAGTGGGAGAAGTAATGGTAGAAGAAAGTAAACTTAGAATGGAGAAGTTCAATGGAAAGAACTATCAATTATGGAGAATGTAGATAGAAGATTATCTGTATCAAAAAGATTTATACTTACCGTTAGGAGGGACTGTAAAGCAGCCCAAAGACATGGATGATGAAGAATGGGAAGTTCTTGATAGAAAGGCTCTTGGATCAATAAGATTGAGTCTAGCATCTACTGTGATATCTAATTTATCACAGGCAAAGTCTATGGTAGATTTAATGACTACTTTAGCAAATTTATATGAAAAACCCTCAGCTTCTAATAAGGTATATCTTATGAAGTAGTTATTTAATTTGCAGATGCAGGAAGGTAGGTCTATATCTAATCATCTAAATGATTTCCATGGAATTGTGAATCAATTAAATTCAATCAAAATAGTGTTTGATGATGAAATTAAAGCTCTATTAATCTTATGTTCTTTACCTGAAAGCTGGCATAGCTTGGTAATGGCAATTAGTAATACTACTTCTGCTTCAAATATTTTAAAAGTAGATGATGTGGTTAGTGTAATCTTGAATGAAGAAATTCATAGGAAAAGCATAAAAGAGACATCAGGGAACACTTTGAGTTTTGAGAGCAGGGGAAGACAAAAAGAGAAGAGAAAGAAAGGGAGATCAAGATCTAAATCAAAGATGAGAGGTAGATCTAAATCCAGAAATGGCAGGAAGCCACAATGCTGGAATTGTGGAAAGATTGGGCACATAAGCAAAGATTGCTGGTCAAAGCCTAAAGAGGACAGACAGCATGAAGATAAAGAAGAAACAAAGGTGGCAGGTATTTTTGCACAAGATGCTCTTATATTCTCTTTGCATATTAATATAGAATCTTGGGTTTCATATTCTGGTGCATCTTTCCATGCAACCCCCAATAGAGAAAATTTTAGTGACTATGTCCATGGAGATTTTGGAATAGTTTATTTAGGGGATGATGAGCCTTGTAAGATTATTGGCAAAGGTAAAGTGCAGCTGAAAATGTAGAATGGAAACACATGGGTGTTGAGAGACGTCATGCATGTTCCCGGCTTGAAGAGAAATTTGATTTCTGCAAGAAAGTTAGGGAATGAGGGTTGTATAGTAACTCTCACAGCTAAATCTTGGAAGGTTTCCAAGGGTGCACTTGTATTGGCTAGAGGTAAGAGAGTAGGTACTCTCTATTTATGTAATTGTATTATTGATAATTCTCCTTCTGTATTATCTACTTCAAATGTAGATGCAAAATTGTGGCATCAAAGGCTTGGCCACATGAGTGAGAAGGGAATGACAATTCTTAAGTCAAAAGGTATGTTTTCAGATTTGAAAAGCATAGATCTATATTTTTTTGAAGACTGTATTTTTGAAAAATAGAAGAGAGTGAGTTTTCTCAAGACTGGGTCAACAAAGAAGAAGCACAAATTACAGCTTGTTCACACAGACGTGTGGGGACCAGCCCAAGTTGCTTCTATTGGAGGATCACAGTACTATGTTTCCTTCACAAATGATGCTACAAGAAAGGTATGGATCTATTGTATTAAGAAGAAATCTGATGTTTTTGACACGTTTAAGATTTGGAAAGCTATGGTTGAGAATGAAACAGGCAAGAGATTGAAGTGCTTGAGATCTGATAATGGTGGTGAGTTCTGCAGCCACAAGTTCAATTGGTATTGTTATATGCATGGGATCCTCAGGCAAAGGACTATTCCAAGAACACCTCAGAAAAATGGAGTTGCTAAAAGGATGAATAGAACAATTATGGAGTGTGTAAGGTGTATGAGATTGCATGCTGGATTGCCCTTAGAGTTTTGGGTAGAAGCCATGGATACTGTAGTGTACCTGATTAACAGAGGTCCCTCTACAACACTGGATGGTAGAATTCTAGAAGAGGCATGGATAGGTAAAAAGGTAGATCTATCATTTCTCAAAGTTTTTGGTTGTGAAGCCTTTGAGCACATTGATAAGGAAAATAGAAAGAAGCTGGATGCTAAGTCTATGAGGTGCACATTTATTGGCTATGGCTCTGATGAGTTCGGATTCAGGTTTTAGAATCTTGGAAATAATAAGATAATAAGGAGCCATGATGTTGTTTTCAATGAAAAAGTGATGTACAGTGATCAGCTCAAGAAGTTAGATCAACCTGAGCAGAGTAATGCAGATTTGGACAAGGTGAAAGTTTAAAATAAGCTTGCAAGAAAGAAAAGTCACAGGAAGGAAAACATAGAGACCGACGTCGGTCAGGTAGGAACTGATGTTGGTCATATAGAGACCGATGTCGACCGTATAGGAACTGACATCGGCTAGGCAGGAACCGACGTCGGTCAGGTAGAACCAACGACAACCAGTTATAGGCCTAGAAGTGACCGAGGTCAGTCACTGTTAAAGAATTTAGGCAGACAATGTGTTATGGATGAGTCTCAGTCACCCAACAGGAGGTTAGAAAGGGTAAGTAAACCTCCAATTTGATATTCCCCTTCGTTATTCTATTTATTGCTTACTGATGGTGGAGAACCAGAGAGTTTTGATGAAGCAATACAAGTGGATTCCAAGAATCAGTGGAAGCTAGGCCTGAATGAGAAAATTGATTCCTTGAGAGAGAACCAAAGATGGGATTTGGTTGAGTTTCCAGCAGGAAAGAAGACACTAAAGAACAGATAGATCTATAGGTTGAAAGAAGGTGAGAATGGACAGATGAGATATAAGGCCAGGTTAGTGGTAAAAGGATTTGCACAAAAACCAGGTATTGACTTTGGTGAGATTTTCTCTCCTGTTGTTAAAATGACTTCTATACGGACTATACTGTCTTTAGTAGCTATTGAGGATTTGCATCTTGAGTAGCTTGATGTTAAGACAATGTTTCTTCATGGAGATTTGGATGAATAAATATATATGGATCAGTCGGAAGGATATGAGGTTAAAGGTAAGGAGAATCTAGTGTGCAGATTGAAGAAAAGCTTGTATGGCCTCAAGCAAGCTCCAAGGCAATGGTATTTGAGGTTTGATAGATTTATGACTGAGCATGGCTATAGTAGATGTCAATATGACCATTGTGTGTATTTTACGAGATTGGATAATGGTAGATATATTATTCTATTATTGTATGTAGATGATATGCTGGTTGTAGGATCACACATGCAGGATATCTCTGAGGTTAAGGTGAATTTAGCTCACACATTTGCCATGAAGGATTTGTGAGTAGCAAAGAAAATCCTTGGCATGAATATTAAGAGAGATAGGAAAAATCACAGGTTGATTTTGTCTCAAGAGGATTATGTGGACAAGGTGTTCAAACGGTTCAATATGCAGGATGCAAAACTGGTAAGCACACCTATGGCTGGACATTTCAAGTTAAGTAAAGAATAGTGTCTTAATTCACATGATGAGGTAGAGTACATGAGAAAAGTTCTATATGCTTCTGCAATAGGAAGTTTAATGTATGCAATGGTTTGTACTAGGCCTGATATTGCCCAGCAGTGGGAGTTGTAAGTAAGTATATGGCCAATCCAAGAAAAGAATACTGGAAAGTAGTTCAGTGGATCATTAGATATCTGAAAGGAACTAGCAGTAGGCATTTATGCTATGGAGGTTCAAATACTTCTCTACATGGTTATGTAGATTCAGATATGGCAGGTGATTTGGATGGCAGGAGGAGCACCATAGGATATGTTTTCACTATAGGTGGAATGGCGGTTAGCTAGATATCAAAGTTGCAAAAGGTTTTTGCCTTGTCAACTACAAAAGTAGAGTATATTTCAGTCATAGAGGCTAGCAAAGAGATGATATGGATGACACGGTTCATGGAAGAGCTTGGAAAGGAGAAAGAGAGTTGTAGACTATACAGTGATAGTCAGAGTGCAATTCTTTTGGCTAAGAATTCAGCCTTTCATTCAAGAACAAAGCACATACAGCTTAGGTACCACTTCATTAGACAGGTATTGGAAGATGGTGAGTTGAAGCTGGAGAAGATCCATACAGATAAGAATCCTACAGATATGTTAACCAAGCCGGTTACAAAGGAGAAGTTGAATCTTCATTCAATTTTTGTTGGTCTTCATGATTGAGTTGACGATGGAGGAGCTAGAAGATGTTTCTGTACAGGTATTGGTGTAGCTATTTATCTCCAAGTGGGAGATTGTTAGGGTATGGAGCTAAAAGCTTCTCCCTTGAGTGAGTTACAAGTTGCTGGAAATCAACAGTCGCCGACGATGGTCAGAAACAGACCAAAGGAGACCGACATCGATCAGGAGGACACTAGGATTGGCCGACATCGACAGATTCAAAAAGGCAAGAACCGATGTCAGTTACCTGTGGCATCCAGAATCTATTTCCGTGCGTAAACAAAATGTTTGCATGTTAAGGAATGAACTGTTGGTTGTTAAGCCTGCGTTTCTATTTTGAGTAGGACTATAATTAGAGCCCTTGTTTTGGAGGTGCATCTATCAGTTGTAAGTGCATGCTCATGAGTCTCTATAGTTATATAATAGAGATAGATCTTCATAGTTCATTAGACAAGGAGGAGTAGAAGAAGACAATACTGTAGAAGTAGAATACAGATTGTATATCAATCCAGATTGTGGAGTTGATTGTAATTGAGAGAGAGGACTCTTGAGGGAAAGATATCTAAGAAGATATTTGTACATTTAGAGAGGTGTGGAAGAAAAGAAGTTTCTTCAATTGTAATTCCTTCTGTAAAGAGTTGAATACAAGTTTTCAGGGTGGTTTCTTGTATCTCTTGTTTCTTGCTAATTTTGATTCTAGTTACTTATCTATTTGATTTAATTCCATGTTTATTGCTATCATATTGTAATCATATTGTTGATTTATCCCCAACATAAATTAACCATCACATCATCAATTAACCATAACCATAAACAACATACATCCAGATCATAACATCATAGCTCATAATCAAAATGTGATATATATATACATACATACATATATATATGTGTGTGTGTGTGTGTGTGTGTGTGTGTGTGTGTGTGTGTGTGTGTGTGTGTGTGTGTGTGTGTGTGTGTGTGTGTCCATGTCTCTCAAAATGATATGTATATCTCAATGCATTGACTCAGGCCAGTATCAAAATCATATAAGTAAAAAAGTCTAATAAGGTCTATGGTACAAGGGTACTACTACCCCTAGAGCCTATCCATATCCTGGGCCTATCTATGCACCTAAAGATGTTTCCCACTCACCATGGATAATGCTACTAACTTTCCCTCCCACAACTCATTTTGCCACATACTTGGCATATCAAGGCTAATATGGAAGATGCATAAATAAAAGTACCTTGTAGTCTCTTAACTCCTCTATTATGGCCATGTATCTAGATATATGGATCCTCATCATTCATCATTTAGGTGATCACCCTCCTATCTATCTCAAGTCATCTCTCTCTATAGATATTAGGGACACATGTCCTTGTGCCTAATCCCTCTCCTAAGTAATTGAGGCTAGCTGAGCTCATGCATGATCCCTTTCTTATATAAGGGTCACCACCTATCCCCATGTCTAGTCTCTCTCTTGCATGATTCTAGCAACCTACCCCTAGAGAGTATCTCTCTCCTATGTCCTACCTAACAAATATCCCTATGCTATATCTCTCTTTAAAGTCATGTCTACTAAATCTACCTATGTTGTGGCCAACATCGCTCTTTCTTGGTCCTTTTTAATGATCAAGATATATCTATCTAGGGCATTAACATCCATCTAATCACCTAGATCCTACATATCTACATCCACCACCTATTTTTCTCCACCCACACCTTTAGCTTAATCATATCCCCTATCTCCCCAAAACTTTGTAGTGGCATAGTGTCCCTACCACCATATAATATAATCATGTGTGATGTTAGCATCATCAACACTTGCTATAATTGGTAGCTCCTCATACTTAAACTCTTTCTCAACTGACTACGATGGAGGCAATGGTGCCTCTGCATCCTCTCTCTTATACCTAGGAAATGCCCCTAAGACACCTTGCACCAATCCAAACAATCTCCTAAATTGGTTGAAGGGGATCAAATCTACCTTCTGTTGCCACCTCTCGTGCATCCATCTAAAGCTCTATAATGAAAATATATGCCTAAAAAGACCCATCCATGATGGGAATCTAGTGTAAGGTCTCCAAATCACCTCCGTATCCACAAATGCATCAAATATATCTCTAAACCATTATAAATCTTTCCTCTCTATCCTTTATAATGGTAGTTCATGATCTACCCTCCATCTTATGAATTTAACTCTATACCTGATTTGATCCCATGTGTGTTAAGGTAGTCTAATTTTTTCATAACACAATGATGTGTTCATATGCCTTACAATGCAATATAAATTCTACACTCAATCCATATTGTCTATGAACTCAATACCCCCAAAGTTCATGATAGATCTGATCTAGTAGTATAGTGTCCCATGTAAACACTATCTAGTCCTCTATCATGTCTACCAAAATGCCTAATAATTCCCAAGGGAGTCTGCCTCCACTCATGTCTGGTAGATCATAACAAGTCATAGCTATCATCATCATCATAATCATCATCATCATCATCAAAAACCATCTCCCTACCCTATCTATGTAAAAACCCTATCTAAAAACCCTACATGCCATCTTTTTTATACAAAATCCTCCCCAAATAGTTGATCCATATAAGCATTCTAATCCTCACTATGGATGTTTTCTATTTCCTGACCCATATCAATAATCTTAGGATCTTATGGATATCCTATAATAAGATTATGATCTCTCACATAGGAAAAATAAAGGTGTTAGTAGCTAGGTCCTATATCTTGATGAGGGATACCATCATCATTGTATCTCTTGAAACACGATGATTGTATTTCATACTTCCTAATCTAATTGCTTCTATATGCACCCAATCTAATGGGGTCATGTTTCTATATACATCATCTCAAAATAGTAGCATTCAATCTTTCATCACTATTAAATCCCTTGCCTATAAGGTTAGATAAATGGTTTAACTTCACCTACACTTTTTAAAGTGAACATTCCACCTAGAAAACCTACCCTTACCACCCTCTTCACTTATGGCACAACCCCACCTATCCCTAGCCGAAGTCTAAAAACTAATCCCACATTTAGGTTTTATACCCCTAACCCTAGGTCTTAGATTAATATATTAATCCTAACCAATCTCTAAGTTATCTTGCAAAATCATTTATACCTTCTTAACCATCTAAAGCAAAAGGGTTTAATGCTGAATAACATTACTTACCAATAAGGTTAAGATGATTGATGATGCTCGACCCTAACTATCATTAGTTAATCCCTTTAGGGGGTTTGACCCCCTAATTCCCCTTCTACCCCAAAATAGCCATTTTTAAAATTAAACTCAACTTAAAATATAGCTCCCCTTTGGTTACTTATACAACTTATTAGCACCATCTTATGATAAACCAACCTTAACATCATTACTCTCAACTTCAATTTTGCCCACCTTACCATGATACACACCCTTCTACTCAACCATAACTTTAGTGTGTCAACCTTTTAATGACCTTAAAAAATGCTAAATTATAGTTCCACCACCTAAAACCACTTCCATTTACTCCTAAATAAACCTACTTTTGCCCCCTTAAATAACATTGACACGTTTGCATGGAGACTTGTGTTTATAAGTGTACCCATATCTACTACACCCAATCCAGTAGCCTAGTTCACTTGTCATTGGTCCTCCTCAATAAAATCTTATTTTCCATTTTGTACCATCCTACCTAGTTTATAACTATCATATAAACTTCTCAGACCTACACCTAACTTTAGTTTTACCTCATCACCTCCTAGTTTGAGGGGTAACACCTCCTCCCATACTCAGGGCATCCAACTTGCCACTGCACTTGTTTTTATTTTATAGCTTGAGGATGCAACCTACACAAAAAAAGGGAGAAAATTTAGACACTATAAAACTACATACTTCTAATTTTCATCAAACACCCCTTGGCCCCCTTGGGCCCTTGGGTTAGGATTAATTATTAAAATCCTCCAACACACCCATTTACCCCCTCTTGGCTAATTTAATTAAGTTAAATAAGCTATTTATACCTCACCTACCCAAACCCATGGCTAATTAGTCAAAACTTAACCTAAAGTCCATTTCTAACTTGGCATTTAATACACTAACCTCATATACTTCTTATTCATGCATCCCAATTTTCCCTTTATTAATCTCAAACCATTTCTTAACCTCTTAATGACCAATAATTAGTACAAATGGCTAAATTTAGCCATTCTTGACCTTTTCTCACTAACTGACACCTATCACCCTATTGGCACCAAATATTGCACCTTATAAGAGGGTGTTCAATCCTCTTCTATATTTTGACAACATGGGAACACTTCCAAGTATGTGGGTGCACCTGTACTGGAAGTGAGCCTCTAGATTTAAGGGCTGGCTCCCTGAATGTATCTTGAAGTTCTTTCACCCATGATAACTAGTTGTTTATGGGGAAAAGAGTTAAAAGTTACATAAAATGAACCTAATATAAGGGATGATACACCAAGATGTTTTCCATATGATCATCATACTTTCTTTCACTAAGAAAATATTCATAGAAATTAACTTCCAATCCCTATGGATTCTAACATGAATATTTAAATGTGGAGGTGAGATGTAAGAGATCTATCCAAGGTAGGTGAACCATAGGATAGTTTTAGACACTAAGGCTCATTATACACTTAAAAGGTGCACTTATACACTTAAAAACACTTCATATGACCTGATAGAATATGAAATCTTGTGTAAACATGAAAGGATAAGGGAAGAAAGGATAAATAATTATCACTTTACATCACCATACATCACTTGCATGCTTAGACAATTGTTCAAGAACTCAAAAATAGACTTACATTAATGTTCAAAAGAAAAATTTGACATGATTCCAATAGGACTTCAATATACATAGAGTGGAATTAGATTAAAAAATCCAAAATGATAGTTACCTATAGAACTTCAGAGAGAGGAGAAAAGAATGAAGTTTAAAGGTCACTAGAACACATGCTAAGATAATAGGAGTTATGCTTGTAGGAGGATGAATTTAGAAATATAAAATGAAAGATATAATGGGACAAATGGCGCTCAAAGCATAAAACACCTAAAATGTGTCACAAAGATATTTTTGTTATGCATAAGAAATTATTTTTCGTCATGGATCATCTCTCAGGCACTTGAAACTAAATTAGAGAGAGTTAACACATATGTATTGTCAAGAGAGGTTGAAACATGATATGATAGTCCTAATATATTATTTTAATTGATATCTATCTTCTTGACACCTATGGTCACCATCTTTAGTCATTCATTAATTTCCTAGATTTCATTCTTTACAATTGGTAGTCACTGTTCATCTCTGATCTTCAATTAAGCTTTCATGGTGGCGTATGAGTCTAGAAATTTCTTCATTAAAAAATCCCTGATCCTATATAGTTTTCCATGTGGAATTCCCTTACCATGTTACTTATTCCATTTTAGAATTTTCTCTATCACCATTTGGGCACATAGCCTCATCTTGTTCATTTGGAATCTAGTCAAATTTACCTGATCAACCTCTTCCAAAATCTCTTTGCTTTGACCTTCAATGCCAGACATTGATCATTGATCCAATGTCCTAAGATTATGACATATGGTATAATTACATTCAATTAAATCTTCTTGACCTTTAACTCTCACTTGTACCATTAGATCTAGATGTATGTTTGAATGCCAACCATTGGATTTGGATCTATTTGAACTAAAATGGCTAATTTATGAGGCCCAAATTTGATTTTTACATGATTTTTAATGATGTCCACATGAATTTCAATGACATCCACATGAACATCAATGACGTCTATAGGACTATCATAATTTAAACCCTAAATATTATCTGGCATGACTTAAATTTCATGTTTTCATGACCATCAATGGAGATCACATGACCATCAATGACATGCACATGAATGTCATAATTTGAACACCAATGTTTAATTACTAAGGCTTGAGGTTGATGCTCACATGACCATCTTCATATTCTTGTTTATCTTTGAAGGCTGATATCTCAAGATAGAGAGATCATCTAGACTTAAAACTTGCAAAGGGTGATCTTACAATTAGGAACTTCATGTTCATGTAATCCTTTAGATTTGAGAGGTGTCCCAAACATATTTATAAAATGCACAAGTAAACTATTCAACCCACTCCTATGTGACATGCAATGATGATCTAATTCCTTTAGGATAATGTTAGAAATTGTTTGCTTGATCTTTAAAAGCTCAAATGAACTTCTAAGGCTTGGTAAAATTGTTCCATGATCTGACTATTTAAACATTGTGAAAACTTGTCACTTTCATATATGACTTCTAAAATGACCCCTAAGATACCAAATGACATAAGAACTGAACTAGACTATGACCAAAGCTAGAATGGAATATGAAATAACATCAAAGAGAACTATGTAACATCTTATGGCATTATAATGAACCCCTTATATAAGGTTTTGGATATAAGGGTTAACCTATTTTGACCTATGGTAAAAATGGTCAATATTTTTAGTGATTTCCCATGGGTGGTATGCTTGTTATGCCATGACCAGTTGCCTAATCCTATCTATTGGGTTATGGAGTCACCTATACACTACATTGATACATAAATTACCTTAGAATAACACACCAAACAATAGGAAATAGAAAGAATAAGACAAAAAATGGAAACACACATGTGTTCAAATAGAACACTTAGGGAACACAACACACACAATTGAAACAAAACATACACTTAATCTACTATTTACAAAAACTAAACTTTACCCCTCAGTATCAAGGTTTCAAATGTATTCCATTTATAGGGATAGGTAGATCTTCTCCATTCATCATTGCTAATTGGAAAGAATTGCTTTGCTTACACTTGATGAGACATATGGTCCACTCCATAGGGTATCAAATTTGGTATTCCTCCCTAATTTTGCTTTATTTTCATCCCATTTCAACACTATATCACCTTCTTAGAATGTTCTTGGAGTTGTTCTCTTGTCAAAAAGACCTCTTCATTAGTATTTGGTGATGCTCCATAGCTCGATGAACCTTATTTTTAGTCTCTTATAGATCCATTAATTCTACCAATCTCACCTCCATTGGAGTGTTTTCAATTGACTCTAATTGATGTGCCAACTCTAAGGTAGGCATCTTGTGAGAGATAGACAACCTAGTTTTTCTTCCATAGACAAGCACAAAAGGAGAGTTCCCTATTAACCTATTGGGATTTATCCTATCATCCCATAAGGTTGTCTTTAATTTTTTGTGCCAATCCCTTTGGTTATGCTCGAAGGTCTTCATGATGATTCTAATCAAAATTTTATTAGTAAATTTAACCAACCCATTACCTTGAGGGTAATAGTTATATGAAGTAATCAAGAATATGCCATCACTATTTTTTTGAACTAGTTATCTTAGCACCCATAAAAGTAAGAGCATTGTCTAAAATAATAGTAAGAGTATCAAACCTTGTTATGATGCTCTCATATAAATCCAAGATAGCATTATCATTAGCTTCCTTCAATGTTACTACCTCAACCCACCTTGTAAAATAGTTAGTTGTTGTGAGTATCTATTTATGACCAGTACTTGATGGGGGGTTTATCATGCTAATGAAATTAAGACCACATTACATGAAAGGTTGATCTACTTAGATAGGATTTAAAGGGAGAGTTTCAAGCTTCTATTTTCCCATAAAGAAGGCAAATTATACACCTTTCTCACCCAAACATGGAAGTATTTGAATAGGCTAGGCCAATAATAACCTACCCTCATGATTTTGGTAGTTGTAGTTCTTAAAGAGAAATGATATCCTACTGTCTCATTGTGAAACTTCTCAAACAACAACCCAAACTAATCATTATCAATACATCTCAATAACACACCAGTAATGTTCCTTCTAAAAATCACACCATCGATAAGACAAAATAGAATATATTACAATATAAAATATCTCTTTTGTGATTTAGTCATACTATTAGGGTACTCACCATTTTGAATAAATTTGACAACATCTATCATCTAACTCTATAGAGGTAAAGAACTAGATAGTTAGGAATAATAATGATTGACTAGAGCCTCTTATTTTGACTCATGAAGATCTAAAGCTAGGTGTTCTTAAATGGGTTTACCCCTTATCAACTTTGTCACCTTTATATCAACATCATATTCCATTACCTTAGTGATCCATCTTTCCCTCTTTTCACTAAGGTATTTTCTCAAGAGAAACTCTTTAGTTTTAGGATGAGAAACCATAAGATGAATTTATTGTTTGAAACCATATGCCTGAACTTATTTACTCCCCTTAAAAAAAAGGACTTGTTTCTTCATAAAGGTGTACTTGACTTCATAATCTTCTAAACCTTGACTAAACAATGCAATAGGTTGCTCTACACCCTCATCATTATGTTACATTAACATGGCTAAAATAGTATCAAGGTTAGCAAATGAATACAACATAAAGTATTTATCAAAATTTGTATTCACAAGAGTAAGATCTTGTGCAATAGCTTTCTTAATGGCTTAAAAATTAATTTTACCTTCCTTAGTCCAAGAAAAGACTTGATTCTTTCTAAGCATGGCTGTGATACGTTTCACCAAAGATGCAAAGTTTGGTATGAAACTCATTTCAAAATTTATCTTATTTAAAAAAAATTGGAGGATTTTATTATGTAAGGTAAATTATAGGCTCAAAATAGTAGCTATCCTTTCAGTATCAATAGCCAAACCATCTTTGGAAACAATGTGTCGTTATAACTTACCTTTATAGACAACAAAGATGCATTTTTTAGATTAAGAGATACTCCATACTACTTAGATATTTCAAAAACTTGTCTTAAGTGTTTCATATGTTCATTATAATATTTATAAAAAAACTGTTATATCATCTAGATAAACCAAAAATATCTCATTAATCATACCTTTGAAGGTCATGTTAATTACTCTTTAAAAGGTAACACCAACATTTGACAAACCAAATGGCATCTTTCTATAAGAAAACATCACACATTTAGTGGTAAATTCTATCTTAAACTAGTCATCTTGATTGACTAGAATCTAATTATAACTTGAATATCCATCAAGAAGAATGAAATGTTGAGAACCTAAAACTATTTACAAGATCTACTCCATTAAGGGTAGAGGATAGTGATATTTGAGTGACACCCTATTAAGATATTTAAAGTCCACATAAAGTATTATCTCCCCATTCTTCTTTATAATAGCTACCAAGTTATCTAACCATGTTGAATGCTTGACAAGAAATATTATTTTAGATTCAAGTAGTTTAGTGAGATCTAACCTCATGAATTTCTCAACCTTGGTGTTGATGGGTCTTTGTTTTTATCGAACTGGTTTAAATCTAGGTTCCAACTCAATAGTATTATGTTCTAGGCTAGGACCAAATCCTTTTAGGTCCTTATACTTCCAAGCAAAGATGTCATGAAACTCTCTACATAAATCAATGAGTGTTTGTTTCTCTAATGTAGAACATACCTTGCCTAGTTTGAAGAGTCTATCTTTGAATATAATGATTCTTTTATAGTTATACTTTTTTTAGACATACTCACTTTTTCCTTCTTCTTCTAATTATTCTCATTGAAGATAATTTCTAAGGTCACTAGACCATTAGGTATCTTATTTTTCCTTAGCTACATAATTTGATCACCAAACTGTTCTTGGAGTCTTCTTTGATTCCTTGAATAAAACTCAACCTTATTTTGTAAGAATAATGCAATATGTTTATCACTATCAAAAATTTTCCAATAAAATTCATTATTAAATACAAAAGGTTTGATAATTCTCTTAATGTGATATTGCTTACCCACTTCTTTTATGGTAGGTGGAGTATCAAATTGAGCTGCTATGGTAGCTAGTCTATCATCATGATTATTTTATTCCATTTGGGTTAATTGTATGTTTAATGCATTGAATTATTTAAACAAATACCATACCCTATGCTTATATTACTTAATCAAAGGGTTATTGGTAATAAACACATTCCTAACCTAATGAATAACCAATTCACTATCTCCATATTATTGCAACTTTTTTATTCCTTTTTTCCTTGCGCATTAAAGGCAATGAATTAAACCTTCATACTCATACACCTTATAGTTACAATTGAAATGGATTTTATATGAAGCATAATGTTTCTATTTATATGATGATATTATCATAACACCAGCTCCTACACTAATTTTACTTCTTGAACCATCAAAAACATCTTCCATATCTCATCATCTTCACCTTCTTCCCTGACAAGTAGAGGTGTTGGTATTCCTTCTTCATGTATGCATTACAATCCTAAATTATTTTCCTCCATGAGAGCATGAAGATCATGATAACATACATTAGTATCATAATCATCAAGAAATAATTCAATATTTCCTTCAATCTTGGAAGAAGTGCCATCATCTAGAATAGAATCCTTCTCTTTGTTAATAACATAATTCAAATTAGAACTTTTATTAATGTAGGGATTAATATGAAACCTTACAAGAGGATATATCCTAATTATCACCTTGGTCCCATAACTTATCCTAAAGGCCAATAAGGACCAATTATCTGAGATATATTCACCAATCTTGGATGTGAAGTCCCTTGATAGATGGATTGAAAAGTGGGTTGGAAGGCCAACAACAACTATATATTGAAGGACAGGGAAACTAGGATAATCATGATAGAAAATATTCAAGTTTTTTATAAATAATAATATCTTGGTGGGTGTACCATCTATTTGGAGGAATACTTTTGTATGTGTCTCATATTTTATGCCCAACTTATCAGCTACCACTTTGGGCATGACTAAAGTAAAAGCTCCACTATAAAAAATGTAGTTGTGGACTAGTTTGTCACCCATTATTAGAGTGAGATAAAATGGTGGAGTTTTTTTCAGCCATAGTAAGTGGTTAAAAATATTATTAGGTACATTTTCAAGGATAACATGACTATGGATTTGGCCTAAAGGAGGGACACTAGTAGGGATAGTAGATAACATTTTTATAGGAGTTCTTTCTGACCAGGCATATGAAGAACATACAAAATGGAAATGGATGTTTCAATACTATTTAATGAATATACAATGTTTAAAGAAGTGATACCTAATTTATATTGGATTATTGGAGGCAAGAAAGTGATCTAAACTTGAGGAGTTTGATTTTCTTGAATAATCCTTCCAACATTCTAATTTGGAAGATGTGCTGAGTATTTTGAGGTTGTCACACCTAGAGCCATACCTTGTTGCTTTATATGAGGATTGAATGAGCCTATAGGTACATTTCCATCACAACCTAAAGACTTTATCTTAGATATAGTGTTTTATACAACTGAGGTTCCTTGATTAATCACAAAATTATCCTTAATTAGGAAGTTGGTGAAGATCTCTCTTTGAGGTTATCTACCTTAACTTGTTTGCATCATAAATTCATCTTCAACTAATATGAATGGGGTGAATCCTCCTTGAACAATAATATCTTTCTCTCCACCTTCATTAGCATCCATTAATTGGCCTTATTGCCAATATTCCCCTTGCACCAAGTTACTATGAACTAGTATCATCTCTCTTGCATTAGTGGTAGATCTAGGATTATATGTATTATTAAGACTATTGGGATTAGGCTACCATTGGCCTCTTCAAATTATATATTTCCAACCATATTATTGTTGATAAGGGTATGGATTTTGATAGGTAGTTTGTTGTATATTACCTCTTCCAAGATTAGCTTTCAACCATTGAATATATGCATCTTTGTCCATCACATTATCTACCTTATTAGGATCAACTTTGGGCTTAGTATTAGCATTAGGAATTTTGGATACATCTAGAGTACTAGCAGAAGAATGAGATAATGGAGGCATAAAAACTTTAGGAGGTAACCTTCTAGCTTGGATGAGACCACTTTTAGCTTTGATAGCAAGTTAATAAACTTTAGGAAGGGTGAAACAATACATGGATTGAAGCATAATAGTAATTTTAGTGCAAATGGATCTAAAATAGGTAGGGAACACAAAAATAGGAGGTGTCCTCATATGATGAGTAAATCTATTCCAAGTCTTGAAATATCTCATTAAAATCATCCATTGTTTCTTTGGATCCTCTTTTGATCACATTAATATTATGTATGAGAGAGGCATGGTCACTCTGATTTCCAAATATTGAGGTAAATAACACTCCAAATTCATCCCATGATGTGATGCATCCACCTTCTAGAGTCCTATACCAATCAACAGGCTTCCCTTTAAGTGGCATGTCAAGTAGTCTGATGGTAATATTTTCTTGACTAATATTATGGAAGATACAAAAGTTAGAGACATATTTAATGTGTTCACTAGATGTAACACAACTCTCACCATTGAATAGGGCACACATTTTATGGCATTAGGAGGAATGACATCATATGTTTGAAGACAAATTAGATTTTCTATATTGAAGGCAGGAAAAGCATGAGGTCTAGCAATTTATTCTTTATGATATTAAATTTATTCAAGATCTTCACTCCCTTGGATTTATTAGCTAGTAAAATTCTCTTTATCTTCAAATGGAATATTAGGATGAGGGTATTGAACTTTAAAGGGAAGTTCAGGATGAAACAATGGGTCAATGGGATTCAAAACTCTCCTAGAGGATGACCTAGTGGTAACCATGAATTATGAGAGAAATTTTAAAATAGGAAAATGTCCTTGAACCAAATTTAATTTTATGGAGTAACCAAATGCTGAGTAGCATGCCAATTTGTAGCTAATGTTGTCAAGACCAAAATTCACCTTGATAAGTTGTCTTAAAGATAAGTGTCCCACTGGGTGTGCCAAAACTATTAGAACCAAATATTCCACCCTAAAAGAGGTGTTCAATCCTCTTACATATATTGGAAACATGAAAACACTTCTAGGTATGTGGGTGTACCTATAGTGCAAGTGAGCCTCTATATATAAGGGCTAGCTCCTTGAATGTATCTTGAAGTGCTTTCACCTATGCTAACTAGTTATTTATGGGGAAAAGAGTTAGAAGTTAAATTAAATTAACCTAATATAATTGGTAATACACTAAGATGTTTTCCATATGATCATCATACTTTCCTTCACTAAGAAACAAGGTGTACAAAATTAACTTTCAAGTCCTATGGATTCTAACATGAGTATTTCAATATGGAGGTGAGATGCATGAAAGTTATCCAAGGTAAGTTATAGACACTAAGGATAATTATAAACTTAAAATATAGACTCATACACTTGAAAACACTTTATGTGACCTACTAGAATAAGAACTCTTACACAAACATGAAAGGATAAGGGAAGAAAGGACATAAAATTATCACTTTGCATCACCATACATCACTTGAAAAATTAGATTTTTTTTTAACAACTCAAAAATAGACTTGAATTAATATTCAAGGAGGGATTTGCCATACATGGAGTGGAATTAAATTACAAATGCTAAAATGGAAGATACTTATAGAACTTTAGAGAGAGGAGAAAAGAATGAAGTTCAAAGGTCACTATAACACATGTCTAGATGATAGGAAGAGTTAAAATTTCAAGAGAACTAATTTAGAAATAGACCATGCAAGTTATAATGGGACAAATGGATCTAAAAACATAAAACTCTTGAAATGTGTCATAGCTCTCTTTTTTATATGCATAATAAACTAGCTTTCATCATGGATCATCTCTTAGGTACTTAAAACTAAATTGGAGAGAGTTGACACATATGTATTTTCTGAGAGAGGTTGAAACATGATATGATAGTCCTAATATGTTCTCCTAACTAATAGTTATATTCTAGATACTTATGTTCAACATTTTCAATCATTCATTGATTTCCTAGACTTCATTCTTTATATTTGGTAGTCATTGTTAATCTCTAATCTTTGATTGAGCTTTCATGGTGGAGTATGAGTCTAAAGAGATTGATTGATTATATAATCCTTGATCTTATATATTTTTCCATGTGGAATTACCTTTCCACATTGCTCATTCCATTTTAGAATTTTCTCTATCATCATTTAGGAATGTAGCCTCATCTTGTTAGTTTCTAGTCCGATCAAATTTGCCCTATTGACCTATTAGAGAGTCTCTTTGATTTGACCTTCAATGTTGGCCATTGATCATTGAATTGGGGTCCCAAGATTATGACATCTGGTAGAATTGCATTCGATCTAAGCTCCTTTACCTTTGACTCTCACTCACACCATTGGGTATGGATGTACATCTAAATGCCAACCATTGGATCTAGATCTATTTGAACTAAAATGACTAATTTATGAGGCCTAAATTTGACATTTTCATGACCATCAATAATGTCCACATGACCATCAATGACATCCACATGACCATCATAATTTAAATCCTAGTGATTATCTATCATGACTTAAATTTGATGTATACATGATCGTTAATGACATACACATGACCATCAATGATGTCCACATGACCATCATAATTTGAACACTAGTGTTTCATTGTCAAGGCTTGAATTTGACACTCATGCGACCATCTTCATCTACTTATTCAACTTTGAAGGCTTATAGCTCACTGAGACTTGAATTTATAGAGGGTGATTTTGGCATTATAAACTTCATATTTGTGAAATCCTTTAGATCTAAGAGGTGTCACAAGCATATTTATAAAATACACAAGTAAACTATTTAGCCACTTCTATGTGATATTTAGTAATGGTCTACTTACTTTGGGTTAGTGATAACAACTTCTTATTTGATATTTTAAATCTTGAATGAACTTTTGAGGCTTGTGAAAACTTCTTCCATGCTATAACTACTTGAACATTGTGAAAACCTATCACTTTCATATATGACTTCTAAAATGACCCCTAAGACATTAAATGATACAAGGACTGAATTATGCTATGACCAAATCTAGAATTGCATATGAAATGAAATCAAATAGAACTATGCAACACCCTATGATGTTATAATGAACCCCCTATATAATATTTTAGATATAGGGGGTCGACCTATTTTGACCTATGGTAAAAATGGTCAAGACACCCCTCAACTAACACTAGTTAACTAGGACCAATGATGATTACTTTATGTAACCTAAAAGCCTTACCAATACCGTTAGTCTCTTTCCTATGCATCTCTTAATGACCACTTCTAGCTAACCTTAAACATAATCATTTAGTATGAATGCCTTGTTGTTCTGCTTGCCATTTAACCATGTTGATGCATTTAGGATATTTGAGGAGGATATAGGAGGCTTGATAGATCTAATCAAAAGTTTCTCATTCCACAAAACCACCTCCAGGTTTGAATAATATTGTATATTCAAGAACCCTTCCTGCCATCTTAAAAAAATAACAAAACATAGCATCTTTTCCATTTGACTACTCACACATGATAAATTATGATAAAAAATAATAAAACATAGCATTTTTTTCCATTTGACTACTCGCGTGATTTAGAGGATATTTTTAGATGTTCATTGGTTTTATTTAAACATGGTCTATTATGTATAGCTCATGAAGAGCTTTCCAGTAATTATTGAAATGCAAAAAATGGACATCATGTGCTCTATTTATCATTGGTCAAAGTTTGGTCAAAAAATAGTCAAATATGGTCAAACTAGAAAAATTGATGGTCATGAAATGTTTCTAAATTAGTTCCATTATATATAAGACATCATAATATTTTTGACACATTTTGAGCAGACTAATTCAAAGTTTATATGTGAAAGTTATGGCTAGTCAAAGTTGGTCAAAAGTCAATAAGATAGGTCAACATTGGTCAAACCTAGTCAACAACCATTAAAGGTAGACCAATACAGTATGGACACATGACATGCATTGGTATGTACACATGGAAAAATAATTGATTCAATAGCACGTTGATACTTGGCATGTTAATGGAAGGCTTGGTTTTAATAATGTGGAAAAAAGCCTTAATAAGGCATGGGCTTACGTGGAAATGGAAGGCTATGAATAAACCCTTAAAATGTAATGTTTTATTTTAAAACATGTAATCTTCCACGAAGGTCACATTTGGGATAATAAAAGCCTATTTAAATTTTGTAAAAATCCCATGATGGGATGAGGAAAGCCCATCAGATAAATGTTAATCCCATGAAATTTGGGAAAGGATAATAAAAAGGGATAATTTAAAGCCTTAGATATTGTAACCTCACAAAGGGATGAGAAATGGGATATTTTAAGGAATTAAGACTTTGTAAATTAAATCCCACTTTGGTAAAGGTTAATAAACATAATCATTCGAACCTAAGGGATAAATTAAAACCCCATATAATTTGTAAAGGGGATAATTCTAAATCCCATAAAAATTGTAAAGGGATGATTATCACACCCACTATATGTGGAGCCTCCACAAATATATAAAGGGGTGAGGTTTTATTGTAAAATCATTCTAAGTTCTCAAAATACTCATTGGAGGAGAACAAGAAGTGAAGAAGAGTTCGTCAGAAGTATCTTAGTACGAAGTGGAGATTTTACAAAATCATCTTTTACAAGACTTTCTCAATTCAAGATGATTTCTTGGTAACCCATTCTAGGAGTCCATTGTGATGTAAGAAGTAAATCTATTTTGACATCATTTGTATATTGGTTTGTGTTTTATCAAACCTACAGATGTAGTCCCTCCTAGACAAACTCCATTATCAACTCTAGAGTTTTGTTGTCTCTAATTTTCCTCGTAAATTTTCATATTGCTTTCCATTTTAGTTATATTTATGATTTTAATAGATTTATAAGAATTTTGATGGGAAATTTTGATATTTAAATAATATCAAATTTTAAATAGTTTTTAATAAGTGGGGGTCACTTACTATTTATGGATCATATTTTGGTATTAGAGCTAAGTTCGTGTTGGTGTAATTACGATTTTACTCACATACTATGGAATATTATGGATCCAATGTTAGCTCAAGTTCAATTGTTACTAAATACCATTATTAGTACATTGATTCAATACTTTCAATTTAAATAACAATGATAGAAAGATTAAAAAATAAGACATGAGTTATAGATCGAGAAACTCCAACTGATCATGGATGCTCTCCAGGCAGAAAAATAGTAAGAATGCCATTAGTGGAAGACTCTGTGTCAAGACTTAGAAGTTTGTAGACATTGTGATAAAAGAGGACATGTTGTATATAAATATTATATATTTCATCCAAGTTAGGATCCACACTAGTTTAATAAGTGGAATGAGGACAAAGGAAAGGTATCAGCTATTTTTAGAAGTAATCAGTCATCCAGACTAGTAGTACATCATTAGTCAGCTCTAGAGACTATAATATGACAAATTCTACTAGCTGAATTACTAAAGGTTACACTCTGAGAATACCTAAAGGTAGAATGTCATTTCTATTATTGAGGGTGAGTTTGTGTATATTTATTTTGATTGGATATTTGTAGCCAATTACATCATTTAAGGACTCATACAATATTTGGCATTATAATTTATTTCATTACCCTACACCAAGACATTCAGAGTATCTAATGGCATGGTACATGGACATGTGACACATTATTTCATCCTAAATTTTGGTATTGTAGGTCTATTAATTAATCAATTTTCTCTCGATATATATTTGGAAGAAGCAAAGGAGATCACTTTAGGTAATTTCTATCTCACATCTCAGTAGGCCAAGTACATAGCATCAGGAGATGGAATGCAACTGACTAGTGATCATGCTTCTGAGATTTAGTTCAAGACAAATCAAACAACTAATGTAATTTTTGGTTATATCAATGATTTTTATTATTTGTATACTCTTGGTAGTCCTCCTAATGAGATCAATATTTTAATTTTAAAAGAAAAAAATGCTCTAATTATCAATGTGTCTTCTAACTCAGATGTACATTCAAAAATGAAAAAAATGAAATAAATTCTCTTGGATATATTAAGAAGGTTAGGGATACTTTATGTTCTAACTCCATACATTCATCAAGTAATTATGTTGATACATTTGAGAAGAAATGAGGGGAATAAGTTCTAAGATGTTGGTAAGATGTGATTTAATGGAAAGGGCCTTGTCATTAATGGTTAAGGAATTGTCCAACCTATCCAAGTTATGAAGAGACTACTTTATGTAGGATTATGAAATGTAAATTATGGACAATATTCCCAAGAATCTAAGTTAAAGAGTTACTCAAGAAACAAGTTAGAATACCCTGAAGAGATGAAAGAAGCATTCTTAGAAGATGAAGTAGTTAAATTTTAAGAGACATCTTTAGATGACTTATAAAGGTATGAAAAGAGAAAATAATTGAATGTATATTATAATTATGCCAAATAAATCCCTATAAGGATGCTTAAAAGACATGTCAAGTTAGAAAATAAAAAGATAGATGAAATGAAGTTGACTAAAGAAGACATGAAGTTTGATTTTTACTTCAATGCTAAGGGAAAAATACTGAAAGAATATAAACCATAACCTCAGGCAAAAGTTGTAATTACATCTTCAGTCAAGTAAAAGATAAATCTTCATCAAGTAGAACCTGAGACAACAACATATTATATTTAACACAAATATTGATAAGATAACTAAATTGCATTACACAACACATATTTTATGAATAATACAAGAAGACCTATTAAATAAGCAAATAAATGAACCACTCCAACAATATGGAAATGGTGGGTGAAACAACCAACATTGGCTATCATGAAATATCTAAGTCTAATTAAAACAAACTAACCTCTTAACCTAAGTGATTAAGGCATCTAACCAAAGACTTATTACCTTAGTCAATAACCCAAGGTAAATACAAAATTATGCTAACACCCTCCATTAATAACAATACCAAAAATGATGCCACTTTTATCTCTAAATTTTATGAACTTGTTTGCACGAAGTGGTTTGGTCATTATATCAACTAGCTATTATGTAGTGGGGTAATAGAAGATACTAATGTCTTTATTTGTAACCAAATATTGGATGTAATGATGTTGAACCTCAATGTGTTTAGTCCTAGCATGGAATGTTGGATTCTTCACCATATTTATAACACTCTAGTTGTTATAGAAAATTATTGTAGGATTTGATGACCCAAACTGAAGATCCTCCAAGATTTTATTTATCCACATAGTTTCATAACCTGCACTGACCACAACTTTATACTCTACTTCTATTAAAGATATTGCCATTATAGTTTGTAGTTTTATTTGATATGAGAAAAATATTGAACCAAGAGTGAATGTATACCCTATTGTAGATTTTATTGAGTCTATTGATCTTGCTTAATAAAAGTTAGAATATCTTGAAAGCTCAAAATCCAAATAAATATCATATAGTATGCCAAAGTAAAGATTACCTTTCGCATATCTTAATACCCATTTTGCAGATAACCAATGCACTTTTTATGGTTTAAACATGAATCAAGATAGAAAACTCACTAAAAAATATATATTTGGTCTAGGGGTAGTGAGGTAAATGATACTACTCACTTGTTACTGATACACTATTTTATTGATCAAAGGTGAAGCAGTGTCAATTGGACTTTTAGTTCCAACATCCATAGGTATGTGAGTTGGATTACAATCCATCATTATAAAAATTTCTATCAATGATTTGGCATACTTATTATATGATATTAATACAACATAATCACCTTGCCAAAACTCAACACCTAAACAATATTTCATTAGTCCTAAGTTTGTAATGTTAAAAGTACAATACATATCAGCCTTCATCTACTTAATGAGACTCTTAATAATCCTAGTGATGTTTATATTATCAACATATATAATGAGAATCAAGATATTATTAGCAAACACCTTTACATAGAGAGTTGGTTCAGAGTTCCACCTTTTGAAACCAAGCTCCCTAAGGTATGTATTTATCTTCATATACTAGGGTTGAGGAGCTTGCTTAAGTCCATATAAGGAATTTATCAACTTGTAGACAATTTATTTCTTATGAGGAACCTAAAAAACCTATGGTTGAACCATGTAGAATTCCTCCTCTAGATCTCCATTCAAGAAAGCACTCTTGTCATCCATTTGGCCCACCTACCATCCAAACTGAGCAGGAATAGAAATAATCAGATGAAAAGTTACCATCTTTGTAGTAGGAGCAAAAGTCTCCTCATAATCAACCCCTTCCTCTTGTGCATATCATTTTTCAACAAGTATGTCTTTGTGTTTGTCTAAGGAACCATCTCCTTTGCCTTTTATCTTGTAAATCCATTTACAACCAATAGATTTCTTTCCTAGTGGTAGGTCCATGAGGTCCCAAGTCTTATTTTTCATCAAAGAATCATATTCCAATTGCATGGTTGATTACCACTCAGGCTTCCCTTTGGCCTCTAAAAATGAATTAGGCTTAAGTAAATGCAAAATAACAATTGTTAGAGAAAAAATTTCATACTCACCTCTATTACCAAACTGCTTTCCTGATTTCAATATTATTCCTTCCACACCCTATGGGAAGTCTCCTTCCTTTAGTGATTCTATTGTGGTAGAATACCACTTTGGATTCTTTGGTTTTTTTTTTGAAACATCTTAATGACCTATATCAATTCCTTCCTTGAAATGTGATTTAACTGATGAACTAGAATCTTGATCAACTTTCAAACCACAACTTATAATAGAATCATTAGAAGAAAAACAATTACTCAATATCTAAAACTATACCAATTGATGTGAAGTATGAGATATATTCATTTACTATGACATCTCTATTTACCACAACTTTATTCATAAAAACATCAAGTAATTTTTAGGCATTTGATTGATCAATTTACCCAACAAACATGTATGCTTTGCTATTTGCATCCAAGTTAATTCTCTTTTGACTAAGAATAACTACAAAATCTACACAACCAAAATTCATAAATCACTTACATTTGGAGTTTGACATGACCAAGCCTCCTCTGGAGTCATATTATATAGTGCTTTTGTAGGACTTATGTTGAGGATGTACACTGACATATTCATTTCTTCTACCCAATATCTATATAGGACATTTCTACTTTGGACTATGTAGTGAGCCATATCCATCACCATCTTATTTCATCTTTCCACAACTCTATTTTACTATGGAGTGTCAAAGGTACTATACTATCTGTGTATGCCTTCAGTGGCACAAAACTCTTTGAACTATTTTGAGATGAACTCACCCCCATTATCTATTCTAATATATTTCACTAACCATCCCACTTATTTTTCAACCATAGCTTTCCAAGTAAGGAAGTTAGAAAAATAATCAAATTTCTTCACTAGAAAGTATACCCACTTTTTCTTAGAGAAGTTATCGACTAGAAATAGAAAATAAGGGATCCAAAAGGGGTAGGTGTGTGCATTAGACCATGAAAATCCACATGTACTAGATCTAATATTCCTTTACCTCTTAAATATTTACTAACATCAAATGAATGCCTAATTTGCTTCCCTAACTAACATTAAATACAATACATGATGACTATCCTAAATAGAATGAATCCCCTTAACCATCTTAGTCTTGCTCAATGTAGTCAAATACTAGAAATTCAAATAACCATACCTTTCATGATAGAGTGAACTTAAGATATCAACCATAGTAAGTGAACTTTCCTTTACCCTAAATTGATCAACAAACTTATAGAGGGATTTTTCACTAATCCCAACAACAATAATCTTGTTATCTCTAGTAGTGACTAAACATTATTGTCCTTGAACCTTTTACAACAAAATTAGATTTTGAAGTGATCTCACTAATTGAAAGTAAATTTCGTTTCATATGAGTCACATGCCTAACATTATTAAATGTATACTAAACTACACAATTACCATTAATTTGAACATTACCATATGCTTACACAAAATGCATTCTACCATCTCCCAAAGATATATATTCATTACTACTATCATTTTCAACAAAATACACATACTAGTCTTTATGGCATGTATAATGGCGAGATGCCTCTAAATTAAAGTATTAAGATTGATCCTCCATATAATTACAATTGATACCCATGAAACCAAAATCAAGAGATGATTCCTCACCTTCACCTTCAGCTACATTCGCATGATGAGATTTCTTTCTAGGGTTAGCCATATCATGTTGTCTTTTCTTATAATATTTATTAAGGTGACCAGGTTACATGCAATAAAAACATTTTTACTTAGATATATTATTATAACCACTTACTTATAAAGTTTCTATCAGAAAAATAGTAGTTTTACCAAACTACTTACCCTTTCCTTTGATGAATAATGCACTCTCTATAGAAGTAGATGTAGACAACACTATCTACTCCTACCATCTCTCCTTTTGCAATAGCAATGTGGACAAATTTTTAAAGTCCAAAGTATACATCTCAAAAATAATATTCAAGGACTCCAAAAATGACTCAAATTAAGGTGGAATATTCTTCATAACTAGAGAAATCAAATCTTTCTCATCAATAAGCTTTTACACATCTATCATCTGATCATTGATGTCCTTAATTTGTAATAAATAGTAAAAAATAGAGCCATTTTCCTACATCTTAGTATAAAACAATAAATTATTCAAATACAATACCCTATCATCTTCAAAATCCTAGTATTTATAAGTAAGATTAGTCCACAAATTTGTTGTAATGGTCACATTTTTGACCTCTAAGATTAGATTATCTACTACTAACAATTTTAAGAACATAAGAGCCTCCTAATGATGTTTATCATAGTCATCATAACCAATGGTAGGAATTTACTCTTTATCAAGAACTATTTGATCAAGGTTCTAATATTCACATATCATCAAAACCTTATGACTCCACAAACTGAGGCTCTTGCCTATCAATTTTTGAGAATCTGGTAGTAACAGGTGTTGAATACTAACCATTTGACCTAGTTTTTTAGGAAAATAATTAAATCAAAACAAATATAATTAGTTTTATAAAAATTTGTTTTACATAATGATTCTATATTGACACTAAACAACTCTACTAATTTTTAGCAACAAACTCAATACCATTTCCAAGATCTCAAATTTTATACCACTAAAATAATTTTATCGAGAAACCTACAAGTCTGATTTAAAAAATATTTTTCCATCCACATCTAGATTAAAAAAACCCAAAAAAAGGTGAAATTTTTAACTTTTTAGATGCTTTCATGATTATTAATCAGTGGTAGGTCCCCAATAACTCTTATTGGCTAAAGTTTTGATTTATTTCAATTAAAAAATTAAAAATAATTGAAATAATAAAACTTTAGGTTAAAATTTTCATGAAAATAATCAGTGAATCAAAAAATTGGTCTACCTATGAAACTTCAAGTGTAGATTTTGCGTTTGTTTCTCAACCAAATCAGAAAACATTTTCACCACTATTCAAGTTATGAATTAACTCATAGTTTAGACTTTTATTTCACTAAAAATGATCAAGATTTGAATTTTTCTCATCTCCCTTGAACTGTATAATGTCGTACACCATACACCCTATCCAAAATAAATAAATAGAGGTTTTAAATACCTTGATAATACTTCCACTAACCTTATTTTAATATTATTTGATCTTTTGATCTTCTTAGGTAGTTTTTAATCTTTAGGTTGAGCTTACAAAAAAATTTCTCTCCTCTGACTCTCCACTAGGCACATGAAGCTCCTCTTTGGTAAGACACCGATATATCTTGCTTCCACAAACCTCCACTTAAGATCTATAAACCATGGGATCTGATTACCATATTATATTGAACACAGATATTGAGGAGAGAACTAGATGGCATTACACAACACATTTTATGAACAATATAAGAAGGCCTATTAAATAAGAAAAGAAATAAACCACTTGAGAAACATGTTAAGGGTGCGTGAAAAAACCAATGTCAAATTGCATGAAATATCTAAGTATGATTAAATAAACTAAACTTTTAAACCAAGTGGATAAGTCAACTAACTAAAGACCTATTACCTTAGTCAATAACCTAAGGTAAATATATAATTATGCTAACACAAAAATCAAGGAGATGATAGTCAAGGACAAGCTGACAATGTAGAATTTATCACCATGGAGAGGTAAACAACATTTATTCAAAATAATAATTTTTAAGAATTTAAAGATAAATGTTATTTTTGATATAAATTATCAAAATAATTTAATTTTTGAAGATGTTATAGAAACCCTAGGTTTTAAAACTAGGCTACATTTCAGACCATATTCATTAGTTGGGATAAATGATGTTGTTAACCTACATGTAAAGAAAAACATGTAAACTAGGGTTTGTAATTACCTCTAAATTTTTAGATGAGGCTAAATTAGATGTGGTTCCACTTCAATTTAGTGGTATTATCATAGGTAAACCATACTTGTATCTAATAAATGCAACTTTCTCTAAAGAGGAAAATTGGTATGACATTGTGAAAGATGGGATACAATATCTCATGAGAGCCCATCACCCGAAAGAAGGGAAATATTGATAAATTATCATTGTACTTTAGATATTTGGACCATTATAGGAGAATGTTATTAATAGGAAAGATAATATTGCCTTTGATTCTATTTTGATCATGTATGTTGTTTTATGTAGAAGATGTTTTGGCAAGATAGGAAACTTCATGGAAGGGTAACATGACCTTGATTTTCAAGTTTGAATGGATTATTAGACTTGTGGAGACCAAAATCCTTCTTAATGGGGAGGCATTATCTAGCTGATATTTTCAGATATTACTTGGTTTTTTTAAATGTGGTCCATTATGTATAGCTCATCAAGAGCTTTTTGGAAACTATTGAAATGTAAAAAATGGGCATCATATGCTTCAGTTATCATTGGTCAAAGTTTGGTTAACAAGAAGTCAAATATGGTCAAACTATAAAAATTTATGGTCATATAATGTTTTTAAACTAGTTCTATGGTGTATAACTTGTCACAAGCTTTCTAACACATTTTCAATAAACTAATTCTAAGTCTGTATGTAAAAGTTATGGCTGGCCAAAGTTGGTCAAAAGTCAACAAGACATGTCAACACTAGTCAAACCTAGTCAACAAGCATTAAATATGGACCAATATGATATAAATACATGACACACATTGTTATGTACACATGTCATAACAAATTATTCAATAGCACATTGATATGTGGCATGTTAATCGATGGTTTGGTTTTAATCATGTGGAAAAAAGCCTTAATAAGGGCTGGGCTTACATGGAAATGGAAGGCTATGAAAAAGCCCTTAAAATGTAATGTTTTATTTTAAGACATGTAATCCTCTACCAAGACCACATTTGGGATAATTAAATCCTATTTAATTTAGATAAAAAAACCATGATGGCATGAGGAAAGCCCATACGATAAATATTAATCCTATGAAATTTGGGAAAGGATAATTAAAAAGGCTAATTTAATGCCTTAGATATTGTAACCTCACAAAGTTATGAGAAATGGGATATTTTAAAGCCTTAAATTTTTTCAAATTAAATCCCACTTTGGTAAAGTGAGATACACCTAAACATTTGAACGTAGGGAATAAATCAAAACCCCATATAATTTGTAAAGAGGATAATTTTAAATCCCATAAAAATTGTAAAGGGATGATTATCACACCCACTATATGTGTAGCCTACATAAGTATATAAATGGGTGAGGGGTCATTGTAAAATCATTCAAAAATCATTCTAAGTTCTCAAAAAACTCATTGAAGGACAACAAGAAGTGAAGAAGAGTTCATCAGAAGTATCTCAATATGAAGTGGAGGTTTTGCAGAATCATCTTTTGCAAGACTTTCTAAAGTCAAGATGATTGATTGGAAGACTATTCTAGGAGTACATTGTGATGTAAGAATTAAATTTATTTCAACATCATTTATATATTAGTTTATGTTTTATCAAACCTAGAGATGTAGTCCCTCCTAGACAAACTTTGTTATCAACTCTTGAGTTTTGTTGTCTCTATTTTTTCCCATAAATTTTTATATTGCATTTTGTTTTAGTTATATTTATGTTTTTAATGGATTTATAAGCATTTTTATGGGAAATTTATAATTAGGTTATTCATTTAAAATATTTAATTCTTTAATTCTTTCAGATGGCATGTAAAAGTTCCAAGATTTGAAAGCTATGCATTGTGTTGGGTGAATATTTTATTACCAATACAGTGGTATCAAAATGGTTATTTCAACCACAGTGTGATGAGATAAAATCTCTCATTAATACAAGGGGAGGATCCCTTTTATTGTTAATTAACACAATATTTAATTATTTGCACTTATTTACAATAGTTTTATCATAGTGGGTGTTGTCATATCATCCAATTCTCTTTTTCTAGAATTGATCAGTCACAAACTTCCTTCCATTCTTTGTGATATACTTTAAAAATCTAAGATCCCTTGTTGAACCAAATATAACTGATATTTAGATTTGTCATCCAAAAGATTAATAAGAATAATACTAATAGAGTAAACTTAAAGATAGAATAAAGTACAACCCAAAGTCTTCACCTTATTTATAACAAATATTAAAATTATCAAGAATAATAACTGGCAGCCCAAAGTCTCCTCAGTAATTTGATTTTAATGTGATCATAAACCTAGTAACTAAAAAATAGCTCAAAGACTTCAAAATCAGCTTCCTGGCACCTTCTGTCTTATAGAAATTTTATACCACAATTCAATCAACTCATAAGAAAGTGTAATGAAAAAGACATAATATCATATCCAACACACCACAAGTTTATCTCAACATAAAGATTTAAAGATCACTTGATTTTCTTATATTAAATTTAATTTTTGATTTACAATATGAATACAAAGTTTCAAAATTGTTTCTTAATTCAATAACATTTCCTCTCTATAGAAATTAGTGATCCTTTCTACAAAGAGCATCCTCCTATTTATAGAGAAGAACTATGAATAAAAATGGGAAAAACATAAGTACATTGACTCATTCATTGATAGAGTCCTATTTGACTTAGGACTGTGTACTTTTTCTACGTGTAATTTACACTGAACAAAATTACATATGGAAAATTACAAAAGCAAACTAAGTATCCTTAGATATAGGAATTTATTCCTTTTTATTCTTCCATAAAATTCCTCATATCTATTTAAAATAGCTTGGACATCATTGTTATCTTGGTTGGATGTACTCTTGGGGATGAAAAGTATCCTTGTGGTTGAATCTTCTAAGTTAATTGACAAATCTTTGCTATTGTCCATCATTATTTGTAATTTATTCAAAATACTTTGAAATTACATCAATTTTTCAATGGAGTCCAATGCGAAAGTACCTATTTCAATCATTTTTTAGAGCAAAGATGTAAACTCTTGAATAATAGTCTCCATAGGAAGAATTTCCTGAGAATCATTTCTAACTTGACAAGGGAGTTTTCCAATTTTCTCTACAAGATTTTCCATCTTATTATCACACATATCTTCAACTTCTCTGAGATGTTTAACTAGATTCTTGAGAAATTATCTTTTATTCTTCATAACTTCCCTATATTCAATTAACATTTTCCTATTTGGAATGACCTTCTGCTCAACCAAAAGCTCCAATTTGAATTTGTAAAGTTGAGTCCATGTATCAATATCCTTTTTAGTCAACTCTAAATCTTGAGTGAGTGTTTAAATTGTTTTCTAAATTTTTATTCTCATTTCACTCAAGTTCTTCAAAAATCTAATAATAAAACACAAACATTGGATACCTTGTGTTTTTAATCTCTTAGTCGAGGCATTGATTGCATGACCCTGAGATCCAATTTTTTATATAAGTTGAATGTCTCTTTTAGTATTTTCATGCACAATAGGATCAATAGACTCAAAAGGTTGGGTGATTTTTAGTAAAGCAGAAGTCATCTATTAAACTTGTACTTTGAGTTGATCCTTGATCTTCTTATCCTTATCATATCTCTGGATCAAGGAGGCCATTACTGCTTGCAAATATTCCTTCATACCTTTATGAGTTTATTTACCAAGATCTATTAATCCCACTACATATTCAGATGTTTGAATATCTCCAATGTTTCTATCTTTAGGAGGCACTACAACTTCAACATACTTATACCTAGATTCAAAAATTACCCTTGATGTAGTTTTGGATTTCATTGCTATTTTGGGCTTTATTGACATAAGTTGACCAAAATCAAAATCTTTCAATGCCACTTCTTGCTTCTTCTTATTAGGTGTTTGTGATGCCAACCATGGAGTAAGAGGAGGTGAATCTCTGTAAATAGAGGATGTTAAATCTTGGGATACTTGGGAAGGGACAATAGATTGTGAAGTAAGTGGAATGGAAGGAAATGTGATGGAGTTATCTAGTAATGGGGTTGGCATTAATGGGATTTTAGTAATAATAGGTGGAGTTTGGGTTAGAGTGACCACCACTTTAGTTCCTATAGACATTTTAGACACTGGAGTGATAGGAACATGAGTTGTTGTCTTTGAAAAAGATATAGACATAAATTTTTCCATATCTTGTTGGGTGAAATATACATTATTTTGGGATCCCAATGACTTCAAAGGATGGATTAGATTTGATAATGAATAAAAAACTTGGTCTCATGTACCTTGCGAAGGAACTTGAAAAAATGTGGCACTAGGAGGTGAAGATGGAGGTGAAAGAACAACTTGAGAAGGAATAAGATCAATTTGTATAATGGTACTCACGAGAGGAACTATGGAAAATGTTACCTATGAGATTATGGCTTGAGAAGTTTCAACCAAAGGAACCTCTGATTGAGTAGTCTCTGCTTGTATAGGTTATTCAAGCACTGGCTATGAGACTTTGATTGAGGTGGTGCCTCACTTATGATTGGGACTTCTTTTTTCTCCACTTGAGAACTTTTCTTGACATTTATTTCTTTGCCTTTCTTCTTTCCTTTATTTATAAACACAAATTTTAGCTTTTATTTAGAAGTAGAGGGCTCCTCTTTATTTTTAGTTCTCAGCTCCTCTCATTTCTTAGCAATTTATTCATCATACTCTTCCTTAGAACCAGTCTTACAATGTTTCAACTTAATTCCTTTAAATTCCAACCAAGCATTAGTTCTTACAAGAATAGGTTAAAATATGTCTCTAATGGAAGTGGATTCTTTAAATAACCATTGTATAGAAGGGAGAGGAGTTGAATCCACTTGATTTTTATCATATGATGGATCTAATATATTACCATCATATATCAATTCCCTAATAATATTTTCCAATTCCAAATTAACAATTTGATTAGTAGTAAGGAAACTATACTCAAGTCTCTTTATATCTTCATTAGTTTTACATTTTGCCCAAATATCTTCAATTTTGTATACATGAGTGATATTACGCTTGATCCTCTCCTTCATCATTCTATAATCAAAGTTTTCTCTACTTTTGAATGTTTTAAGCATAATCCACTACATCTCAATTTCCATAGTCTTAGCCTTTGGAGTAGTGGAAATTATGTACTAACCAATACTGATTGGAAATTTAAAACCTCACTTGTGAGCATCTGATTGTTTTTTATGCATGATCATCACTTATCTGTATATCTCCATTAGTATTAGCTTTACACTTGGGTGTCTGGGTAGCATGTAAGGTTGTTCATCAAATCCTCCTACCCTGTTGTATGTAAAATTTGGGAATTGCAAGAAAATGCATCCAACCCTATTGACCTATGCCCATGCCTAGTCTAAAACTCTCTTATTTTCAAGATCTTTCTCAAGAGTGTAGATGAATATATAGAAACAAGCATCATTAACTCTCATGTAATGCTTGATGTTTTATTTTAGAGTTAGCCATGGATAGTTCTCATATATACGAAAATTTTTCCTTTCATCAACATAATTTAGACCCAAGAAAGACTTCATATTGGTTTTAGTATACATAATATATGAAGTCATATAAAACTTGAGTGAAGAATCTAACTCAAAGAGCTAATGAAAAATAGCATTGCTGATTTGTTTACCCCAAAAGATCCTTTGCTTATTTCTTTTAATAACTAGAATGTATTGATACATCCATTCTTGAAAAATGTTTGAAGCAGATAACCCTTTCACTCTACTAAGGAGAGTAATCAAATCCCATATCTCCTCTATAAATTCACTATGATACAAATACTTGAGCCATTTAGCAATGATGGGTTGATTATTCTTGAGCCATTTGGTATTGATGTGTTTTTAACACTTCTCGAGATCTCTATCATAGTATTCTTGAGTTGATTCCATAGTTAAATTAGAATATTCTTCTATCTTGAAAAGGTGAAAATTTTAATTAAAATATTCCTCATCAAGGTGAATGATCACCTTACCTCCTAAATACTTGACCGATTTGATTTACTTATCAAAGTGTGCTACCATGGTCAAGATGAATTCAAAATCATGTGCTGATAGTAGAAATTCAATAACCAAATAGATTTTACTATTACGTACTAGTTGCATATGAGGTTAAATGGGTTCTCTTCCCAATCTCTATAAAAATTCAGCCATATCTACATGACCAATTTTTGTATCTCCAATTTGATCCACATTTGAATCAACTACAAATAATGAGAAAACACCTTGATATGTTTACTTCATTGTCTTCTTGTTTGGAGAGATGTCTGACATTGATTAGATGGCTGTAAGTAAAAAAATTTAATGATCCAAAGTTAGCATTTTTATCTTCTTTGGGAAAAGTGTAGTTTGGAGAAAATTCTTTGAACTACATGATGGGTTAGATAATTTTTCTTTAATTTAGATAATTTTCTCTAAAATACACAGGAAAAGGCTGGGTGTAGTTTAGAGAATTTTCTCTAAACTACATGGGAAGGACAAACTTACATGCACTTTAGATAATTTTCTCTGAAGTGCACCTAATTACATGTACTATGGATAAAAATCTATGTATTACACCATGGAATTAATAATATGCACTTTGGATAATTTTCTCTAAAGTGCATTAAGTGATGTGCACTTTGGAAAAAAATCTCTGAATTAAAAAAGAAAAAGTGCAATTTGCACTTTAGAGAAATTTATCTAAAATACACGTTCAGGTGAATGGACATGTGCAACTCAAAAAATATTCTCTGAAGTGCATGGACTTGGTTAATTTAGTTTAGGGTGCACATTAGAGAAAATTCACCATGTTGCACCCTAGGGTTTTGGTTTGTTTCATGACTTTTTTAATTTATTCAAACATATGAAACATGGAAAGGAAAGGAGGTTAATAATAACATAAAACAAGAATCAGATAGATCCAATCAAACAACCACAAAGAAACAAAAGAAAATAATGAAAATTAAAACTAAACCCTAACCAAGAAACATAATAAGGAAAAATAAACAACTCACCAAAAGTTTTATGAGGAAGAATTTGTAAACAATTTGTATCAATTGATGAAAATGATGAAGAGAACAAGTGGATTCAAAAATGGCAAGGATGGATGCACATGAGCTTGAAAATGATGAGGAGAGAGAAAAGACAATGGTAGAAATAAAAATTACAAAGGTTAAATATATATAAGAAGGGTAATTAATACATATTAATTACTAGCATAATGGATGACACACATGTAAGAGTGGAGAAATTTTTTGAATTTGCACATGCAAATGTAGAAAAAAATAGCGCTCCTGCACATGCGATGTAAAAAACAATCTCTAAGATCACATGCAAAATTAGAAAAAATCTTTGACTTTACATATGCAAAATAAATAAAAAAATTTGAATTTGCACAAAACACATGTAAGGTCAGAAAAATTCTCTATCATAACATAAAAAGAAACAAAGTATAGTTCAGAGAAAATTCTCCAAACTGCATGGGATGCAAAATTCCCTCAAAAGATCAACTTTCTTGGAAAAAATAAATACAAAGACGTAGAGATTTGCCTCATTTTGTATGCTTAGAGATAATGAGCTATAAAAAGGACAAGTTTGATAGGGGTTACCCCATGAATTGAGCCTACTAAATTCAAGGATAACACATCATAATTGTGTTGTTTTAATTTTGTCTCTTTATATCATTATTAGTTTCTACACTCAGATTGATGTTAGTTTCACTATTGGTGAGATCCAAATTTGAATTGGAATACATACTTTCACTTATTTATAGTTTTTCATCCTTTCCCTTGTTTCCACTTTTAATTCTCTATCTTTCTCTTGAAGATATTCCTCTTCATCAGCAGTGTAGTTTTGATTTCTCTTTTTCTTT
Organism: Torreya grandis; assembly: GCA_037957365.1. Lineage (NCBI taxonomy): Eukaryota > Viridiplantae > Streptophyta > Pinopsida > Cupressales > Taxaceae > Torreya > Torreya grandis. Next base: position 545,163 of record JARHVA010004625.1, read on the forward strand.
TTTAGATAATAACATCTTGTATGCAATAAAAAATGCATCAGATATATAAATCAATCCTAGCTCAAATAAAGTAGATCCTAATTACACTTCTAATTTTTTGGAATCATATTTTGTAATAATTTCTCATGTTAAGATGATTCCTTGGTAGGCCATTCCAAGAGCACATTGTGATGTAAGAATTAAATTTATTTTAACATCATTTATATATTGGTTCATGTTTTATTAAAATTGGAGATGTAATACCTCTTGGATGAACTCCATTATCAACTCTAGAGTTTTGTTGCCTCTATTTTTCCTTGTAAATTTTCATATTGCTTTCTATTTCAATTTTATTTTTGATTTTAATAGATTTATAAGCATTTTGATGGGAAATCCTGATATTTAAAGAATATCTATTTTTAAACTAATTTTAATAAGTAGGGGTCACTTACTGTTTGCAAATAATCACATGTGATAAATTAATGTGGAGTGTGATGTGGGAGGATTGTATAAACCTTTTAATAACTAACATAACTTTCCATTTGCATTCATGAACCTTAATATGCACTCAGTCATTAAAAACCTTGCATGTGGAGTTCTAGAAGGGTTTAAGGAGCTGCCAATTCTCCTTATGATTGTTCATAAAGGAGTGTCATTATATCTTTAAAATAATTCCATAATTTGGTAGGAAATTATGGTCTCATCTTTTTTTTAAGATCTCTGGTTCCAACTCTCTCTCTATCTTATGTGTACCATCCTCAAACTAGTTAGTTTTCTTAACCTTACAAATAACCTAATGAATGACTTAAGAGGGTTTTCTGCCTATTTGGACATGTAACACCTTATTAATCATGAATTTGGATTTGGGGAGGATGAATGACATTATGTAGGATCCTCACCACACTGAAACATGATCTACATGTTTCTAGATGCTCTAATTATGCATTGAAACCTATAAAAATCATCAAAGCACCTTCTTCATAAAATAGAATATGATAATTTCAAATAGTGTTGTGTTGGATAATTGTAAGATATGTTCATGGAATCCTTATTTACATTCATAATGCAGATATGACGTATAAACCTCCTTCAACCTACCCTTTCTCATGTTAAACTTCACATTGAGCCATAAACAGAGTTGAATCAAAGAACAAAAGAGAGTTATAACTTTATATACATTGGAAATGAATATTTTGACACATTTTGAGACATGTAAAGATACTATTAGATATGACATCACCTTCCATGAGTGCCATATGGACTCAAGTGACCTTCCTTGACATGGTGTAACTCTTCATGCTTGATGTTATTGAATGAAGTCACTTAGATATTGTAATAAATGAAAACTCTTAACTATCTCAACATTAACTTAAAATTTCTAAATTTACCCTAATCTATCCAAAAAAATGTTATAAGACTCTAATGAAGAGGACTGATGATAATACTAGGTTTTTTGGCCTTATTTCCTTGACTAAACCTTATAAGAGACCTTGAAATAACCAAAGACACTTGACAAGATACCTCTCTATGATAAGGCATAACCTCTAGACTAAGATAAAACCCCTCAAAATGCTATCAACAAAGTTTGATAAGGATTAAAGGAAAAGTTTTGAAATATTATGGCTTATAGTAACCATTTTGGCTAGCATTCTTGGTGACCCCTTGGGGGTGTATGTTTGTTCTGATCTCTAGACTAGTAGCATTATTCCATATATTTGGATATGGGGTCACTTGTCACACAATAAAAAACCTAAAATAGATGTAATAAGGATTTTAGGTACTAAGAACAAGTGAGACAACTTATAATGACTTCAACCACACAACAAACAATCAAACTAAATAAGACACACATTGTGATAAAAACACTTATGTAAAATAGAATAGATGAGACTATTATATCCAAATAACCCCCAAAGTTCAATCAACCTAGATCAAAATTAAAAATTCTCAAATCTATTTCATATTATTAGAAGGGATGATGAGGATCAAGATGCTTTTTAGACCTTGTTCTTGACTTATAAGTTCCTTTCTTGACCACCACTATATTTGGCTTGTCTTCAAGTGAATTAAAAACAACAAATATGTCTCTTATGTATACAAATTATTATTTTTGTTCACAATTTATCTCATGCCACTCTTTATAAATGAGAGATACTTCCAATGTGACCATACTTTGATTTATAGGGGCAAAAAATACTTCATTTTCTATTGGATCTTTAATCTTTACCTCCTAATCACTCATGTTTTCACCATGTTATTCTTGAATGGTGTCAACTAGTACAAGTTATTATTGAAAATTTTATTCCATCTTGACAAAAAATTCATTAATATCCTCACTTAAAGATATAGGTCTACTATCCAAGATTGAACAAAAAAGTTCTAGTTCATCCCAAAAGGCAATTTTTGCTTGATTACTTGAAGCAATATCAACTTCAATATCATATTTACCTCTCTCATTAGAGACAAAAAAATTCTAAGGCTTTAACATTATCAATGGAATCATAGGATATTTGCAACCTAAATTCATGTAAATTTATTCTTTGGCCACTAGGGGTCATTACATCATCTATTAAAACCTTACCTTGTCCACCCTAGATAAGATAATCTCTTTTAGGGTTTACTAAAAATTCACTAACTAATTCATGATAATATTGAGCTATTCCTCAAGATTCAATCCATATCAACTACATCGATCTTCCTCTTCTTCTATGTAGAGTGGAAGTTCATCTTCCCACCCAAGGTTTAATTCAACATGTTTTTATTATTCTAAATCTAATTTGTCCTCTTCTTTGGGGTCTCCCAACTTATACAACTTCATGTTGAGGTTCATGTTTTTAATATAAAGTATTCAAATTATTTCCAATCACTTCAATTTATTCCATGAATTTATGGTATAACTTCTTCCATACTTTATTAGAATCTTCTTCATACTCTTTAAACCTATCATTTTGAAGAGAAGCTGCTATCATGTTACCTTGTTCTCCTTCATTAGGATCATAATTTTATTCATATCTGAAGACTTATTTGATTTATTCTTGATAAAGTGGAATGTCAATGAGGATCTCTTCATTATACACACTTGAATCACTCTCTTCATATCTTTATTGAGGCTCACTTGAAACTGATTATTTTTCATCAAGCTTCTCAAGGATTGTCACTTCATCATCCTTTCTTGACAAACTTTATTTTTTAATTAGATATTCTTATTTTTTCCTTAATATAATTGGTTATATCTCCAGAGGGGATATGGTGTGTGTGTGGGGGATGGGGGGGGGGGGTGGGGGTAGGGGTGGGGGGGGTGGGGTCAAGAGATCTCATTAGTTTGTTTGAAGCTATAGAGGGTGTCTTTCAAACATGGGATCTTGAAGGACTTCATTAGGATCTCTTGGGGAATGGGTATAGAGTATTTTTATATAAATTATTCATTATTCTACCTCAAATAAACAATAAACCTCTCACTTTAAAATATACCTTGTTCTTTATGGATATATCCAACTTGAAGGGTGGGTGAAGGACTTGGGAGACTTGAAAACTTTCTTGTGTTGACCTCTTCTACATTATATTTTTTGAGTTTGGATAAGCATAGGAGAAGGTTATTTATCAAGGATTGACATAATGTAATTAGGGTTCATTTTTAATGAAGGCCTCCATGATGGGATGGTTTGAGGCTCAAATGAGAATGAATGAGTCTTGTATAGTCATAGACTTTTCTTAATGGTATATTGCATCATAGAGTAGGTTGTGAACTAAAGGAGGCTGGTGTGGAGTAGGAGAAGAAGGAATATAAGGATGATTAAATTTAATTTGGTACCTCTCATAGTATTTTAAACACTTTTCATGAGACACTAACCTAATCTCCATATAATGGATCAAGCCTCTTATCTCCAAAACATCATTGACTGATATTCATTGATTATTTCTCTCAATATCTACCCACATAAATTTAGTCAAATGCACTAAGTACCTCATCATATAAATACTTTAAATATAAATGGAATGGATATGTAAATATATATCAATATCCTTTTATCTATCAATATCTATAATTTTACCTTTAATGTATAAAAGGATTTATTTGAATCTTGAGATAGATTGAGTAGAAATGTGACTATGTTGACTAGGGGAAACATAATTTTGACAAGGTTGGCTAGAGGGATAAGTAGGCTTCCAAGGAAGCTTAGTTGGGGTGGGAGGGGAATATAATACTATTGATAACCTTGGTAAGGTTGATTTTTTGTTGATTGAGGGTCATTTGGGGTGAATCCATGAATGCCATCAGTTTGATATGAAGAATATGAAGGCATAGAATGTGCATTTTGACCAAATGAATGATTATAATACATACCAATTTTTTTTATTTTTTAGGTAATTAGGATGCATAAAATAGATGTGGTTTATTTGGAGTTGACATTTATGAGTGTGTTCATGCCCTTAAAGTCTAGTGTATTGGAGAGCAGTACTGACAACTCTTTAATGGATGAAAATCCATATCCCATCGGGCATTCCAGAACTATTATCACACTAAATTACATGGATAAGATAGTTATTCAAGACTTCTTACTTAGGTTAGAGTATGGACACACCTCTAGGTTATGGGTGACCCAATGATTGAGATGAAATTTTAGATTAGGACTAGTTCCCTTCATGCTTCACCTAAAATTACTACTAAACCTATTACTTACTAATAAAAGTGAGAGAAATGATTGAAACTAAAAAATGGGAGTTGATGAACCAAATTTAACACCCTTAAATTTCCTATACTTCACTAAGAGCAAGAATTAGGACAAAAACCTATTGCACTAAATCAACATGAGTCTCCAAGCATAAATATTTAAATATTAAGGTTAATATCAAGACAATAATTAAGAGGGAATGATCAAGAGGTATCATAGAAGACACTAATGAAGAAGTCACCACACTTAATGCAATACCACATAACACACTTCATATGAGCTTCTAAGATCACTAATTTTTTTAATAAGGTAATGCGATAGGACAAATGAAAGAGAGGTATGGTACTACTACTAGCATTCATAAACTAACCATGAAACATACACTAATTGTAACATTAAGAAGGATGGAAATAAACATCTATTCACTTTCAAAGGCAAAGTATAAGTATTTTTATGGGTAAGGATTTTTCATAGTCAAGTTTAGCATCCTTACAATGCCAAAACAAGGCATTACATATAAGATAAGGAAAAAGAGAGAGAAATAAAGGGAGGTGTCAATAAATAATGATGGATTTTAACAAATCATATAATTAGTTTCATACAAGAAGTGGAAGAAGGGGAAATAGGAGTCTCTGATCCTTTTACTCATGTTTCAACTCAATAGGCAGAGATATCCAAGAATTTGGCAAAGAAATGAAGAATGAGAACTCATTATACATCTTGAATTACTCCATATTTTATGATAAGGAGTTATGAACTATTTGTGATAAGTTGCTCCTTTGTATTGATAGATTTTGGTCTCTTATTTTCTCCCAAACTAAAAATTCAAGTTGAAAAGTTATGATATATTTGATGATCAAATGAAGCTCTTAAGCTACTCTAAGCTTGTTCTAAGGAAACTTGTAAGATTATCATTGCAGCTTTCACCTTGGATAATATACGATTTACCAAGAAAGTTTTTTTTAATTCCCATCCCTATATTAGACACTTATTCATACATGTAAATATTATATATTGATGTTATAAAGTATGTTAAACCCATTATGATCTGTCAACACTTGCCCAACTATCACCAGACCTCTTAGGTGTCTTAAAACTCTTGAAGCTTTCTTATTATATACTTTGAATCTTTTTAGAGAGTTAAAAACTCACTTTGATGCCTCATATGAGAGATATAAATCATCATTCAAGGTCTACCCAAACTTATAGCTAATTCCAAGATGGTCATTTAGGTTTCACTTAGCCAATCTCCATGAAAAACAATAAAAATATATAGATTTAGGCCTATTTTTCATACTTTTTGGATCACATGTGATAATTTAATGGCTTATTCTAGTGATTTTAGGATATAAAAAGTTTATTTAAATCATTTTGAGACCAAATGAGCACATTTTATGTCATTTATGAGGGTTTCACTTAGATTGGGTTACCAAGAGGGTTTTAGAGTCTTCAACTTGTTAATGATAGTTCATAAATAAAAATTATTATATATCCCATAAAATGCCATAAAGTTATAGTTAATATGCCCTATTAGCACTTCCAACATCCATTGGAAACCATGCAACTCCTCATTCAAGATCATATGTAGTGAAGATGACCTTCATGGACTAACTAGGCCTGTTGGTAAATTTGAGAGAGTGTTTTGAGCAAAAATGGGAATAAAAATATTTTTATTTGAATTTAAATTCATATATGAGGTATAAAATTCCTACCATGATGTCTCCATACCTCTTTTCAATAAATTTGGCTCTTCAAAAGGTATAAAACATGTTCTATCCCATAATGAAGGTTTGAGAATAATTCTATAAATTTAACCCTAAGGATCTCATTTGAATGCGTTTATCTCCTTAAAATGTATAAAATAAATGTTAAGGTATTATAAATAGTATCCTTGACCTATAAAAACCTTCAAACTTCATACTTGGACCCAAAAATTACATATTTTCCTTATACTTGTGTAAAACTACCCCTTAGATGTAATGCTCTCTTAAGAGTTGATTGTATATAGTTGTATGTATATTATTATTATTCAAAAAAACATGTCAATGGAGTTAATGATCCTATTAAAAGTTTGGATGAAATATATAGATAATTTTTAGGGATAATAACTAATCCCTATCATTATCCTCTCTAGAATTGAATTTAAGATGCAAGTTGTTCTCTTTAGATCTCTTATATGCCTAATACCTTCTCCAATAGTTCTTAGCTCCAAACCCCATACAATTGATTATTTTTTACTTAGAATTTATCCTTGAAGTTTTATACACCTTATATTAGGTATGTATATTCTTTTACAATCATTTGACTTCACACCCTTCTTAGGACCTGCATTAGCCAACATCTAGGATTTATAAACAACTTTAGGATTCTAACCTTAATGATCACTTTCTTTATATATTATAATCATTAAATATAACCTTGAACACTATATAATATTTATAAATCCTTCCTATATCCTATTATACATATTAATACTTCACTCTCATCCTAAACCTACACTTCTCTTTTAAGAAATTACACATAGGCCTACCACAGTTGGTCTGAGCATATGAATGTATTATGTTATGATTTATTTGAATTAATGTAAATTATTGTAATTTATCCCCATATTATATGGTATAATTATTTAAAACATATTATACAAGGATTTCGTAATGTTTTAATGACCTCTCAAAACTTCATGTTTCAGTCTAAACTTGCATCTTATTTGTCTTTTGCTAGTAGCCATGTAAGTACACAATCCATAAATAGAGTCCATCTCAACTTACTCAGATATATTTCTATCTTGAAAGTTTTCATAATGTTTGGAACAAAATAATATTATATTACTAGTCCAAGCATCTTCCCAAAAGGAGAACATGTTAAATAATTTCATAATTCTACCTTCAAACCTACACATTCCACTTGCAATTCTCTACTAGAGATAACCATAAAATGAGTCCCTAAACTTTATATATGTTTCCAAAAGATTAATAGATTACAAATATCAAAAATAAACAAATGTTATTATTGGATTCTTAAGGAATGAAACTTAGAGGTAATTTTACTCTTTTTAGACTCAATAGGCCTAAAACTTCCTATAACAAAACCTTTAATCAAAACAACATTAAGATGGATTGGGTCACTTATTTAACTGATTCACCACCCTAACATATTGATAATGGATCCCTCTATGAATTTTAGATTTCAAAGAGTCAAACCAACACCATTAGTTTTTTTCTTATGCATCTCATAATTAGTACCTATAAGAAACCTCATATATAGTCAATTGGTATGCATGCCTTATTGATCTCTTTCCCATTTGATCATTTTGATGATTTAGGATATCTAAAGAGGATAAAATAGGATTGATATAGTTGATCAAAAGGTTTTCATTATGAAAAAAAACACCTCCATGCTTGAAAAACATTATAACTTCAATAACCACACCTGAAATATTAAAAAAAATCCATTTGACTTCTCACACATGATAAATGATGGTGGAGTGTGATGTGGTAGGACAATTCAAACCTTTTTAAGATCTCACAAAACTTTCCAATCGCATTATTTAACCTTGAAATGCACTCATACAAGAAAAATCATGCTTATGGGGTTTTAAAAGGGTTCAAGGAGTTGCCAATTCTCTTAATGGTTATTCATAAAAGAGGGGAATTATATATATAAACAAATGCTAAAATTTTAAAGACCATTAGATCTCCCTCTTTTGAATAAGATCTATGGTTTCAACTCTTTATCTCTTATGTGTACCATACTCAAACCAATTGGTCTTCTTGATATTGCAAGTAATTTTATGAAGGAGTTAAGATATTTTTATGCATGTTTGGACCTATAAGAATTGATTTGGATTTTGGGAGGTTGTATGACATTTTGGAAGATATTAACGAACTTGAACCCTCATTTACCTATCTAGAGATGCTCTAATTATGTATAGAAACTAGTAAAACTCATCAAAAAATCTTCTTCATGCAATGTAATTTGATCATTTGAATTAGTACCTTTTCAAATCCTTATAATTGATGTTAATATATTCCTTTATAACATAAATAATTCAGATACAACATAAAAACCTCCTTCAACCTACCTTTTCTCATGTCATACTTCACATTGGGTCATAAACGCAGTTGAATCAAAGAACAAAAGATATTTATAACTTTATATACATTGGAGATGAATATTTTGACAAATTTTAAGACTTGTAAAGATGATATTATGTATGAAGTAACCTTCCATGAGTTCCACATGGCTTCAAGTGACCTTCATTTTCATGGTGTAACTCTTCATGCTTGATGTTATTTAATGAAGTCACTTCAACATTGAAACAAATAAAAACTCTAACTATCTAAACATTACCTTAACATTTTAAAAATTACCTTAATATCTACAAAAACATGTTATAAGATGAAAATTAAGAGGAATAATGATAATACTAGGCATTTTGACCTTCTTTCCTTGGCTAGACCTTGTAAGAGACTTTGAAATGACCAAAGACACTTCACAAGAAACCTCACTATGACAATTCATGACCTCTAGACTAAGAAAAGACCAATAAAATGTAATATCCCTTCGAATATCAAAACAAAGCTCCAAATTGCTTATCTGAATTTCTGCAAAATATCTTCAAATAGATGAATAAATCACAGTATAATTTCTTATTTATTTGCTCATAAGCTTACAATTAGAGACCCTCTGTCAGGTATACAAAGAATATCAAAAGTTCGGCCTTATAGCCTGAATATTCCGCAAACTGGGTTGAATCTGGCACGTCTCAGCCTGCTGTGTAAAAAACACAGTCGCCGACGTCGGTTATACTACCGTCGTCGGTCGACCTGTAGTGGTCCCCTTGCTGACGTCGGTGATGAGTCGACCGATGTCGGTCTCTGTAAGTCCCTGTTCGCCGATGTCGGTACCTGAACTTCCTGTAGATGCGTACGGATTTTCACGGAGCTGTACGGAATTCGTACGGCCGCTAATATAACACACCCTGTATGCCTGATCCTGATCTGTAGAATTATGGGCTGACACAAAAGATCTATATCTAGATAATTCTTGAATCAAAAACCCAAAATAAAGAAAATACCTGTAAACCCTTGTGATAGCTTCTGAGTGAAGTTATCTCTCAAATACCTGTAATACTATGATAACTTCTGGGTGAAGTTATCTCTCAATTCAGCAATAGATCGGCTGATCTTTCACAACCTCTGAATCGCACACAATGAAGAGTTGACGTTCTTCAATGCAATTGGAATCCTGGAACCCTTGGCTCAGTCTTCACAGAAGAATTTCTTAACAAGAATCAATATCAATAATAAGCTTGAATACAAACTCTCTCCCATGAGAGATTCTTATACACCTCTGTTGTAATTAAACTTATATGCTAGTAATCAGTTCACATTTTCTTTTTTTTTGCTTGCATGCTTATAATAGATCACATATGTGCTTGCTAAAATTAGACTCCCTTAAATTAGGTTTCCTTAAATTAGAACTAGGGTCTTAAAATTAGACCAATTCTTAATTTAGAATTTGCATCCTCAAATTAGACTAAATCATTAATAATTAATAATTAATTAATAATTAATTAATAAATATTAATTAATTAGTAATTAATTAAAATGAGATCAAATAACTAATATTTGATTAAATCAATCAAATATTAATATCTCCCTTAATTCATGTCCGAAAGAGCCCGAATGAATTCCAACCCATCTCTATCAAGACCCTCTATCCATTTCATTAGCCTACGAGGGTCACATAATAGGCTAATCATCCGCTCGAAATATGTCAACTAGAAGGGGACATGACAGTCCGCCCCTCCTGAAATTGCTTGCCCTCAAGCAATCTCAACTCTGGATGCTGTAGAATATCTTCACTTTCCCATGTCGCATCCTCAACTGGCAAATCTTTCCACTTTACCAAATATTCCCTGATAGTCCGTCGACGCAACTGTCTCTCTCTAGATTCCAAGATGGACTCAGGTACTAAGATCAATTTTCCCTCATCATCTAAGGGAGGTAAAACTGTAGAAGGCATCACACGGTGTCCTAACGCCTTTTTAAGGCGTGATACATGAAAGACATTGTGTACCTTGCTCTCTGTAGGAAGCTCTAGCTCATAAGCCATCTCTCCAATGCGTCTTAAGATCCGAAAAGGACCGTAGTAACGTGGCTTAAGCTTCTCTGCCCCGCTCTTCTTAAGAGTAGACTGTCGGTAAGGCTGCAGCATAAGATAGACCATGTCACCTACCTCAAAAGATCTCTCGGTCCTCCGCTGATCTGCATACTGCTTCTGTTGATTCTGCGCCTTAGCAATATTCTCCTTGAGAGTCCTCATAATATCCTGACTCTCTTGCAATAGGTCCCCAGCACTCGGCACTCTACTATCACTCAGTAATAAATCTAGAAAACTCGGTGCCTCATACCCGTACAATGCCATAAAAGGAGACATCTGAATGGTCATGTGGAAAGTCGTATTATAGCAATAATCGCATAGATGAATCCACTTAACCCAAGCTTTTTGCTGCCCTGCAATGTAGTTCCTGAGGTAGCCCTCCACCCATTTGTTTACAATCTCCGTCTGTCCATCAGTCTGCGGGTGGTAGCTGGTGCTAGGTGTGAGCTCGGTCCCACAAAGTTGGAACACCTCCTACCAGAAGTGACTCAGGAACCGACTATCCCTGTCGCTCACTATGCTCTGAGGTAATCCATGCAGTCGGAATACCTCTCGGAAGAAAACCTCTGCTACCTGTGTAGCTGTATGTGTGGTGGTAATCGGAAAGAAGTGAGCATACTTCGTTAATCGATCCACAACTACATATATGCAATCTCGTCCTTGGGCTTTAGGCAAGCCCGTAATGAAATCCATCGACAAACACTCCCACTTCCTGTCAGGAATTGGAAGTGGCTGCAACAATCCTGCTGGGTACGTGTTCTCCTGCTTGTTCTGCTGACAAACAGGGCACTCACGCACATACTGAAGAACATCTGCTTTGAGGCCCTTCCATGTGAATCTCTCCCTAATCTGTCTGTAAGTCTTAAAATATCCGGGATGTCCTGCAGTAGGTATATCATGAAAAGCTCGCATGACAATGTTCTTCATCGATGATCCTGGGATCAAATAAACCCTATTCTTGTAAATGATCAAGTCATCCATAAGAGTATATCTGGTGTCAACCGTCGATCCCTCAACAATGCTAGCTGCCCATGTATCCTTGGCATACTCTGCCACAATCATATGTCGCCAATCCTCTGTAATGTGGACCATGGTACTTAAATACGGCCTGCGTGAAAGAGCATCGGGCACAACATTCTGGGTGCCCTTGATGAAAGAGATGTCGAAGTCATATGCCTGTATTTTACTCACCCACTTCTGCTGACGATCATTGAGGTCTCGCTGCCCCAAGAAATGTCTCAAACTGTTGTGGTCCGTTTTGATGCAAAATTTGCTGCCCACTAGATATTGCCTAAATTTTGCCAAGGCATGCATGATAGCAAGCATCTCCTTATCATAGATGCTGTACAGTCTTTCTGGTCCTCTAAGCTTACGACTCTCATATACTATGGGGTGCTTGTCCTACATAAGCACCGCTCCAATGCCCTCCCCTGAGGCATCGCACTGCAACTCGAACGGCTTCGAAAAATTAGGTAGTGCCAGAACTGGGCACGTAGTCATCAACTCCTTGAACCTTTCGAAACACTCCTGTGCTTCAGGTGTCCAACAAAGGCACCCTTTTTAGTCAAATCTGTCATGGGAGCTGCATGTCGTGAATAACCATTCACGAACCTCCGGTAAAACCCACACAAACCTAGAAATCCCCTTAGCTGTGTTAGGTTTGCTGGAATAGGCCAATCTATGATGCCGCGGATCTTCTCAGGATCCATCCGTACTCCCCCTGCACTGATAATATGACCCAAGTATAACAATTTGGTCATCCCCAGATCACATTTGGACTCCTTGGCGTACAAGGATTCCCTCTCTAATATGTTGAGTACAGTCCCCAGATGAGCCAAATGCTCCTACCAATTCCTACTGTATATAAGAATGTCATCAAAAAAAAAAGTACAAACCTCCTCAGCAGTGAATGGAAGACTCTATTCATGGTGGACTGAAATGTTGCTGGCGCATTAGTGAGCCCGAATGGCATCACTATAAACTCGTAGTGTCCACTATGGCAACGGAAAGCTGTCTTCTCCACGTCCTGCTCGCGAACTCTGATCTGATGGTAGCCTGATCTTAAGTCTATCTTCGTGAAGTAATGTGCACCATGGAGCTCGTCAATAAGCTCGTCAATACGTGGTATAGGATACCTGTTCTTAATGGTCCTCTTATTCAGGGCTCTGTAGTCAATGCACATTCATAGGGTACCATCCTTCTTCTTCACTAGAACAACTGAAGAAGCAAACGGTGATTTGCTTGGCCGAATATGACCCATAGCCAGTAACTCCTTAATTGTTCTCTCGATCTCATCCTTCAACCGCTTAGGATGTCGATAAGGAGTAATCATAATGGGCTTAGCCCCCTCCTCAAGCTCAATAATATGCTCAATGCCCCTGTCTGGAGGTCTCCCTGGTGGAATGTCACCAAAGACCTTGTCATGCTTGACTCTCAGCTGCTGGATGTCTGGATGGTACTCAGTCTTCTGTTGTCCCTCCTGTATTGGTGCTACTGTGCACTCGGCAGCCCACTCTACCATGTCATGTCGCATGAGCCTCTCCATCCGATGTAAAGAAATAGTCTTGATGTTGCCGTCCCGTATTGCTTTGAGAATGTGAGACTTCCCATCTACATCAAAACGGATCTCCATATCCCTAAGATTAAGAGTGACTATTTCAAGGGAATGAAGCCACTTCATGCCCAAAACCAAGTCTATATCTCCCATGTTGACCACATAATAATCTGCCTTGAACTCATAGTTGTTCAAGCGTAATGGGAGCTCCCTGATCATCCGCTCACATCTGAGGGTGTAACCGTCAGCTACCTTAACTCTAATGCCCTCAAACTCTTATGTAGTGAGTCCACGCTTCTCCACAAATCTAGTATCAATAAAATTATGTGTGGCACCCGTGTCAAGAAGGGTAATGACCCTCTGTCCTGCCAAAACTCCCCGGAGTCTGAATGATCCCTCGTGCTGGATGCTAGATAGACGTGCTTCCTGAATCTGGAGCTCTGACTCTTCCTCTACCCAAGGCTCTGAAGCTTCAGCATCTGGCTCCTCGGAACAATCGTGATGTTCGGAATCTTCTGATTCCTCATCCTCATAATAGGCCCACATTACCCGATTTGCTTTGCCCTTAGGTCTCAAAGGACAATCATGATTAGCATCATATGGACCTTTACAGTAAAAACAAAGCTTCTTCCTTCGCAGGTCATTAAGAGCCTCTCTATCCAAAGGTGGTGCTGCTGGATTGGCCCTCGAATCATTCTTGACCCCTGATTTATCTATGTTGAAGCCTGGTCTTTCTCTATTCCTGTTGGAGCCCTTACTGTCCCTGGATGAAGAAGTACCTCTGGAGTTAGATCTACTAGATGGAGCTGCCATCTCCATACTACGTGCCTTCTTCATAGCTTCCTGTAAGGAAGGAGGATCAAAACCTTTGACCCAACCTCTCAGTGGTTCTGTCAATCCCTCTATGAAGAGTACTACTAGTCGCCTCTCTGAAATGTCAAGAACCATGACTGATAACTTCTGGAAGTCACCAATGTATGACTCTAGACTGCCACTTTGGCGCAACTGTGCCAACTCTCGGAAATAGGACTCTGGATCCCTCCTGTCAAAATGCTCCACCAACTTGTCCACAAACTCCTGATAAGAAGTGATCCGATCATGATGGAGTGTCACCATCCCATGGTGCCACCAATCGTGAGCTACTCCCTCGAGATGTAGTGTCGCATATCTGATAGCATCTTCCTCACCCATCGGTCGCAATGTGAGAAATGTATCCAGCTTACTAACCCAAGCCTGTGCTGTCACTTTACCACTATCGTCAAATGTTGCTAGTGAGAGCCTACTCGTAGCCTGCTTCAGATCATTGTTCTGGGGTCTTGGTCTCCCATTCTGTCGACCTCGGTAATGTTCTTTCCTTTGTGTGAGGAATCGGTCAAAAGTAATCATCTCCCTGACCACATGTGGTAATGACTCCCACTCTTCAGTCGTTGCCCTAAGTGTGTCCGTAAATGTCTCCTCACGCTCCTCATCTGTTATCACCTCCTCTGCTTCCTGTCTCACAAAGATAGGCCTAGTAGGCCTATTCGCTGTACGAGAAACAGTCCCATGGCCTCGTTGTGATCCTGCAACACTCCTGACATCTTCACGGTGTGGGGAATGTCTCCTCGGAGAACCCAATCTTGGCAGTGCTGCTGCCAACTGCTGTAATACCTGGTTATTCTGCCTTTGCCCTTCTCGTAGTTCTCTAAGAGTAAGTAAAACCTCTGGATCATCTTGGTCTCTCGGATGGTGAGGAATACGGGCCCTGCCAATATCATCACCCATGTCTTCCGACGGTTGTTCTAGAACTTGAGTACCTTTAAGCAAAGCTTTACTGCGTGTGTAGTACCCGTGTGGTCGCAACTCTTGTGGCTGCATAAAATTTCTAAACCCTCAGGATGGCAGGATTTAGCTCTGATACCACTGTAATATCCCTTCGAATATCAAAACAAAGCTCCAAATTGCTTATCTAAATTTCTACAAAATATCTTCAAATAGATGAATAAATCACAGTATAATTTCTTATTTATTTGCTCATAAGCTTACAATTAGAGACCCTCTGTCAGGTATACAAAGAATATCAAAAGTTCGGCCTTATAGCCTGAATATTCCGCAAACTGGGTTGAATCTGGCACGTCTCGGCCTGCTGTGTAAAAAACACAGTCGCCGACGTCGGTTATACTGCCGTCGTCGGTCGACCTGTAGTGGTCCCCTTGCCGACGTTGGTGATGAGTCGACCGATGTCGGTCTCTGTAAGTCCCTGTTCGCCGATGTCGGTACCTGAACTTCCTGTAGATGCGTACGGATTTTCACGGAGCTGTACGGAATTCGTACGGCCGCTGATATAACACACCTTGTATGCCTGATCCTGATCTGTAAAATTATGGGCTGACACAAAAGATCTATATCTGGATAATTCTTGAATCAAAAACCCAAAATAAAGAAAATACCTGTAAACCCTTGTGATAGCTTCTGAGTGAAGTTATCTCTCAAATACCTGTAATACTATGATAACTTCTGGGTGAAGTTATCTCTCAATTCGGCAATAGATCGGCTGATCTTTCACAACCTCTGAATCGCACACAATGAAGAGTTGACGTTCTTCAATGCAATTGGAATCCTGGAACCCTTGGCTCAGTCTTCACAGAAGAATTTCTTAACAAGAATCAATATCAATAATAAGCTTGAATACAAACTCTCTCCCATGAGAGATTCTTATACACCTCCAAAGGTGTGCTTGCTAAAATTAGACTCCCTTAAATTAGACTTCCTTAAATTAGAACTAGGGTCTTAAAATTAGACCAAGTCTTAATTTAGAATTTGCATCCTCAAATTAGACTAAATAATTAATAATTAATAATTAATTAATAATTAATTAATAAATATTAATTAATTAGTAATTAATTAAAATGAGATCAAATAACTAATATTTGATTAAATCAATCAAATATTAATATCTCCCTTAATTCATGTCCGAAAGAGCCCGAACGAATTCCAACCCATCTCTATCAAGACCCTCTATCCATTTCATTAGCCTACGAGGGTCACATAATAGGCTAATCATCCGCTCGAAATATGTCAACTAGAAGGGGACATGACATAAAAAGGATATAAACATAGTTAGATAAGGGTTAGAGGTAAAGAATTTAAATGTTATGGCCTATAGTATCCATTTTGGCTAGTAAGTACCAATGTGGAGGACAAGTTTCTAAAGTATGCCCCCACTATAATCTAGAGATGTTGAGTATTAAATAAGTGTGGAGAACATGTTTTGAAAAGATGCCCCCATTGAATATGAAATTATGAATATGTGGAATCCATGCCTCTATGGCATAACCCCATTGATATGTCTTGTGTTTGAGGTGGGGGAAGTATAAACTGGTAGTTACCTTACCTAAGAGGATAAGATAATTATATAATCTATATATGTGTCATGTAGTATATAGGAGAAATATGTCTAGGTAGATACATCATTAAAGTGAATATAATGAAATCAAATCAAGTCCTAATATCTATGATATAGATCATTATAATTTATATATATTAACATCATAATATCAATAAGAAATCAATCACACACACAAAAGCACTCAAAATAAAATCAAAAGAGAATGGTCTAAACAGACCTCAAATAAGGGGAATGTTTACATTACACATAATTTAAGGCATATGACTTAGTAAAATGTGCAAAAAAGTAATAATGACATTAGAAATTCCATATAATAATAAATTACATATTTTAATGTAAAAATAGTCAAACAAAGGCACAAGGGTGACAAGAAATGGAGAATATTCAAATGCTTAAACAAGAAACGTAATAGACTAAGGAAATGTATAAAGGAAAGCATAAGTAATCAAAATAGTCCTTGGATATATGTTTCTTTTAGAGGTAAAATAAATAATAAGGGGGGGGGTGGTGAATTAGTGATGTAATCAATTCAATTCCAATTCCAAGACTTCAAACTCACAACCACTCAACATAGACATTCATGATGCATATAAACTAGTTATAGTAATGAACAAAGGAAACTATGAAATATAAACACTCATAACACATGGATTATGTGGGAAAACCTCATGAGGAATAACAATCACTCTCGAGTCTACAAATATGTGGAATATAGTCTTGTAAAATATTTACAAACAAGAGACTTTAGCGAAGCACCCACTTCACAAGGAGTACCAACCCCTAAGTATGAAAAAGAACCAACCTATCCTAGATGTTGAGCACCCACACAACACATTATGATATCAATACCTCCATATGTTTGATTTACTTTCAATATTATGGATAAAAAATTAATAAAAACTTTCTTCAATCCTTCACACTCTCTCAAACCTTTACACACAAGTTATGCATCCAAAATCACCTTTTGGATCACTTAACACTTATTTGCTCATCCTCAATCTTAAAAACTACAAGAAAAATATTATAACATAAAAAATATAACCTATAGGTCATGCACATATTCCTCAACCTTTATTCTCAGTCTGAAACTTGACAAGCCCCATTTCAAAACATCATCAGCCTTGAGATTCTAGATCTGGATAAGTATTTACCCATTCTAATTATTAAGAAACAAAATTAAATATCATCATAATTAGATTTTAAAACTAAAAAAAATCATGTTTTCTATCATTCTATGCAGTGATACAAATCTGTAAGCACATTGCATTTCGTAAATAGTAATAACCTACCATGAGACTTTAAATTCTACCAAAGAGATCTCCTTGGAGCAATGTTATATAATGAGAATCATGAAATGGTATTGAAAATATTATTGCATAAAATAATGACAATAATTTCTAAACTTATTAAAACTATATTGTATCATTCTATCTATACTAATCACATTTACACTATCCTTTCCTTAGCTTGTCAGCTCTATAAACCTTTTTCTTTGTTTATGCTCTTTATAGATCCTTCATGAACATCACCTCTTTAGTCATCCATGAGACACGTCTTAACCCTTAAGGCTTATATTAAATTTTTAATAGGATAAACATCATCCAAATAGGTTTAACATATCTTTTATAGACCATACTTAAGCATCAACACCTTTTAATTGGGCCTAAGAAGCCCTTTTAGGTCCTTAAGACCTATTCATCCTTTTAGCACTTCACTAAGAAAAATTATGAACACAAGACCACATTAAATCACATAGGTCCATGAAATATGACCCCTAAGTCATAAAAAAATTATTAAATTCATCCCTACACACCTTTGCATTGTAAAACCTATCAAACATTCACCTTGTACATGAAAACCCCATACAAACCAAAAGTCAACTTATAAGCAATTGCTCATATTGTAGATAGATTGTTCAAACCACTAAAATCCATACAAATTATTTTTAGGGATTATAAAATACTCTCCAATAGATAATTCACCTTAAAAAAACCAAACATTATCAATAAAAACTCAAACATCCTTATTGGGTCATTTGTAGAAGAAGGTCAAACCCTTAGTCAACTTTGTACTACAATAAATGAAGGTGTACAACCAATCAAAACTCAACCATTTTTCCTAGATTTCCATTGAATTTATCTACCACATTTATTTTTATACCACCATAAAATTAAATTTTTATCAAAATTTATAGGTAAAATAATGAGGACTTGTTGTTCTTTGTAGATTTAAATATTTGAATTCCAATGGTCATTTTTTAATGCAAATTTGGCATGGAAAATAGTGAAATATACATGAGAGACTAGCTTTGAACTACCATAAATTTTTATAGACACCATGTCAATAAATAAAATTTGAAACACATGATCTATGTATAAACCTAAACAAATCCATGTGACCACTTTTGTTTGACACCTTCACATGTGTGAATGCTGAAATCATCAATATGCTTACTCAAAAATATCTACTAATGTGACTAGGCTAACCTAGAACTTCTCAAGACTATTCCAATGAATTCATTTCAATAATTAAATTAACCTAAGAACTCTTTAACCCTCATATGACCCCTCAAATATGGTCAACACATCATCAGCATCCACCATCTTGCCTAACCAAGCAAACCGTACAAGCTCCATGCATGATCACTAAGATATACTTTGTCATTGAGAGTGATGCATACTTGACTCCTCATGAACACATTTGGACACATTTTAGACATCATTGAAAATACCTAAAAAAAACCCCCCTTTTTCATTTATTTCAATGTTTTTAAATGTTTTCAAAGCCAATAACAAAACCATACACATAATCTTTCTCCTTTTACAAACACCTTCTCCCCCTTTGAAAAAATGACAAAGAGAGCTTACCTAAAAATCCTAAAGACCTGTAAACATTTTAAAATTCAACATCAAGAAGGGGTCTCTTTTGAGATATTATATAAAACCCCCCTATCATTGTGCATACCATTCCTTATCATGACCACCTCAAGCCTACTCATTGACAATACTCTTCTTTGACCATGCACTACCATATGAAAAATAAATGAACAATATGAAGTAAATATGAGTTATAATACCTTGATAACATTGATAGGAACTCCCCTTAAGTTACCTAAACTTGGGCACCCCTTGAGCACCTTTAGACCATGTCTAACCATGAAAAAATTCCATAGTTGCCTTCAAATTTTCTCTTATAAATCAAATCCATGATCACCAACAGATGTTCAATCCCCTCTTACAATATGAAATATTTTAAAAATACACTAACAAACTCATATGATAATGATAATACATTGGTATTTTGGTGAGAATGACCAAAAAGTTCATTTGAGTCACTTAGTCTTGTCTAGAGGCCTAGTATCCCTACCTAAACCTTGTAGAGACCATATTTTTTTATGCACCCTCATGGATTTAAATTTCATATCTATAGTAAAATCATATTACCCCTCATGTATTTCAAGAATAATCATCCAAATCTTCCTTTGCACTATAACATGTTCTCAAACTAACCTGCCAATTAGCCCTTCATTTGTATAAAATCTTAACCATAAGTCAAATCATACACTTATAGATGACTAAAAAGATATTTATAAGTAGGATTTTATCCATTTTAATAGATTAAGCATCTAGACCTTAACTCCCTTGGGAAGGTCACTAACCCACATGGTGTAACAATTAGGGCATTAAAGAGAAATTTGGTCAAATTACCACCTTCTAGTTAATTAAAACTCTTAAAAATTCTATCACACCTAGAGGTCACCAATACACACTTTTGGACCAAATTTTTAGGTTTTAATCCTTTGGGAACATTTTTAGAAGCATAGATATAACCCAAGTAGATAAAAATGATTAAGGAAAAGGTGGTTAGCATCATAGTAGTGGATACTGAGGTGCATACAAAAATGTCATATCAATACATGAAATTTACACTAGAAGTATTAATGGGAGAATCATGGTGCTCCTTCATGTACGTATGACAATTAAAATAATATAAACAATAAATATTGAGCCATTTTTAGGACTTGGAAAAGGACTAGATGGTGGATATGGGCTGTGAGACCCCTGAAGGTAATGCTCTTTTCTATGTCTTTATTAAATACAAATTAAAGGCCTTAGGCAAAAATTAGCTCTATGAGATTCCATGCTTCATAAATCCTAAATACCTTGTTTAATTCCTCCTCTCACACATCCATGAGGATCATGTATACTTCAAAGACAAGTGCATGAAGATCTTGGTGCACATAATAAGATGAATAAATAGGCTCCTAAATGTAGGTAGAGATATACATTAGCTGATATATGATGACGAGGAGGTAGAACAAGTCATAAAAATGCTAAGCTACTTGAAGGGGGGTTATACATTCTTGATCAATAAGTGTGAAGATCCTAGCATGAGGTTGCTAGCACACCTCATGAGCTAAAAGTTATGTCTTAAAAGTTGATGGATAGATGTGTATAAGGTGTATCTCTATGTGGCCTATCATATGGCATAGGGAATCTAGTTCAACATTTCACAATTCATCACCAAGAAATTGACCAAGAATGCATTTGAGTACCACAGTACCAAAGGGACCTTCATATGGGGCTCCATCATCATCTTGATCATAATGGAAAAGATCAAGATCACTAATTGAATTGAGGACAACATGTGGATGTTATTGGAACACCATGAATCCCTAACACAAAAGTACAAGGACTACACCTACCCTATTACCTTCAACCCAAAATATAAGACTCGCATAATGTACTAGTGCAAGTCATATATCAAATCCTTTGGATTGGAGTGGTGCATACCCCAATGATTCCCCTAAGCATGTATTTGATAATAATCTTTCCTATAATGTAGCACTATTGTGTCATATGCTTGGTGATGAAGGATGGAAATAGGTTGGATTAGCTGAAGCTCCCCTTCACCTTATCGATAGAATACTTTTAGGACATGATTCACTAAATCCCAAATGCACAAAATATGGACATCCCAGCTAAGGATCATGATGAAGATAATCAAATAATGTGGTGTAGGTTCCCCACATAGATGGAGGTATAATTGAATATGAAAAAAACACCTTAGATCACCTAAACATTGATCCAATCTAGGAGGTCACCATTATGGGCTTCATCCATATAATCTACTATGATATGAAGCCAATAAAGGAGTCAAGAATCAGACTAAGTGCCAAATAAAAAGAAGACCCCCTAGTCCTTACTGGGGAGGAAGGAACTCCTACACCTATTGAGAAGAAAAATTATCCCCATAAGAAGAGAGGGGAAACTTGGGAGGAAATACAAGAACACCTAGAGATCAAAATAGCTTTAAATAAAGAGGCATCCTCCTCAAGAACTTCTAAGAAATGTATCAAGTTTATTCTAAACACCTACCCTGATATGAAAAATAAAACAAAGGCTCCCTCTCTAGCATCAAAAAATGTCATAGCTGAAGAAGAGAAGATAGAGTAGTCTAAGGAATAAAAAGGGGGGTAGGGTACCTATATTGTGCCCAAGGACATTGAGTCCATATCAAGTGATGGGACCCCTTCCCCACCACCTAAGACCAAGCTAGAGAAGCCTAGGAAAATATTGAGGAGACTTGGATCTAGTGAGGCCAAAATCCAATGGGTGTAGGAGATGTAAGAGCATAAATAAGAAATGGCTAATGTAGGGGAATTGAAGGAAGTAATTCAAATGGTGGAGGCTAAATAGTAATAGTAGGAAGAAGAGTGCAGGGTACAGGTGGAGAAAGGAGGTGTGGAAGTAGAAAAGGATAAGGAACTTGATGAGGCAACCCAACCAAGCACCCCAACATAAGAAGATATATAGTTCCAATGGAAGGCCATGGGACTTGACCAATCACATATTGACATAGCATTTAAATTACACCAAAATCATGAGGAGATGAAATCCATGGGCATGTTCTAGGCTGAAATTAATTGTCTATAGGCCAAAGAGATAAGATAATGAGAAGATAAGTGTGTTGTATAAGTCATGAAGAAGAAGGATGAAAGAGAAAAGTCCAAGAAATAAGATATAATAATAAAGAGTGATGAAGAGAAGGCCAGGAAGAAGGAGAAGAGAAAGTAGTCTAGGAGGAAAGGGCATGCATGTTGAAATAAAGAGAGAAGAAGATCATTATGAGTATGAGACCAAGTAAAGAGAAGACACCAAAGAAGGTGATGAGCCCCTTCCCCCACCATTATAGTAAAATAAGCTACAAAATAGGCATGTGCCAGCTCTAAGGGGGAACTTGAGGATATGGAAGGTGATACCAGTGCCCTAAAGGAACAAATAGAGGAGACCAAGGCCCCAATAGGGTGAGAAAAAAAGAAATTCAGTGAAATGCAAGTTCATGCCATAGAGACACTATAAAAATAGATGGGTGAAGGGTAAAAGTCCACAAAATAACCCCTATAATAAGAACATGATAGAAAATTGAGTACCAAAGAGGGAGAAGAATAAAATGAATAAGAAGAGGAAGAGGAAGAAGAAGGCACTAGCATAAGCACTACTACCAGTAAGGAAAAAGAACTAGGTGAGGGCAAGGAGTATGAATCAAGAAATAGGGAAAGGGAAAAATAGGAATTCAAAGAGGATGAGGACTTATACATGATAAAGTAAATGCCTCCAAAGACTACCATGACCTTAATGTGCCACCAAGTCTCTTAGCAACTTGACTACTATATAGACAAGCTTGAGTTTGAGGTTCCCACCAAAGCCATCTAGAGCACCAAGAATCTAGAAGAAGGCCATGATTACCAATTTATAATTCCTTATGACTTAAACATCATGCACTAAACTAATTCTCTTATCAAAATGGCCTCTTCCATCATGTGTAAGAATATCATAATGATGTTCACCCATATAACTAGTAAAAGGAGAGAAGGAAAGTTGAGAAAGAGCTCAAGGAAATGAAACTAAATACCTAATAACTGGTAGAACATAGAAGAGATAGAGTCATCCATCTTAGATGGTGTGGACACCTCAAAAATTAAGTAATTAGACGAAATATGCATGCTCATGGAGAAAATGCTTCCTAGAATAAGACCAATGTTTGAAGAGAAATAAGACCCTTGTGAGGTCTTGAGGAGAAAATTGAATAAAAAGTTGGATGTAGTGGAGCACCTCTTCTATATACTTGAAGAAGGTGTGGAAGAGGTAGAAAATATCTTTTTCAACTTCACCAACCAAGTAGTAGTAATTGACATGCACCTCAAGAAGGCAAAAGAGGAGAAAGATGCTTTGCTCTAGTGTTCCTTCATGGTGACAAGGATAGAGCATGTACAGATAATGGATACATTAAAATCCCTTAATTTTTGGTTGGAAACATAAGATAAAGACTTGGAGGTGGTCTTTCATGCCTTCCAAATTAAGGCCAGTGAAAAAGGATAAATTTTTGATGGTGAGGTGAAGCACACAAAAGAAAGACTCGAAGCCTTTATGAGAGAGATGGAAAGCATATATTTTATTGATCATGAGGTTACATACACTAAATTAGATGGAACCATTGATGAAATTAAGAGTTCTATCCAAGGCTATGAAAATTTCAAGGTAGATCTAATACAAGGTGCACTCAAGTTCTGCATGCCTAAGGTGTTTAAAGACTAGTTAGGGATGGAATAACAATTTTGTGTGGGGTAATGTTAGGCCCCTTTTTGTAACATTACATGGACCACAACAACCTATTAAATATTGATGCAAAGTGACCATTGGATCAGTTTTACCCCTTTTTGTACATTTTGGCACCATCTAGAGAAGTCCCCATGGATCTCGTGTCAATTGGTGGGTAGTTGCATAGCACTAAATTTATTAAATATATCCCTACCAAGACTTGGATGTGGTGTTTTGAGAAGCATGGATGTCAAAGAGTGGAGTAGGTGAGATAGTGACCCCTTGATGATAGATCAATGTATAACATACACTCATCCCCCTAGATAATGTAGTGGAGATGGCAGATGAGTGATAACTCATCACTCAACATGCACCTATTTGCTTTGGTCAAGAGACTCTTATTTACCTATAAAATAATGCCTACAGTTGAAGATATGAGACAAAACATAGTGCAATGAAGCTTTAGCAAACCAACAAGCCAACCAATAGTCTTTATATCCTGTATAATAGTCTAAGTAGCATAAATGTATAGCCCAAGCTTGCACGTGATCTATTGGGCATGAATAGAACTAGAAAGAGACTATTCTCTATTATTTTTGTATCAAACTCTATTGATGAACCCTCAGATATTTAATAATACTATTGAGGAATAAAGTATTAATCTTTGTTTAATAGTCTATGTGAAGTTATGATATAAGCTGGGCTCATTTAAGCTTTGTGTAGTTCTTACCTAATGTATTGTAATATGGAGGTCTAACCCTAGTTATTAATGGCTTCATTATGCCATTTAGTGACCTTATCTATCTTATAGATACACTAAAGTTGATAATTTGAATCACCAAGACTCTACTACTCATACCTAAAGCATTATATCAAGAATGGGTTATTGAGCATAAGCTAGCCTTATAAATTATTAAGGTATCCAAATTACTCTAACTAGTATTCCCATAGTTTGCATCCCTATGAATACTTAAACTTATTGAATCCCCTTTAAAAGACCTAGCACTAGAATGCCATTTGGACCCCTTTGCCTTGTTGCGCCAAAAATGTACCATGTTGCAACTAGCCCAATGCAGTCTTAATCTCTTCAATGTTGTGCTTCAAGTGAGTGCACAAGGCTTATGCCTTGTGTGAAACTGATGCTAGTTCCATAACATGATTAAATTTTATGCATCATACCTTACTATCCTCATTCCTAGCTCTACCAATTCTATAACCGACTTGGTATGGTAGCTAAGCATATGACTAGGCACCGAAGTCAACCTAATGAAATTTTGTACAACACATCAAGGTACACAACATTATCATAATCAGTAGCTCATGAATGAAGAAGAGCTTCATATGTCCTTATAAGGTATAATAATTTTGGAATAAAATGATTGGGTCCTAGATCCATACCTTCAATCAATGTGCCTAAGAATGAAGGTTATAATCTTAGCTACCTCATCAATAGGTCATAAACACCCAATTTACCCAACCTGTAAAAAGAGGTCATCAAGAGATGGAAATCATGACTCAAAGATCCAAGATGGACAATATAACTCTACTTTTGATTGAGGAGTAAATTATATATGTGAGTTTTAATTGTACATATTAGAGTAGATCTTGTTATTTTCCTCTGTACCATCCTAGCACATTTTTTTATTTGTTATTCTTATTTTGTTTAGGGTAGTTCCCCTATTTGTGTTTTTACCTTTTTGGTTTTGCTAACTATTGTATTTTTTAGTCAAGAGGTTTCTCAAGGTAAAGGTTCAAATTTATCACTATTTCATGACTCTAAGAAGTCATGTGAGCATCTAGGTTCTTAAGCATAACAAGCATGCTTCCCATCTAAGTTACCAAAAATGTTAACATTTTAGCCCTACAATCTAAATTTTAACACCTTTCATTTGAAAACTCTTTATGACCATTATTTTATCTCATTTTCTATGCCTCTTAATGTCCTTATTTCATAGAAAATGAGTAACATGAGCTTAAAAAACCAAACCATCATTTAAACATCATGCAAAGACAATATAATAATCTAGGATGGGCAGGCGGATGTCAAGTTTAGGATTTGAAAAAAAGCCATTTAAATTTAAATGTTCTTGGGTTAAATGTATATCTAACAAGTGTCAAGATCTCAACATCTCAGATCATAAATAGATAGTACATGGGTGATAGATTGAGTTAGTGGTCATAAAAAAGATCTATGGCTCATGTTTAATCATGTATCTAAATCTCAATAGTGATCTCAAGGTCAAAGGTTAGAGGAGCTATAGGATGAATGCATGAGTGCTAAGTGGTATGATCTTGGGTTATCATATAAAGATATAATGGTACATGGCATTTGATAATGTTAGTTGATCTTGAATATATAATAGAACACATTCAATCATGCATACAAAGATCAATGGTGCATACCAAAGCTATAAAATTCAAGGTATATTAGATTAAATGTGAGGGTGATAAGTGTTGTGATCATAGGATCTTGGATAATATATCAAAAGTGCAAATAGAGGCAAAGGATAAAGGATTTTGAGAGGTTTCTATGTGGCACAAGCACAAGAACTAAGTACAAACTATCAACATAACCACAGAAAGAACACAAGAATGACATGTGTTTAGAAAACAAAAATGGTCATATTTCAAAATATGACAAGGTATGGTCAGAGGATGCCACATGAGTGAACATGTTAGACTAAGGGTTTTCATGGACTCGAGCTAGCATAAATATACATAGATTCAAGATCAAATATGATATAGGTGGAGCCAAATGAATATTTTGAGGCCAAGGTAACCATTAAAGCTTAGTCAATCTCCTGGTTCAAGGATTTCAAATCTACAGACCTAGTTTTGTAAGTTTTTAGTATCTTTTTATGACTATGTTTACCATTCTTAGAAGGAGAGACATGTATACAATGAGTCCTTGGTTTCTATGATGCACAGAGATATAATAGGTATATTGAGCTTAATATAGATCAAGGTAGGATAATAGCTATTCAAATGATATAAATATGTCTAGGAAGATTTATTAACTATCTAAAAACCAATAAATGAATTGGTTTTCAATCTATAATAGATCCATGTTAAAGATTTGAAGTAAAGAGCATGCCAAGGCATAAATATGATGGTCAGATTAGTCTCCTAGAGTAAACATGATGATGGATCTATCAGGTACAAGAGCATAAAGATTATGTCCTTATAGTGAAAAATTTTAATTTAAGGATCTTGAGGAGATTCACATAGCCATTCATGATTACATGCAATAATAATCTTAGGTTGCATGATCTTTTCCCACCTTTCCATGCTAAATAGAGTCCTAGTGGAATTAATATAAGCAGGAGCTTGAAGAAGATGTGATATTGATAATTATGATGCCTTATCCACTCTCCCACTATTTCCCCCATCTCTGTCATCCCTTTATACTATATATCCAAGTTTCTAAGCCTTAAAATAGATCCCTCTCTTGGGCATGTCTAGACTCTACCAAGATTGAGCTTTGTAATCTCTTGAGATGAATAAAAGACTATGCTAAGATTTCATTATTCTAGTATAATGTTTTAATATTAGTTAGATTTTTATATGTGGTAGAAATTTATCCCTTGTCAAGTCTTGGTCTCACCTAGCTACTAGTTTCTCATGTTATGCAGGTCATGGCTAGTGTTTGATATTATTTGATTAAATCCAATAATGGATACATTGACTAGTTAGTATTTTAAATCAGGCCTCTCCATCTTATGTTATGATCACTTGGTGAACCTTTGCATGAAAAATTGATGCATAAGAGACTTTGGAATTGTATATTTAGTCTTTTGTTGGTCTCATTAGTATTTTTATATGTTCAAATTATTGGAATTATGATTGTCATTGATGTCAAAAGGGGCATTATGAATGTCATTAATGTGAAAAGGGATATTATTGATGTCATTGATGTTTAGGGATGATTATGGTGATTATAATATGTGAAATGGATCCAATCATAATTCAAGGATGATTGAAATGATTTTGTGCATGAGTGGAACTCACCTGGTTCCTCATATTGCTTATCTAGACATTTTGGGTCTATAGAGGAAAATCTATGTGGGTAGTTTACTAATGTCACCATTTCCACATGTGGAAAAGTTAGGGGGAGTTGGTCATATATTTTTGATCATGTTAACCCCTAGTTATTATGTGAAAAATTTGAAGACATTCTTATGAAGTATAGTTGAACATATGGGGATGAAAAGTTGGCTACTTATAATTTAGTAAGTTCCAACACTTAGCCAAATTTGGACAAGGTAAAGTTTGAGAAAGTCTCAAGGAGATAAATAGAAAAAATTAGATCCAATTAGTCAGGATGAATCAAGATGAGGAAAAGTGGCTGAAGTTTAAATCTTGATCAATAGTTAGTGATTAATTGTATGTTTAAGATCCATTAAAGTGAACCAAATTCAATTGGTCAAAGGAATCTACACTAGTGACATGTGTCACATTCATGAAAATTGTTAGGTAGAGACCTAATGTGCATAATTTGGTTATAAATAAAGATATATATTATCAAAAGATATGATGGTAATTAGGTGATCATGCAAAGGAGATCAAACAGAGCAAATGGACTCAATGGGATAAAGTGTTTGATGTTTAATGACATAGTGGTGAGTTAAGTACCAAGCTAGTTTGAGAATATCAATAGAGTGTAAACATTCTAAAAACTTAGGAAACAACAAGATGGGATAAAGAGTTTGAAATTTAAAAAAATATAGAAGTAAATTTCATGTAACTTTGAAGATCTAATTGCATGTGATGTTTCAGATCAAAATATTGGAATACAAATTTTAAAGTTGAAACATTAAAGTTGAGAATCATACAAGGATCTGACAGAGTGAGTGAGACTTTTCATGGTATGAAACATAATATCAAAGGCCAATATTCAAAGTATTTAAATCCCAATGGTCAAGTGGAGAAACATGTAGGAAAGATGCATAATTTGACATAAATAATTATATTAATTATTGTGATTGATCACAATTATGTAACAAGGCATATGCATCATAACCAGAGCTTGATATTTGATAAATATAGTAATGAGATGAATATTTATGGATGTGTATCATGATTTCAAGGATGCAAGAAGAAAACTATTCAATAAATTTGAACTAAGTCCAGAATTGGCATGATGTATTATAGTCTAAATGTGAACATAGAAAACATATCAAACCTAGATCCAATTCTATTATATATATGTCATCTAGGATATAGTTAGAGGCTACTAAAGCTAAATAGAGTCAAATTTAGAGAGAGGCAAGGAGGTTGCTACTATAGATGAGTTATGTCAAATAGAAAATATAGAGACATAGAGGACTAGGTGAGAGAGAGATGAATCATGTCAAATATAGATAAATATAGACATAGAGATAGAGGGGTGGAGAGGAAGAAAGGCACATAGATATAATGTGTAGATAATGAGTAGTTATAGATTACACTTGTAATAGAGAGTTAGAGCTAGATTAATTTATGAATATATTTTATAATTTAGAGTTATAGCTCCATAGGGATTTGATTGGCTGGTCCCATCACACAAGCTGAGTTGGTGTTCAGTTGGAGGGTTGGTGTCTCCTTGGGGTTGGTACCCTTAAACATTATAACTAGTGAGGTTAAATTGAGTTGGTTATTAGTTATGAAGTTGGTGTTTCCTTAGAGTTGGTTTTCTTAAATAGGGGATTGGTGTCTCCTTAGGGTTGATGGCCTTAAATGTGTAACCAGTGAGGTTTTGCCAATGAGGATTTGATTGTGAGGTTAGATTAGAATAATATATTTTAGTATCTATTCTCACCATGGTTTTTCCCTTTTGGTTTTCCATGTATACATCTAGTGTCATGTGTATTTGTGTGTATGTGATCTATGTATATTTTATTTAATCTACATAATCTTTTTAATATATATTAAAAATTATTTAAAAGATTGATTTTAGTGGGTCTACTGATTCACTCACTCACAATAGATAGTTATGTTTTAACAATTGGTATCAGAGTCCTAGTTATTTGAAATAAGTTTAATCAACTCAGGTAGATCTTGGATGATGAACACAAATAACATGCCAGTCAATAAGGCTCTTCATAAAAAAAACCTCTCTTTGATGGATCAAACTATGCATTTCGGAGCATTATAATGGAAACATATTTACCTTAATTAGGGTTTGATGTATGAATTCCTATTGTAAATGGATATATAACTCATGTTATAACTCTTGATGATCAAGATTTAAAGAAGGAATATTATAGCAATGCTAAGGCAATGAATGTTATCCTTTGTGGATTGTCTAAATCAGAGTTTGTCAAAGTGATGCATTATCAAAATGTACAAGATATATGGAACAAGTTAAATAACATATATGAAGGTGATGATAAGGTAAAGTAGGCCAAGCTAAAAAATTATAGAGGTAATTTTAAAAGTCTTAAAATGAATGAAGAAGAGAAAATTGTAGACTACCTTCTTAGAGTAGATGAAATAGTCAATGCAATTAGAGGCCTTAGATAAGAAATGAAAGAATCAGTCATTGTCAAAAATGTCCTAAGATCTTTGACATCAAGATATGATTCTAAAATCTTTTCAATAGAGGAAACAAGATATCTAAATAATATTACTATAGATGAGTTGCATGGAACCTTCACTACCTATGAGATGAGAATGGGAGAAGTAGATACTTACAAGAGAGAAGTTGCATTCAAAGAAACCAAGAAAGAAAAATCAAAAGAATCTACATCTAGATCTAAGGATATTGATGAAGAAGAAGCCAACTTTTTTAGAAGATTGAAAAGAGGATCTAGAAAGTACAAAGGAAAGTTACCCTTTAAATGCTTTAACTATGGTAAATTAGGACATTTGGATACTAAATGTTCTTATGAGAAGAATGATAAATCTAAGCAAGAAGAGGATGGTAAAAGGATGAAACCCCACTATTCCAGAAATAGGAACTTTTTTTAAAAACAAGAAGAGATAATATATAAGAGAAGATAGTGACTTATTGGATGATAGTGATAGCTCAGATGATGACCATGATTTTGCCTTTATAGATGAGGGAAATGAATCACTATTCATGGAATTAGGATCAACTTTTATAGATCTGTAAAAAGAAGTTAAAGACTCTGATGAATAAGAGGAAGGATAAGTGGACCTAGAGTGTGAACTCATCTGTTCTCTAGATGAGATTGACATGATGAGAAAAGAGAACTCAATATAGAAGAATCTTGGATTAATTTTTTTTGAGAAACTATCTAGAATTCATGAAAGATCTGATTATATGATAGTAAGCCTTAAGACACAAGTTTAAGAGGTTGAAACAATATAAGATGTAGTAAAAATTGGACTATAATTTAAATTTGATGAATGTATTAGGATGGAAGTATAGATAGTGGCTTTGAGAAAAGAACTTGAAAAATCTAAAGATCAAATAGATAAAGGTTTGAAGCTAAAAGGAGGTTTAGTAATTCTTGATGATTTTTTTAACTCTTAAAAGCCATCAAAAGGGAAGTCTCCTCTTGGTTATGAAAAAGGGAAAATTCCCATAACACGTACATATTCTAACTTATATCATAAGTTCAAAGTAGAAGGAGGATTATGAGAAAATAAAAAAAGAAATCTTGTAGGGATATAGAGACATATACAAACACTACTAATGTGAAGAATGATAAAGGAGAAAAGAAGCCTAAAGAAAGGAAGAATAACAATGAGTCTATCTTTGTAAAATCAAGGAAGATGCAGAAGACAAAGGTAGCTGATGTAGATGGTTACACATAGGTGAGAAGTTTAACAAGGTAACCCAATGCTATGACCATGCATTCTTAATTTTTATATGGTTATTTTTATAGTTGTAATAAACTTTTTCATAAGGCTAGTGATTGTATAGTTGAACCTACAAGGAGAACAAATTTTGTAATAAAAAATTCTTTTTCACCCTTGTTGGATACAAATACGATATGTTATAATTTTAATAATTTTGATCACATATCTAAATAATGTAGAACAAGATTTTTAAGACCAAAATTAAAAATAAAGGCATGCCTCCTAGTGTGAAAAAATATTCACAAGTCTCTAAAAAATGGAAAAACATGACATTTAAGAAACCCAATCATGTATGGAAAATGAAAGATCAATCTATGGTGGAGAATGTCAAGAGTTCTCAATGTCTGCTCATGTTGAGAATGAGAAGACCAATCTCAAAGTTAAGTCCAAGATGTTGGATAAAGATATTTTTGAAGTGTGTATAAATTCAAGTGAAAATCATACTTTTGATGAGTAAGTTTCATGCATAGAACACTAGTTTTATATGCCTAGTGATGAGGTTATGAATTGCAAGGAAGGTAGTTCATGAATACATATTTTCTCCATGTATTATTAATTTAATTGTATAAGAAAAGGACAAAATTTTAGTGGATGAGCATGTTACTTATCATAAGCCTAAGAAGAAGAATAATTTTAAGTACAAGATGACCAAAAAAGAGAAGGAATATGAGTTATGGGTAACTCCTAGTTTCACATTGTTATAAAACATTATGAAGTAATAAATCTATATATATGATTCTTAAGAAACTCATTTCAATGGAGACACAAGTGATGTTGTGGTGATGTTAGAGTGATGTCATGGTCAGTCTATAGGGTCATATTGAAGGTATCTTGATGTCTAATAAGTATCAAAAGTTGGCAAGTGGGTTCTAATGCAATAAACCCTTGACATGGTGTATCTTGGGTTGTGCAATGAGTTTGGTCACCAAATTTAGTGAACATGTGTAAAATCGTGATATACATGTGATAAATGAAGTTATGGTGTGATATTGGTAGTCTCTTAATGCAAATATGGAACATGGAGTTAAGGGGAGCTAACTTAGATATAGTGAATTGCTTGAGGAGCTTTGTAATTGGTCAGGTCCTAGGATCAAAGGGCTTATAGTTGAATATGAGACAAAAATTGGAAGGTGTAGCTTCTACATCACATAACGAGATACTAGTGATAGAGCATAAGTCTAAGGGGAAGACCATAAAATCTTTCTTAATCCATAGAAGAAGAAAAGGCAACTTAGGTATGCATGTTTTACAAATTTCTAATGAGTTGATGGTTATAGGTTCTTGGACAAACTCCTTTATCTGATAAAGGGAGAGAAACACTTAGAAAAATAATGAGAGATATTCCCTTTTCCATTGATTGTAAAGGGGGAGAAAAAGAGAAAATGCTCTTTATAAAAGTTTGGAGATAAAGTACAAATTATAAAGAAGAAGCAAAGCAAGTGTCCAAGTTGAGATTATGCAAATGTGCAATTGCTTAAGGGGGAACAAGTTTGGTATGAATAACTTTAGTTCATACTCATCAGTAGACAATGCAAGAAATTCTAGAGGAGTAGAATATTAGAAGATCAAAGAATTTAGTTTGACATCAATGATAAAGGGGGAAATTGTTGGAAATATGATTGGTATTGATGTCAAAAGGGACATTATGAATGTCATTGATGTCAAAAGGGATATTATAGATGTCATTGATGTTCAAAGTTGAGTATGTTGATTAAAGGATGTGTAAGGGATCCTATCAGAGGTCAAGGATGATTATAATGATTATGTACATGAGTGTAACTCATCCAGTTCCTCATATTATTAATATAGACATTTAGGTTCTATAGATGAAAATATGAGTAGGCAGCTTGCTGATACACCATTTCCACATGTGGATGAGTTAGGGGAGTTAGTCATATGTTTATGATCAGATTAGTCCCTAGTTATTATGTGCCATATTTGAAGACATGTAATAAAGTGTAGTTAAATATATGGGATGTAAATTTGGCCACTTAGAGAGAATTCACTAAGTTCCAACACTTATCCAAATTTACAAAAAGGACTTAATAGATCCAAGTAAGCATATTGATGAGGTCAACATTCACACACATGGAGGTGTGAAGATAAAATGATCACATGGGTTTATTAATTTTTTCACCTAGTTTTTATGAATTTAATCTTAGGTCATGTGATGTAGCACAACAAAAGATATTCATGAGCAAAGTTGGGCTCCTAAACAATTTGACAGTGTTCTCCAGCACAGTCAAATTTGTAGTTTGCAATATAAGACTAAGTAGGCATTTTGATGATGTCATATCTTACACATATGAAGGCTTCAAGAGTAGATGAATATATGTATAGAATCACCTATGTGAGAGGATCATATTCACTAAATTTTAGGTCATACGATGAAGCATCAAAAGTTAATCAAAAACAAAATTGGCCTTTTAGGCAATTTTATGCATAGTTAACTTTGTGGTAGAAGAATCTAAGTGAGAAAAATTAATGGAGTTATATCTTGCATGTGCAAAAGATTTAGGATGAAATGAACATATGGTATTGTTTAGTGTTATGCCTATTTCTTATGGTCCAAATTTTAGAATAGGTAGATGAGCGAAACAAAAGATATGAAGGTACAAAGTTGACCTTAAAAATATATTAAGATGGTTATCATAGTCAAATTTGTGCAAGGTAAAGTTTGAGCAAGTCTCAAAACGATCAATAGATTGTATTGGATCAAAGAGGTTAGGATTAAGTGAGATGAGGAAAAGTGGTAAAATTTTAATTCTTGATAAAAAATTAGTGCTTAATAATACATTGAAGATCCAAAGAACTAAAGTAAAGTCAATTTATCAAAGGCACCACTATGCTAGTGACAAGTGTCACATTTAAGAAGCTTGTCAGATACAGACCTAATGAGTGTAAGATTGTCAATGATAAATATTGAGCTTATCAAAATATCTAGTGGTGAGTGGGTGATCATGTAAAGGAGATCTAATGAAGTGAATGGACTCAATGGGATAAAGTGCTCAATGTTTAATGACACAGTGATAAGTTAAAGACCGAGCTAGTTTGAGAAGATCAATGGAATGTAAGCATTCTAAAGACTCAAGAAGCAACAAGATGGGATAAAGAGATTGATGTTTAACATAATATATAATTAAAGTTAATGAAACTTTGAATATATAATGGCACATCAGATCTTAGATCAAAAGATCAATAGATGTATTTTAAAGTTGAAATGTTAAAGTCCAGAAGCATACAAGGATCTGATGGAGTGAGTGAGCTTGTTCATGGCATGAAACATAAGATCAAAGGAAAATATTTAAAGTATGTAAATCCCATTTGTAAATTAGAAAAACATGCAGGAAAGATGTATAATTTGACACTGATAATGATATTGATCACTGTGATTGATAAAAACTATGTAACAAGGCATGTGCATCATAACTAGATCTTGATATTTTCTAAATATAGTAGTGAGACAAAGATTCATGGTGGTGGAGCATGATTTCAAGGACATGGGAATATTTTTAAACAAATTTTAATTGAGTCTAGAATTATCATGATGTGTTATAGTCTAAGTGTGAACATAGAAAATATGTAAGACCTAGATCCAATGATATTATATATATGTCATCTAAGATACATTCACAGGATGTTGAATCTAAATAAAGTAAAATTGAGAGAGAGACAAAGAGGCTTCTATTATAGATGAATTGTGTTAAATAGAAAATATAGAGACATGGAGGAGTAAAGTGAGAGAGAGATGAAGTGTGTCAAATAGATATAAATATAGACATAGAGACAAAAGGGTAGAGAGGAAGAATGACACACAGATAATGTGTAGAGAATGAGCAATTAAAAATTAGACTTATAATAGAGAGTTAGATATGGATTCATTTATGAATCTATTTTGTAAATTATATTTGTATATCCATACACATATAATTAGTTGGTGCCATCAGATAAGTTGAATTGGTTCTCAGTTAAGGGATTGGTGTCTCCTGAGGGTTGGTGCCCTTAAACATTGTAACTAGTGAGGTTAAATTGAGTTGATGCTCAATTATGGATTTTTTACTTCCTTAGATTTGGTGATATTAAATAGGGGATTGGTGTATCCTTAGGTTCAGTGCCCTTAACTATGTAACCAGTGAGGTTTTGCTAGTGAGGCTAGATTAGAACAATAAATTATAGCATCTATTCTCACCATGGTTTTTCCCTTTAGGTTATCCATGTATACATCTGGTAAATAAAATAAAATTAGTCCTTTAAATAATTTTTAAAAAAAATTAAAAATCATGTGTAGATTAAATAAAATATTTAAAAATCACATATACATCTGGTATCATGTGTATTTTTGTATATGTGATTTTTAAATATTTTATTTAATCTACACATGCTTTTTAATTTGTTTTAAAAATTATTTAAAGGACTAATTTTATTTTATTAACTAATTCACCACACCTCTCAGTAGATAGTTGTGTTCCAACACAAATAGAGTGGATGAATGATAAATTTAGGTACATCACCAACATTAGCTTAGATTTCCCTTTCAAGTATCTTTCTCTCCATTTTCACTATATCCATTATTAGGTTTTATTGGAAATATAGCTAAGTGATGCATTAGAGGATCTAGCCTCATTAAATTTCTAGAGGTCTGACCCAAGATTAAGTAACTGGTAACCTACGGTCATTCCCATGTTGGGATAAGTTTGAATAGATAGCATGAACAATCCTTTATGTAGATAGGGTGTAGCCTAAGCCTCCAATAGTATATTCTTAAATCTCTTCTCCAAGACCTCTAATCATGTTCACCACCTCATCAACCTTTTAAAGGTAGGATGCTACAGTGTCTTCTTCCTTCATTTTGAGTCCCTCAAATTATCTTTGATAGCTCTATAAGTTAACCAACTAGACCTTTGAATCTCATTCATATATGATTTGTAATTTATCCTAGATTTCCTTAGTAGACTTGTAATGGATTACCTTGGTGAACTCATCCTTTGATAGGCCGTAAATGATGAAATTCATAGTTTTAAATTTGTTCTCACTCAACTTCTTGTTAGCTAAACTAGTTGGAGGAGTAGGGGGTGTAGAATTCCCATCCAAAATATATTACCAAATATCAAAACCTAGAGATATGATGTAGGTATTCACTGTTGAACACCAAAAATCATAGTTGGAACCATTGAATAAGGGTTATTTCTTAGTATATAAACTACCTTTCATTTTATGACTACACATTATACCTTTGATCACCTTTAAGTGGTTAAACTTGCAAACAAGGTGTGTCTCTGATACCAAGTGTTAGAGGTATAATAAATAAGGGGGGGAGGGGTAAATTAGTGATGCAAACAATTCAATTTTAATTGTAAGACTTTAAACTCACAACCACTCAACATAAACATTC
Source organism: Torreya grandis (assembly GCA_037957365.1). Lineage (NCBI taxonomy): Eukaryota > Viridiplantae > Streptophyta > Pinopsida > Cupressales > Taxaceae > Torreya > Torreya grandis. The sequence continues at coordinate 582,721 of JARHVA010004625.1, forward strand.
ATGAAGCATATAAACTAGTTATAGCAATGAACAAAGGAAAGTATACAAGATCAACACTCATTAAAAATGGATTATGTGGAAAAACCTCACAGGGAATAAAACCCACTCTAAAGTCAAAAAAAAAGTGGAATAAAATCTTATAAAATATTTACAAACAAGATAATTTAATGAAACACCCACTTCACAAGGAACACCAACCCCTAAGCATGAACAAGCATCAACTTGTCCTCGATATTAAACACCCACACAACACATTATGATATCAATAACTCTATAGATCTGATTTCCTTTCAATTTAATGGATAAATGGTGAATATAATTTTTTTTCAATCCTTCACACTATCTTAAACCTTCACACACAAGTCATGCATGCAAAATCATCTTTTGAATCACTTTAAACTTCTTTGTTCATCATTAATATTCAACCCTACAAGAAAATTATCATAACTTCATAGATATGAAATATAGGTCATGCACATATTACTCAACCTAATATTCTATTCAAAACATCCACTAAGCATATTCACACTATCCTTTTCTTCACTTGTCAACTCTAGAAACCTTCATATTTATTTATGCTCTTTATAGATCCTTAATGAACATCACCTCTTTAGTCAGCCATTAGACATATCATAACCCTTAAGGATTATATTACACTTAGAATAGAGTCAACATCATCCACATAGGTCAACTATAGATTTTATAGACCACCCTTAAGCATCAACACCTTTTAGTTAGGACTAAGAAGCCCTTTTAAGTCCAAGGAGACCTATTCACCCTTTTAGTACTTCATTGAGAAAAAATAGGAATAAAAAACCACTTCAAAGGGCATAGGTCCATGCCACATGACCCCTAAGTTATCCAAAAATTATTACATTCATCCCTATACACTTCTGCATATGTAAAACCTATCAAACATTTTCTTTGTACATGAAAACCCTATGAACGAACCAAAAGTCAACTTGTAAGCAAATGTTCATATTGAAGATGGATTGGTCAAACCACCAAAATCCATACAAATGATCTTCAGGGAGTCTACAACACTCTCCAATAGATAATTCACCTTGAAAAATCTAAACACTATCAATAAAAACTCAAACATCCTTCCTAGGTCATTTGTAGAAAGAGGTCAAACCTCAATCAACTTTGAACCTCAATAAATGCAAGTGTATGACTGGTCAAACCTCCAAACCATTTTTCCTAGATTTCCCTTGAAGTTATCTAAGACTTTTATTTTTATAACACCATAAAATTCATTCATAATCAAAATTTATGGGAAAAATAATGACGACTAGTTTTCCTTCATACATTCAAATATTTGAATTCCAATGGTCACTTTTTATTGTAAATTTGGCTATGGAAAACCATGAAATCTACCTAAGAGATGAACTTTTCACTACCATAAATTTTTATAGACATCATGTCAAGACATGAAATTTGAAACACATGATTTAGTCACAAACATGAACATACCCATGTGACCACTTTCCTCTAACACTTTCACATGTGTGAAAGCTAATTTCATCAATCTACTTACTCAAGAAGATCTGCCAAGGTGACTAGGCTAACCTAAACCTTCTCAAGACTATTCCAACGAATTAATTTCACCTAATCAAGTACCCTAAGTAATCTTGACCCCTCATATGACCCATAAAACATGGTCAATGTACCATCAACATCAACTATCTTACCTAACCAAGCAAACCCTGCAAGCTTCATGCATGATCACTAAGGTTCACTTTGTCATTGAGAGCCATGCATACTTGACACCTCATGAACACACTTGGAAACCTTGGAGACATCATTGAAAACACCTAAATATTTTTTAGGAAAAAAATTAGGTAAATATCATATAAAGTACACTATGAAGGATATAAGTAATGGATAAGGTACGTAAGTGTGGATAACAATTTTGACTCCCAAATTTATTATTTTTTATTAGTTGGTTACCTAAAATAAAATCCTCACAGTAGATAACTTAATGAAAATGGGTTTCTAAATTCATAATAGGTGTGTTATTTGTAAAAATGAGGTTAAATCTTCTAATCATCTCTTCCTTTTATGTCCCTTCACCTTTATTATCCTTCAGTCTTTCTTTATTTTATCTAATTCCTCTTGGGTCTTTTTAAATTCTATATGAGACTTGATATATCAATGGAAGTCCCCTTGGGATTACACCCTTTGATATTTTGGTGGGATTTATCTCTCCCCCATATTTTTGGGGGAATCTAGAAGTCCAAAAATTTAGCTATCTTTGATAACTTGAATTGTTGGCCCAATATCACTTTCAAGAGGATAATAACATCTATAAATGGGAATTGGTCAGCATTTGTTTCTTATTTTTGTGACCCCCTCCTCTTCACCTTTCATAGGTTCTTCTATGGTTGAATATTTTAATCCCTACACAATCTCAAAATCACACTATTGATTGATCACTGATAAATTGGATTCACCCTCCGAATTATGGTACAAGCTTAATTTTGGAGTGGCTAAAGGGAATTCTGGTCTAGTAGGGGGTGGAGGTAATTTGGGATTCCAAGAGGAATATTTTGGTAGAATATGTAGGTCCTCTAGGGATTCAAACTAATCATGTGGAAAAACCCATGAGAACATGGTGGGGGATTGATTTAGCTATTAAGATGGGAATGGAGAACCTCTAGGGGGAAATATATTCACTTAATATTATCAAGTTTTTGAAGGGTACCTACCAACATTATTGGTCAATTTACACCATAAAAGAGGATGAAAAATCCCTTATAACATCATTCAAAGGTTTGTCTATTAGTCATGCCTATAGGGAAGGAAACAAGAGTGCTAATAAAATTAGCTAATATAGGGCTTACATGTAGCTCGCTCAGTTATTGACAAGGTGATGTGGACATCCCTAATGATGTCACACCTATCATTAAATATGATATAACCAAATCTAATGTGTGAATTAATGATTATCATTATCTATAATTCTAAGTTGTATGGGAATAGTCACAAAGTCATGTGCTTTGAAATCATGATCTTTTCACATATTAAGACTATGCACGAGTAAAAAGGCTTGTTCATAACAACTATTATTATAAAGAAAAGTCCACTTAAGGAATTTTTAGACTAGATATCTACTATTTATTTTTTTAGAAATTATGGTGAAGATAATAAGGTTAACATGGGTAGCGATCATGATAGGGTCAAACCAATCTCTTGCACTAAGGTCAAGGAGGACCCCTATGTGTGGAAAATAATGGTGAATAATGTCTTTAAAATTTAATGGAAAGGATTTTTAGGTCATGATGTGGAAATTTCTTGCAATTTTTCTAGAGGATAGATAGAGAGAGAAGTTAGAATGTATGGTTTAAAAATCACTAATTTTCAAGAAATAATTGGATAAGTCATAGGTATGGATTGTAATGGGGTCAAAGCTTTTAAATATTAAAAAAGGAAATATGATATTTTTATTTTTTTAATAGTTCTAACAATAAAAAACCTATCTTCTAATTAGAAAGGGTTTCTTCATGTCAACTTACCAAGAAAATGGCCTGATGTCTACTTAAAAGTTATGAAATATATAACCCTCGAGGACAATCATATTGTCATCTTCTCCCATAATTTTTTATTTATTATCCACTTTAGATGTCATCCCATTAGCATCCCTTTCTTCTTATTGAAGTCTCTTGAGGTTTATATTAATAATTTCAAGAGTAATCAATCAATTGACATTATCTATTAGGGACTCATTATGTTAATTGTTAAAATGGGGGAACCACTCTGGGATAAAGATATCTTAGAGGTTATCCATATCCAAAGCAACTAGGATGATTTTGCTAGGGTTTGTGAGGATTATTCAAGATCAAAATAGGGGAAGCCAGAGGGGTTAGGTGAAGAAAATACTTTGAGGTATTTTCATCTTGGGGATAGTTAGAAAGGTATTCATGTGTATGTTGACCCTATTTTTAGCTTGGTTCATTTTTAAAGCTTAATATGTCTAATGAAATTGAACAATCCCTACAAAATCTCTAGATTAAGGTCAATGTTCAGAGGTTGTTGAGATCTAAAATATTTGATGAAGTTGATAAGTTGAAGTCATTAATAATCCCAAAGGATTTATTCATGGGGAAAGGAGATAACCAAAAACAGGAAGAAGAGAATGTGGGTGTGTCCCCACATATTAAATATAATAGTCATAACTAGAGTGGAGGAGGAGAAATGAAAAAAAGAAATATTGGTAAGGAAAAGGTGAAAGATAGAAATATAGGGATTAAGAGGAAGAAGGAAACCACATAATCTATACAAGGCATCAGTAATCATACCAGAGGTAGGGAGAAGCATAACAAAACTACTAGAACTAGTAAGTTGGTCTTTTACTCAAAGTTGGGGACTCAAACCCATAATTTTATAGTTTCTAATTTTTTTATATATTTTTTTTATTTTTTTTCATAAACCTATTCATGGTTATATTTATGTTCTAGTTAGTTGAGTCTTTGGACTCTATTTTGATTTTTTGTCCTACTAAATATAAATGTTTATCTTTTAGTTTTAGCTTTGTATCAGTCATGGGTCCTATTGACCAAATTTGATCCCTAGTAAAATTTGGGTAATCCATACTATTTTATACTTTTATAAGAAGTTTAATATGTCCTAAGGGGTTCTTTATTGTCCTATATGTCCACTTTCCCTTTCCTTAGTCCTTGTTGAAGCCCATTATCCTGGTACTAGCCTAGTCAACAAAATTCAACATTGGTCAACCATAGTCAAATATGGTCAAAGGATAAAATTGTGTTTAAAATTTTATAATATGGCCTTTAACATGTTTTAATGTGTTTCCAAGTCATTAATTTATCTTTTACTTTGTTTCATATGTAAAAAGGGTCATTTGGCCACATTTTTAGCTCAATTAATGACATGTATGGATTTTTCCAAGCAATAAATTGTCACAAAGATGTGGATAAACGTTAAAGAGGATAAATAATGTTTGTATCTATCATATGATAGTTAAAAATAAATTATGATTAAGAAATGGTAGTTTTCCCTAAAAAATATGAGCTTTTGGGCACTTGTATGGACTTCTCAAGTGCACTTATAGCTAAAAACGTGTGTAGGGTGTCCTTTCATCTCCTTAAGATCATTTAAACACATTTTTTACAATAATAATGTAAAAATTTTCATATACAACTTATTTTCCTCTATTTTCACTTGGCAAGAAAAGGAAGGTCAACTTTAAGCACTTGGCATGGGCCGTACAGGTGGAATTGGGAAGAGTGATTATAGGGGTGGATAGTAATATGAATTTAATTAACATACATAATGAGAAATAATAGATTAGTGGCTCCCCCTTCATGAAAATTAAGTTAAACTCTAAGAAGCCTTTTATGTACTTACATCCATGAGGGGTCACTATTTGTATCTTTTTTATGTTTTCTTGATTTGGTTTGATGGTTTTGTGTATTACATGAGTTTACCCATGATTTCCAAGGCATTCCCATGGTCCTCTTATCTTTGGAGATTTTAGGTTTCTAGAAAAGCCTCTTTTAGGCTTGTGAATGCTCCTAAACTAGTCTCTCTATAATTATAGTTGTCTTAGTCTTCATAGAGGGGATTTTACATGTTGGATTCAAGAATGAGATTTGGTTTCAAGATTTTGGATCCATGAATATGTATTTAATGGTTTTTTAACAAGTTTCCAACTCATATAATGACCAAATAATGCTCTCAAAACCATGCTTTCCATGACTGGTAGCTTTCACAAAGGTGTTTTCACTTATAGGTGCCATTGAAATTGTTGTAAGGTTACTCTTAATGTGTGAACATTGTATATTATCCATGTGAAAGTTAATGTTTATCTTTATAATGCATCTAAGTCAACATGGCAACATCTAATTGCATTCTTAGTGCCTTATATCCAAAATTTACATTTACAACAACCTGATGACATCATCATATTTGGACAGTAGCCTTGATAATGGTTTCAAACCTTGGATATGTAGATAATTAATTTGATGAAATTTGGATTGATTCACACTTGATGGAAAGGAGTTAAAAGATCATTAAAAGTTGTAAGAATATGAGGACTGTATGTTTAGGACCTCCATCCAAAAAGGACCAAAATGGAGCTCTTAAGTGTTTTGATCATTTTCACAAAATGAGATCATGATGGTTATGAGGGATACTCATGTGCTCACCTAGTAACCCATAAAATAATTACTATTCCAAATTTTAAGCCAAAATATTGAGAGGAAGATGTTCATTGAGACCCTCAAAGTTACCAATAAACACACTAAGAAGTTTTAGTGTTATCTACAATCTTGTGAAGGGGTGAATGGTTTGACAACACCCACAAGAAACCATGCATTTTTTTCATACTTAAATTATTCTCATGAACCCAAACATGCATTCATGAATATAATATCACCTCAATAAGGTTAAAACATGGTTTCTACTCTTAAACTCACTCTCTGCTCGTCCAAGGGGATGGGAACACTCATCTACAGTAGGATAGTGAAATTTGAATGATGTTTTTATTATTTCATGTCATATATATGATGAAAAATAAGTGGTAAATGGTTATATGAGACATAAATTAAGTACTCAAGTCTTTAATCAAGCTACATTTTCCATAAACAAGCTCTACAAGACCCAAACCCTGGTACTCAGTCACAGTCAAGGTATCTCAGTTGACAAACAGTGAGCAAAATTCAATTCCTAGTGATTCCAAACGGTATTACATGAAAAATATAAAAATTAAAATTATATATTGATAAGTCAATATGATCAATGAATAACATAGGCAAGGTATTAACTTGAAAATCAACACCTACAGGTAAGGTAGAGGTAGGGTTCCCCATTTCTCAGTCCAAGGAGTTCTCAAGAGAGTTCAAAATGTGGGAAGGTTAATGGAATTTGAATGATTAAAAAATAGATACTATATAATTATCAAATTAATATAATTCTCTATGAATATTTCAACATCATGAATAGGCCTCATTGGAGCCCCATAACAACCTATAGTAGGCCTAAAATGACTGAGACAATCACCTATAGCTAGGATAATAGTGAAATGAAGATGATGGACCATTGGAAGAAGTATTTTTAGTCATTTTAAACTATTATGAGACTTATATAAACCCATACCCATGAGTATATGACAAATTAAGACCATCCAAAGAAGCAAAATGTATTCAACATTTAACACCCCTACACATAGTCCATCTTGAAACGTTTAGTCTTGAAAATGGCTAAGTCAAGGGCCTTTTGCTTGGATTTGGAATCCCAAATTTTGTAAAAATAATAATTTGGACCCATTATACACTCAAAAATTGTTTTATTTGATGATATATCAATGCATACTCTCTCTATTTTATTTCAAAGTAGGGCCACTTTTGCCTTGCACAAGGGGATGGTTCTGGGGAAAATAAATCAAATCGTGAACCAAAAGGTAAGAAAAGATAAAATTATGATTTAATATTATTTACGACACCAAAAATACCTAAAAATATTTATATAAACTTTTGAAGAAAGCAAGATGATCCACACAAGGAGGTTTATAGTCATATGTGAAGGAACCCCTTAAGCCTAAATGTCAAACTAAGGATCATGTGCATTTTTGAATTTGTCAATGATTTAGACTTTAAGAATTCATGTTTTTAGATGTAAATTGAGGGTTTTTAATCCATAAAGAGGAAAATGAATCCATTTAAGGGTCAGGTGGAGTCTCAAGTTGTAGGTAAACCCATTGACAAGGTCTAGGCCTAATTGCTAAATAGGGGTCATCTTAAATTTTAGCTATTGGTAAGCCATACTAATGATGGGAACATGTTTTTAAGATAGTTAAATAGGTTTTTTAACCTTAATTAGAAAATATAATTCATTAAGTAGAAATTCTTGGCTTGGAAAGTGCTCAAACCCTACTAGAATGCTTAAAAATAACTTGAATGCCAACTTCAAAAGCTTAAAACTTTCATGACCATTTTCATGAGACCATGAGGTATTTAGAGGAGTTAGGGAAGGTAGCTAATAATCCATCAGTATAATTTAGAAATGACTCCAATATCTATTCTTTATGAATAAATGTTAAGAGTCTAGATCACTAAAAAACCCTTGCAAACCTTGACTCATGATCCGATCATGGAAATCAAGTCAAAAGTGCATCTAAATAAATGAATTTGACCATGAGTATAAAATAGAAGTTGTTTTCAACTTCATCAAGATCATATACATGGAATTATATTATACAAAATCCATATAGATGGAATATAAATCATGTTTCTTAAACATTTTATTATGTTTTATAGGTCTTGAAGATGATCAAAGGATGCTAATCACTTGGGACATGATCAAACTCTCTATGCCATATTTAGAGCTTTGAAATACTCACAAGTGCCTTTGATAGGTCTCCAAATTTAGCCTATCTAAACTATCATCTAAAATGACATATTTAAGGGTATGGTAACTCAAGTTTGGTGGCTTTTATGATGTTTTTATTAAGCCAAGTATATGATGTGTCCCTATAGGTGTCATATCATCCATGGTATGGATTAGTTAAGGAAGATATAAATATTCTAGTGCCTAGTGTCAAAACAAGCCTATTGGATAGTAATCATGGTTGAAAGGTGAAGATGAACTTGTGTAAGATAATGTCATGATGAATAAAACTCCAAATGTAGGTGGAATTATCCTTATAACTCCCTTTTATTCTCACACATGAAACATTTATCCTCAATCTACCTTGGAATGATCAAAGGAAGCCCATGATGAAGGTAGTTTCACAAGAGAGAATGATGGAGAAGATTTGTTATGCCACACTTGGAAGAGGAGGCCAATTTGGGATGTGATCAAGTAAAATTTAGTTTCATGACTCTTATTACACCTCATCCACATGCATTTGTAACTAATTTCTAACTTTGATACTTGTCCTTGTGCCTCTTCAACTTCTTTATCTCTTCCTCCAAGTTCTATAAATTTAATCTATTTTAGCTATTGTAAGGGATTCCAACTCTTGGCATGGTGGAAGCCCTACGAAATTATACCTTGATTTGTACTTAAGATAATGAGAAGCAAGTTGGTTATACTCTAAGTCCATTTCCACTATGTGTTGAAGTGATCCATCTTGAAAGTCAAGTATAAAATGAGTTCATATTGTTTTCATGCAATCCTTGAATGTGTTATTGTGAATGACTTATCTCTTAATAGGTTTCATGAAGTTTATGCTACTAAAATAGACTCTTGAAGTGTGTATGAGTTTGGTAGTGTCATATCAGACCTTCCCTTCACTTGCCTTCATTTTTTGAGTTGTTATTTTCCTTTATGAGAGACACTAATGCTAGGGAGCTACATTGATTGTGTGAGGCTAGTTTGGTTGCCTTAGTTCATTATTAAAATCCTAAGTGTATGAATGGAAGAAACTCTTGGTGTATCAGCTCCTAGTTTAGGTTTGATTTATGTACCTTTCTCTCCCTTTCCACCCATAATAGGAAATTTTAGTAGCATAAACACATCAAGTCATATCTAGGAGCTAGCTCTTAAAATTTAGAGGTCTACTTCCATTATATGAGCCCCACACACCTATAAGTATTTCCATGTTGCCCAAATATTGAAGAGGCTTGAACAACCTCTTCTAGGGTGCAATATTTGGAGATAACATTTCTAGCATGCTTGGTCATACAAGGTCAAAATAGTGTGAATATTGTTGGTGTGTTTTCTCTATTATAATCTTTTAGAAGCATCCATGTAAGCAACAATGGTGACTCCAAATGAATTTTTGGTTGTAAGCAACCTAGATATCTATTGACGAATATTTTGATTAATTCTTGTCTTTTTGTGTGACTTATGAAGTTGATATGGGTGGCTATGAGGATAATACTTACTATACACCTCCCTATAAACCTTTTCATGATAATTTATATCCTTCTCAATATTCTTATGAAGAATACCATCCTTCTTATGAATCATGGAGGTCCTATGGTCAACCTAGTCCCTTTCCAAATGAGTATGTTGTTGTTAACGAGCCATATGATCCATATTCCCCTCAGCCTTATCATGATGAGTCAAGAAACACCATTAGTTTGTAGGAAAAATATGAAGCTTTGAAAACCTTGCTTGAAGAAGTTAAATGGCCCAATCACTTTGTTCAAGCTTACTACAACTCTCATTCTCAAAATGGGTGGGCAATTATGCCAAAGTTTCTAGAATTGGAAAAGCATATGAGTGTGCTTGATAATTGTTGTGAGGAGACTCTTGGTGGTCTTGTGGATTAGTTAAGGGTTTAAGTTGGGTTGTTGATGGACATGTGGGGGTATTTTGAAGAAGAGAATCAATATGTCATTAGTGAGGGATTGTCTATGGAAAGAAAAGCTTTTCAATGGTGGATTGATAGGTTAGAGAGATAGGAAACTCAAAAGGCTATGGAATAAGTTTTAGCTATAAAAGAATTTCCAAAAGGATATGAAGAGCCTCAAGAATATGAGGAGGATGATGAAAGATTATATGAAGAATATATCCCTCTTATTGCTAATCTTATCTTACATCTCCCTTAAGAGCACATTTAAGAGGTTTCACCCATATCTGTTCCCATCCATGAACACCACACTCCATTCCCAACCCATAGACCTATATATCTCTCTTCTAACATCCCTCTCCTTGAAGAAGAACCTATTTAGTCTTCAAAAGAGCCTACTAGTTATGAGCTTCCAACATGGTACCAAAATGTGAAGTCTTGTGGAAAGAAAGAGGTCAAAGGAGAAGTTCAAGAAGATGATGAAAATTATGAGGTGGCTATGGAAGAAAGTATTGTGCCTCAACCCAAAAAATGCTTGTTATTATCCAAGAGTAATTTCAAGATATTTATCTTTCTTTCATATCCATTCATGGACTTATCACTACACCTTACATTCTTTCTTCAACTCATTCATCCATTTTCCACCCTCCCACCCCATCTTTTCTTGAAGAAGAAACTCTTTTAAGGGAAGCATCAAAGGAGGAACAAATTTAGTTTGTAGTAGAGCAAAATGATGACACAAGTGATGATGAAGAATAATTTATCATTGGAACTCCACATGGGGCTATCAAGGATAACTCACCCTTCTTGAACCAAGAGAAAGAAGACTCCATGTCTGATCATGAATTTGTAGATGACCATCTCGAGCATGAAGTAGAGTTAACTATCAAGGATGAAGGTCAAGTCACTCCTCAAGAAGTTGTAATCTTGAAAGAGTCTCATTAAACCAAGGTATAAGACATAGTTATTGGAGATGATTCCATACCTATATATAATTTTGAGTCACCCTTAAATGCATTGGAACATGAAGAGCATCAACTTGATGACCTCATATGTTAAGAAGAGAAGAATGAAGAGGTGGTGGTTATAGGTGGAAAAGAGGACAAAGATGATTGGTAGTAGAAAATGGAGCTTTTCCAAGTTGAGGGGAAAGTACATGACAAGGTAGAGAAAAGTTTTCCCATGAAAGACAATGACCAAGATTGGATAGACTATGAAGAGCTATTTAGTGAGATTGAAGAACTTATAGATCAAGAGAAACCCAATATCATTGAGAATACCATGGAAAAAAAGAATGAAATCCTTTTTGCATCACCATTGGAGGTCAAAGCTGAATAATATTATGAGAAACTTGAATTTATTGAGCTACAAGAGAAGTTCATTTCTATGGCTAATCTGTTTAGAGCTACTTGGTTCTTATTAAGCACCATAAAGAAGATAGAGGTATTGATTCCAAAGATAACGAGGTTACATGCCTCATTCATACCTTTATGTCATGAATCTAAGAAGTTTTCAAGCTAACCCTTTGATCTAAGAAGAAGTTTTCATCTCAAGTTTGTTAGTGTTTGAGTATGTTTGTTGCAGTTTGTTCTTATGTTCCCTAAGTGATCTTGAAGCACAAGTTATTTGTTTGCTCTATTTTAGTGTGTGTGTGTCTTTGATTTTTGTGTGTGAGTCAACAAAATTATGTTATTTTATTCAAATGTCTGCTCAATTCAATTTGAGTGCTCATATCCATGACTCTGTGCCCAATGGAGGTGTAAGGCAACTGGTCCTAGGCATAACAAGCATGCCACCCACCAAAAATGTTGACCAAATTTGACCCCAAGTCAAATTTAGGTCAACCAATACTATTTTATACCTTTATAGAAAGTTTCATATGTCCTAAGGGGTCCCTTATTGTCTTATATGTCCACTTGCACTTTCCTTAGTCCTTGTTGAAGTCCATTGTCCTGGTACTGGCCTAGTCAAACAAAGTCAACATTGGTCAACCATGGTCAAAGATGGTAAAAGGATAAAATTATGTTTAAAATGTTATAGTATTTAATTTAACATTTTTAATGGGTTTATAAGTCATTAATTTATCTTTCACCTTGTTTCATATGTAAAAAGGGTTATTTGGCACATTTCAGCTCAATTAATGACATGTACAGATTTTTCCAAGAAAACAATTATCAAAAAGTTATGGTTCAACATGGAAGAGGTTAGATAATGTTAGGATCCATCAGATGATAGTTATAAGTCAATTATGATCAATAAATAGTAGTTTCCCTTAAAAAATAAGAGCTTTTGGGAACTTTATAGACTTCTCAAGTTCACTTGCAGCTAAAAACATGGATAGGGTGTCAGTTCATCTCCTTAAGTTCATTTCAACACCTATTTTACAATAATCATGTAGAAATTTTCATCTGTAACTTCTTTTCCTCTATTTTAACTTGGCAAGAAAAGGAAGGTCAACTTTAAGCACTTGGCATGGGCCCTATATGTGGAATTGGGAAGGGTTATTTTGGGGGTGGATATTACTATGAATATAATTCACATACATAACAATAAATCTTATATTGGTGGCTCCTTCATGAATAATTAATTATACTCCAGGTAGCCTTTTATGTATTTGCATCCATGAGGGGGTCACTATTTGTATCTATTTCAAGTTTTCTTGATTTAGTTTGATGGTTTTGTGATTCCAAGAATTCACCCATGATTTCTAAGTCATTCCACGTTCCTCTTAGCTTTGGAGGGTTTAGGTGTCCAAGAAAGCCTCTTTTAGTCTTGTGAATGCTCCTAAAGTAGTCTCTCTACAATTACAACTATCTCAATCTTCATAGATGGTATTTTCCATGTTGGATTCAGGAATGAGATGTGTTTTCAAGGGTTTTTATACATTAATATTTATTTAAGGGTGTTTTAACAAGTTTCCAACTCATACAATGACCAAACAATGCTCTCAAAACCATGCTTTCCATGATTGCCAACTCTCACAAAGGTGTTTTCACTTACATGTGCCATTGAAATTATTTTAAGGTTAATATTAAGGTTTCATAATTGGATATTGTCATTTTTAAAGTTAATGGTTAGGTTTAGAAGGTATCTAAGTCAACATGGTAATATCTAATTATATTCTTAGTGCCTTATATCTAAAATTTGCATCTATAGTAGCCTGATGCCATCATCATACTTGGGCAATAGCATTGATAATGGTTTTAATCATTAGATATGTCTATAATTCATTTTATTAATTTTTTATTGATTCACACTTGATGGAGAGGAGTAAAAATATCATTGAAATTTTTAAGAAGATGAGGACTGTATGTTTAGGACCTCTGTCTGAAAAGGACCAAAATAGAGCTCTTAAGTGTTTTGATTATTTTCAAAAAATGAGATCATGGTCGTTATGAGGGTTCATAATATGCTCACATAGTAAACCCTACCATAAATAATGAATATTAAAATTTTTAAGCCAAAATAATGAGAGGAATATGGTCATTTAGACCCTCAAAATTGCCAATAAACACACTGAGAAGTTTTAGTGTTATCTACAGTCTTGTGAAGGGGTGAATGGTTTGACAACACCCACAATAAATCATGATTTTTTTTAATGATTAAATTATTCTCATGAACCCAAAAATGAATTAATTACTATAATATCACCTCAACAAGGTTGAAACATTGTTTTTACTCCTAAACTCGCTCTATATCTGTACAAGGGGCTAGGAACACTCATCTACAATAGGATAGTGAACTTTGAGTGATGTTTTTATTATTTCATGTCATATATATGATGAAATTTAAGTGTTAAATGGTTATAGGATACCTATATGAGGTTCTAAATTCTTTTATCGATCTACCTTTTCCCTAACATGAGTCCTACAAGATCCCAAACCTTGGTACTTAGTCACAGTTAGGGTATCTCAATTGCTAGACAATGAACAAACTTCAATGCATAATAGTTCCAAAGGGGTATTCCATGAAAAATATAAAAATTAAAAATCACTATTTATAATTAAATATGATCAATAAACATCATAGTCAAGGTATTAACATGAAAATTAACACCTACAGGCAAGGTAGAGGTAGGGTTCCCTATTTCTTAGTCCAAGGAGTTCTCAAGAGATTTCAAAATATGGGAGGGTTAATGGAGTTTAAATTATTAAAAAATAGAGACTATATGATTATAAAATGACTCTAATTTTCTATTAATATTTCAACATCATTATAATTCCTCATTGGAGCCCCATAACAACCTACATTAGGGTTAAAATGATTGAGACACAATCACCTAAAACTAGGGCAATAGTGAAGTGAAGATGAGAGAACATTGGAATAAGTATTTTGAGTCATTTTATATTACTATTATACTTATATAAATCCATATTAATGAGTATATGAAAAATCAAGACCCTCCAAACAAGCAAAATTTAGTCAATATTCAATACCCTTGCACATAGTCTGTCCTAAAAAGTTTAGTCTTAAAATTGGGCATGTCAAGGACCTTTTGCTTGGAATTAGAAGCTAAAATTTGGTAAAAATAATACTTAATACCCATGAAACACTACCTAATTATTTAATTTTATGATATTTCAAGGTAGACCCTCTCTATTTTGTCTCAGAGTAGGGCCACTTTTGCCTTGCACAAGGGGACAATTTTGGGGAAAATAGGTCAAATCATAAACCAAAAGGTAACCAAATATAAAATTATGATTGGATAAGATAGAGGAAACCCAAAAATATCTTAAAATATTTATATAATATTTGGAGGCAATCAAGATGCTCCACACAAGGAGGTTTGCAACCATATGTGAAGGAAACCCTTAAGCCTAGACGCTAAACTAAGGATCATGTGCATTTTTGACTTTGTCAATGCTTTCCACTTGACTAATTAATGTTTTAAGAGGTAAATTTATGTTTTTAATTCCATAAAGAGGTAAAATAATCCCTTGGAGCGTCAGGTGGTATCTCAAGTTATAGGTAGACCCATTGACAAGGTCTAAGCCTAGTTGCTAAACATGGGTCATCTTTAATTTTATCTATTGGTAAGCCATTAAAATTATTGGAACATGTTTGTAGGAAATTTAAATAGGTGTTTCAATGTTTATTATAAAATATAATTCATGAATAATTAATTCTTGGCTTGGGAGGTGCTCAGACCCTACCAAAATGCTTGAAAATAACTTGACTACCAACTTCAAAAGCTTGAAACTTTCATGACCAATTTTCATGAGAAATTGAGGTATTTAGATAAGTTATCTAAGGTACCTAAGAATCAATCAGTGTAATTTAGGAAGTATTCCAATGTGTTTTCTTTATGAATAAATGTTAAGAGTCTAGATCACTCAAAAACCCTTGCAAACCCTAATTCCTGACCTGATGGTGGAAATCAAGCCAAAAATGCATCTAAATGGATTAATTTAACCATGAATATAAAAGATAAGTTGTTATTAACTTCATGGGGATTAGATACATAGAATTATATTATGCAAAATCAATATAAATGGAGTAAAATACAAGTTTATTTGACATTTTATTATGTTTCATAGGTCTTGAAGATGATCAAAGGATGCCAATCACTTGGGATGGTATTTTGGGACTTGAGAAAACTCTCCATGCCATTTATAGAGCTTAGAAATACTCACAAGTTCCCTTTCAAGATCTCTAACTTTAAACTATCTAAACTGGCATTTAGAATGACATAGTGAAGGGTAGGGTAACTCAAGTTCGGTGGCCTTTTATGATGTTTTTGATAAATAAAAGAATATGAGGTGTTATTATAGGTTTCATATCATCCATGGTATTAATGAGTTAAATAAGATACAAAGACTCTAGTGCCTAGTGTCAAAAAAAGCCTATCAGAAAGTAATTATGGTTGTAAGGTGAAATGAACTTGTGTAAGAGAATGTCATGATGAAGAAAACTCCCAATTCAAGTGGAATTATCGTTATAACTCCCTTTTATTCTCACACATGAAACATTTATCCTCAATCTACCTTGGAATGATCAAATGAAGCCCATGATGAAGGCAGTTTCATAAGAGAGAATGATGGAGAAGATTTATTACACCACACTTGGAAGAGGAGACTAATTTGGGATGTGATCAAGTGAAATTAAATTAAATGAATATTTTTACACATAATCCACATGAATTTATAACTAATTTATACCTTTGACACTTGTCCTTGTGCCTCTTCAAATTCTCCTTTCTCTCTCTTCTTCCAAGTTCTATAAATGTAAGCCATTTTGGTTATTGTAAGGGATTCCAACTCTTGGCATGGTGGAATGCCTACCAAATTGTACCTTTATTTGTACTTAAGCTAATGAGAAGTAAGCTGGTTATAATCCAAATCTATTTACACTACGTGTTGAAGTGATCCATATTGAAAGTCAAGTATAGATTGAGTTCATCTTGTTTTCATGCAATCCTTGAATGTGTTGTTGTAAATGACTTATCTCCTAATAAGTTTCATGAAGTGTATGTGGCTAAAATAGACTCTTGAAGAGTGTATGAGTTTGGTAGTGTCATATTTGACCTTCCCTTCACTTGCCTTAATTTTTTTAATTGTTATTTGCCTTCATGAGAAACACTAATGCTAGGGAGCTCTATTGATGGTGTGAGTATAGTTTGGTTGTCCTAGTTCACTATGAAAATCCAAAGTGTATGAGTGGAAGAAACTCTTGGTTTATCACCTCCTAGTTTAGGTTTTATTTATGTATCTCTCTCTCTCTCTCTCCCTTTTCACCCATAATAGGTAGTTTTAGTAGTATAAGCACATTAAGTCATATCTAGGGAGATAGCCCTTAAAATATAGAGTTATACTTCCATTATAGGTTCCCCACACCCCTAGAAGTATTCTCATGTTGACTAAATCTTGAAGAGGATTGAATAAAATCTTCTAGGATGCAAGATTTAGAGACAATATGTCCCTTTACCCATTTGTATACCCCATATAATAAAAAAAGGTACATAAGCTCAAAAATGATAAATTAAAGTGATCATACTACCATATAACCTATGTAACAATATAAATTAAGTGGATAACCCCAATGTATATATGACATGATTAGAAGGTATGTTTGTATCACACTTAGATGATGTGTAAAACACACGTGTGTATATAAAATACTAATATGCCATATACCAACATGAAACCAAAAACATAGATTCCAAAGAGACAATAGAATATGTAAATGCTAAATATTTATGGATTTTTGAACCATTTTTATTTTGTTGGTTTTTTTATTTTAAATATTTTTAATCTTAGGTTGGATCCTTTACCTTGTTTGAATCATGATTTGATAATTAGAAATGGTACATAGCATCTTCCTCCTGATGAGATACATTTGAAGTAGAAGAACCACTATTATCATTTGGAATAGGATCAATTTGAATTTTAATGAGTGTCATTTAAATCTTCATTTAATCAATCCTTCATATTGATATCTATCAAACTAGGGTTGGTATTTAAAGCTATCTATAACAAGGCTTATGATGGTAAATCTATAGACTAGTCTTTGGGGGGTATCTAATGATTATATTTTAACTCTTGATAATAAAAGAATGATTTTTAAACTATTTTCCTCATAGTTTCTTGGAAATCTAAATCTAAATCAAATTCACACTTGCTTGGAAATGTAAATGTAAATCTAATTCACACTTACTTAGAAAATTAAATCTAAATCTAATTCACATTTTATTGAAAATGTAAACATTCAACTAGAAAGATAATTATAAAGTAACTCACTCCTATGTAATAAATCAAAAGAATCACTAAGACTAAGTAACAATATCTTGGAAAGAAAATAGCTATTGGAATGTGAATCTTGAATTGGGATTATTAATGCATGTAAGTATTTAGGATATTCTAATTATCTAGTAATTAAAAATCAATTCAACATAAATATAAATACTGTATAGAAATTATTGATTCCAAGGAGAGTGGGCCCTTGCTCTTCTTATAGTCAACAATGAAGTTTACTCAGTACTAAAAGCTATAATAATATTGCATTAAATTATGAAAGATGGAATGTTTACAATATGGCTGAGACTCAAAGTGTGTCTATATTCAATAATCAATAATCTCCTATCTAAGATGTAAAACTTATAGTTTTATACTAATACATTGGACTAAAAATAGTATGCAAAAAATTAGAACTACCTAGTCAATCTGTCTATCCTCAAAATAGGAGATTTAGATTGAGTAAGATTCTAGAAAATTTAACTATCATTATGAGATAGTTATTCTATCCCTATAATAGTTTTAAGGTCTAAGTATGTACAAATTATATCAAAATTTAATCCTTTAAAATATAAGTGAAAGATTTATTTGATGTGACTCCAGTTGGAATAATCATCCTTTTCTAGACTACCTACAAACTCTCTAGCTTCTTAGACTTTAGACCTATAGAGTTCGTAGATATGGACCTATAGTGTTTGTAGTTTGATTAATATTAACTAAGGCTAAATGTCTATAGAGTTTATAGATTATATATATATTTTTAGATGATGACTAAGTAAGTTCATAGCTTTGGACAACTTGAATCAAAACTAGAACTTCTTTGAAATGTTGCTTCTACCATCTTTCCTATGCATTCTTTAAAACCAAAACATTAAAACATATTACTTGTTAGGCATAAATGGAAACATAGTAACTCAATATGTAGTTTGACATAAATGAGATAAAGTATCTATTTTCCATGCTACAGTCAACTAAAAGTTTATGATTTGCTTAATATTATATCTTTGGAGAGATGAAATGAAGGGAACACTATGTCAATAATGAGCCATATTTTTTAGCTTATCATCTCCCCTAGGATTTAATTTTTACAAGTCCCTTTTACAAAACTTCATCTTCTTTCATAAGCTTTGTTTCTATCCTCTAAACCTTTGATGATATTATAATCATCAAACTCATATTTTTTATAATAATATGTACTACATATGAATCCATTGTGGTCTAGAGTTATATTTTTCTAGACATCAAATTTTGAATCAGACTGAGGTGCCTAGTTCTACCATCCTAGAAATGGTATGACTAACAAAGGGGGTATATATTATTAAGTTGTGGAGCTAAAAGCTTCACTAATGCAAATGGTGGAGGTTGTTGAGTGTTAAAGTAACCGACGTCGATCAGGCCAACTGACGTCGGCTATATTCAGTGTTCACAGTAACCTGCATCGGTTATGGTCAGCTGGCATCGATCAGACAAGAACCGATGTTGGTCATCTGTGTGTTCCAAAATTGGCTTAATTTTAGATAAACAATGAGTTTGCATGTAAAGACTAATTTTATTCTTGAGTCTACATTTTAATTATTGTTTGGTTTGGGATCTATTTAAGAGACCCATGGGGCTGTATTGTAATCAAGGACAAGGAAGAGATCCTTTCGAGTGTAAGATTAGTTGATCTGCAGGTAGCAAGATCAGGGAGATCTACATGGTAAGTAAGATCAGTTAGATCTACAAGTGTGCAAGATCAAGGAGATCTACTTGGAGTACTTAGTGGTACTTGGTGGACTAACAGTAGGCAATAACAACCATTGGGTTGATTGTCACTAACTGGTGAAGGGAACAACTCTGTGTTTGAGTTGGTTGTAATTGATTGTGAGAGAGAGAACTCTTGAGGGAGAATTATTGAACACCCAAGAGGTGTGGAAGAGTGTGATTTCTTCATTTTATTTCCTTCTGGAAGAGTGTTAATACAGATTGTACTGTTTCTCATATTCTGTGTTGTCTCTGAATTCTAGTTACATATTACTTCTGGTTTAATTTCGTGTTTAGTTGCTTAGACAAAGGTAATCAAGTGTACTCTTAAAGGAGTAGGATCCTGATAGTTGGTATCAGAGCTATAGGTTCATCAGAGCTTGGTTTAGAGCTTGGTTCACTAACACCTTGGTTTCAGAGTGTGTTAAGTGTTTGTTGATTACAGGTCACTCATAGGGGTTTCTATTTGAGTGGGAATAAAGCAATGGCAGAAGAAAGTAAGCTAAGAATGGAGAAATTTAATGGCAAGAATTATCAATTATGGAGGATGCAGATAGAGGATTATCTGTATGGTGAGCCTTGTCAAATGGTTGGCAAAGGGAAAGTGTAGCTAAAGTTGTAGACTGGCAACACATGGGTGTTGAAGGATGTCATGCATGTACCCATCCTAGAGAGGAATTTGATTTTTGTAGGGAAGTTGGGTGATGAGGGTTGCACAGTAACTCTCACAGCAGAATCTTGGAAAGTTTCCAAGGGTGCACTTGTATTAGCAAGAGGTAAGAAAGTAGGTACACTTTATCTATCTACTTGTATTACTGATTCTCCTTCTATTTTATCTACTTCAGATGTAGATGCAACGATGTGGCTCTGTAGGCTTGGTCACATGGGTGAGAAGGAAATGGATGTTATTAAGTCAAAAGGTATGATTTCAAATTTGATAGACCAAGATTTTTGTGAGCATTATATGTTTGGGAAATAGGAGAAAGTGAGGTTTCTCAAGACTAGGTTAACAAAGAAGAAGCATAGGTTAGAGCTTGTTCACATAGGTGTGTGGAGACCAGCTCAGGGAGCTTCTATTGGAGGATCACAATGCTATGTTTCTTTCATTAATGATACTACAAAAAAGGTATGGGTTTATTTCATAAAGAGGAAATTTGATGTTTTTAACACTTTTAAGAATTGGAAAGCCTTAATTTTCAAGGAGAAGATGATGGACAGAGATCAGCTCAAGAGATTGAATAATTCTGAGTAGGGCAATGTTGATTTGGACAAGGTTATGATCCAAAATGAGCTCAAAGGTAAAAATCATCACTCACAAGAAAACACAGTTACCAACATTAGTCAGATAGTGACCAATGTCGATCAGGCAGGAACTGATGTCAGTCTAGGAGAGACCAAAGTTGGTGATGTCGGTCAAGTGGTAACTGATGTCAGTCAGGTGAGAACTGATGTTGATCAGGAAAGAACTGATGTCGATCTAGTGGAGTCCAAATTTGGTGATGTTGAGCAGGTGGAAACTGATGTTAGTCAGGTGAGAACTGACATCGGTCAGGTCAGTTGGGTGCAGACTAAAAGATGACCAGGATCGATCACTGTTAGAACAAAATTTGGGTGGACAACAAGCTATCAATGAGTCTCAAATGCCCATGTGGAGGTCTAAAAGGGTAAGTAAGCCTCAAATTCATTATTCCCCTTTTTTATACTACTTGTTGCTCACTGATGGTGGAAAACTAGGAAGTTTTGAAGAGGCAATGTAGGTAGAATCCAGGAAACAGTGGGAGCATGGCATGAATGAGGAAAATGATTCCTTAAAAGAGAACCAAATGTGGGATTTGGTTGAGTTTCTAGCCGAAAGGAAAGCACTGAAAGACGAATGGATTCACAGGTTAAAAAAAGGAGAGAATGGACAAGTGAGATATAAGGCCAGGTTATATGGTCTTGAGCAAGCTCTAGGACAGTGGTATTTGAGGTTTGACAGGTTTATGACAAAGCATGGCTTTAGTCAATGTCAATGTGACCATTGTGTTTATTTTACCAGGTTGGATAATATTAGCTACATTATCCTGTTACTGTATGTAGTGTATATGCTTGTTACAGGGTCACACATGCAGGGAATTGCTGAGCTAAAGGTAAAAGTAGCTTAGACATGTGCCAAGAAGGATTTAGGAGCAGAAATCCTTGGCATGAGTATTTCTAGAGACAGGGAAAATCATAGGTTGATTTTGTCTCCAGAGGATTATGTGAAAAAGGTAGTGGAGAGGTTTAATTTTTAGGATGTAGAACTAGTAAGTACACTTATGGTTGAACAGTTCAAGTTGAGCTATGAATAGTGTCCTAAATCACATGATGAGGGTGAGTACATGGTATGTACTAGACTTGATATTGCCCAAGCAGTGGGAGTTGCCAGCAAGTTTATGGCCAATCTAGGAAAGAAGCACTAGAAAGTAGTTCAGTGGATTCTTAGATATCTGAGAGGGACCAGTAGCAGAGATTTATGTTATGTAAGGTCAAGCACTTCTCTACATGGGTATGTAGATTTAGATATGGTAGGTGACTTGGATGGCAGGAGAAGCACCACAAGATATGTGTTCACTATTGGTGGAATGACGGTTAGCTAGATTTCAAAGTTCCAAAAGGTTATTACAGTCACAGAGGCTAGCAAGGATAAGAACCCTGTAGAAATGTTAACAAAGCTGAGAACAAAGGAGAAGTTGAATCTTCATTCAACTTCTATTGGTCTTCAAGATTGAACTTGAACATGTGGATACAAGCTAGAAACAAATTAGAGGATGTACAGGTATAGGTACAAGTGTAGCTATTTATCTCCAAGTGGGAGATTATTAATTTATGGAGCTAAAAGCTTCACTAATGCAAATGGTGGAGGTTGCTAAGTGTTAAAGTAATCAATGTTGATCAAGCCAATCGACATTGGCTATATTTAGTGTTCACAATAACCAACATTAGTTATGGTTGGCTGGCATCGGTCAGACAAGAACCAATGTCAGTCACCTGTGTGTTCTAGAATTGGTCTAATTTTAGATGGACAATGAGGTTGCATGTAAAGACTAATTTTAGTCTTGAGTCTGCATTTCTAATTATTGTTTGGTTTGGGATCTATTTAAGAGACCCATGGGGCTGTATTGTAATCAAGGACAAGGAAGAAATCCTTTTGAGTGTAAGATCAGTTGATCTATAGGTAGCAAGATCAGGGAGATCTACATGGTAATTAAGATCAGTTAGATCTGTAGGTGTGTAAGATCAAGGAGATCTACTTGGATTACTTGGTGGTACTTGGTGGACTGGTAGTAGGCAACAACAACCATTGGGTTGATTGTCACTAACTGGTGGAGGGAACAACTCTATGTTTGAGTTGGTTGTAATTGATTGTGAGAGAGAGAGAACTTTTGAGGGAGAATTATTGTACACCTAAGAGGTGTGGAAGAGTGTGATTTATTCATTTTATTTCCTTCTAGAAGAGTGTTAATATAGATTGTATTGTTTCTCATATTCTATGTTGTCTCTGAATTCTAGTTACATATTACTTCTGGTTTAATTCCGTGTTTAGTTGCTTATACAAAGGTAATCAAGTGTACTCTTAAAGGAGTAGGATCCTGACATATATGCCATTAAAATCCACATGATCTATCCATTAGAATTAAGTAATACCATAATTTCCCCAAGAACTACTTTAGCTCTTCTCCTACTCCATCTTAAATTTTTAAGAAATATAACTTCACATCTCTTGAGAGAGACTTATAATAGGTCCCATATTTTAACACTGACTACAAAAATTGAATCAAAACCTCTATCTTGTGAAAAGGTTAAATGAGATAGTGTAGTTATACAAGACATACAAAAAATGATTTTTGACATCATCATTTTGGGAGGAACTCTTGAAGTTTTGTTCTACCAGTCTAGGAATGGAAAAGTTTGGTCTTATGCATAACCCTCTAGTTCTAGCATGTGTTGTTTGTTTAATCTTCAAATTTTCTTTCTAGACTAACTAATTTTTGAAAGTAGAATGGAGTGCTCTTAATTAAACTTTTCCCACATGTAGATTAATCAATTTTTTTTTGTGATCATGATCTCTTATTATCAAGTCATGAAAATAAAATTCACAAAGGAGATATTGATTGTCAGGCTCAACATTACCAAAGATTTCCAAAAATGTAGAAGGGTCCATAATTTTATAAGGTAGTCAACAAGATATTTTGAGGAGTTACCAACTATAGAATTGTTTAAAGAGAAACAAGATATAGGAAAAATAAGGACTTCTACAAGATAAAAGAGCTTCTTCTAACTTACAAGCATTCTACAAATCCTATTTTAAAGTTTGGATTTTAGATTTTAACACTTGTTTTTCATTTTCCATCTTCTCATTTGAAAGAACTAAGGCTTTATTCTTATGTTTGACTATTTTATATTCCTCTTTATCCTAACACAACATATCTAATGGTGGAATATATGGTTAACTAGTTTGACATCCTTAATCAACAAATGCTTTAGAAGTGGAATTAGGTTGACTGATCTTTTTAGAAGTAGTAGTAGGAAATGTCTTAAGAAATTTCAATAACTATTACACTATTCTATTTTCATTTTTAATAATCTCTATAGATATCCATTGCTCAATCTCTTCATCTTCTTTTTATTCTATTGTTTCTTTCAATTTATTGACTTCTAAGGCATGATTCAAAGATGTTGGTTCTAATTTTTGAAATAACTAATCTTGATTATAAAGTTTGCTGATTAGATCAGCAATGTCTACTATGTATTTTTGAATCACTACTTGAGCCTTAAAAAGTTCCACTATTAGATATATACTAGAGTCCTTTTGGACTCGACGGTTTTCCTTTTTCAAATTTACATGTAAATTTTCCTTTATCTATTGGAATTTTAATTTTAGAATTTTTTTCCTTTGTATTATTATCTTACTTAGCCCCTAGTTCCATTATGTTGGTAGAGGGCTTTGAGAGTCATAAAGTTGTTGAATAGCATGGATTTCAACATGTTTCCTCATAGGAGATACTTCAAAATTCTCTTATTCTTCAATGTTTGGCTGATTTGAAGGTTGAGATAGTTATTTAAGACTATCCAAAGCATCCACTACTTTTTGTTCATCCTTATCCAAAATCAATTTTCTTCTTCTTTTCTTAATTCTGTAAGCTACACTTGATTGTTCATCTATTGTAGCAATCAAACTTCTAGCCTTATCAAGCCATATTAAGTAAAATCTCTTCTTTTTAATTTATTCCCTCCTAGGAAAGGAATTGATTACTCGATAGGTGCTTGAGGTTCTTGTGGGGCCTCTAGAACAATAGAGGTTTGAGTAGTTTGAGATCTGGTAACTCTTTTTGAAGGAGGAGTTTCCATGGAAAGGACAACTTATTTTTTTTAATTTGAACTTACTTTCTCAATTGGTGTAGTATCTATAATAGATTATCTTTATGATTGAATTGAACCTGATGTTCCAACTACTTTTTATTCATGTAGTGCTAAAATTTATCTAGTGATCATGTTTTCCTAGGCTTCCCAAACTTCTTTCCCCTATTATAGGAAATGATGCTAAATAATAAGGTGAATGAGGCCATGATGTCTAAAATAAGCATTGGGAGTTGTGGCCATAACTTGAAGGGCACCATATAAGTAATATGGGAGATTAATTTTGCATTGGGGGTTTTGTCTTCCATGTTTTAGATGTATCAAAATTTTCATGGCTTTTTCTCCTAAAATAATACATTGCCCCTCATAGGTGATGTACTTGATTACCTAAAATGTGACAAACTACCATGGCTCTAGAAGTGAATATCTATGGATCCCCTTAGCTTTCCATTTTAAGTGAAAAAAGCATGAAATTATAGTTCATTCATTTCTATTGAATTGAGAAATAAAGTTATTAAAGGGAATTCTACTTGTTACTTTCATTCCTTCATCTAGAATTTTTTTAATTTCATTAATAACCTGACTAGACACCAGAATGACTATTCCTTGAGCACTAGAAAAATTAGGGGTAAGGTTTTTCAAAAATTCTCTCATTAGTGTCGCATGGAAGCTATGGAATTTTTGGATGAGTGGAAGCCAACCATTTACTTTGAACACTACCACAAAAGCCCTATCACTAAGAAATTTGGTGTCCTTATTTGGTTTTGACCTTGTCTTCTACCCCATTCCTTCCAAATTGACTCTGATTGTAGTAATATGTATGAAATTAAAACTAGGGTTTGTACTAATTATTCTTTGAAATTCATGGAGGAAGATTTTTGATGCACTTCGTAGGGACTGGTAATTTCTACAAGCAAGTTATGCATATGAAGTTAATTTCACATGAGTTGATGATAGGGTAATCATTACTTTACATGAATTTTCGCTTCATTTAATGTCTATGGGGTGATACTATCAATTTTTGAGGCAAACCGAACACTCTCATAACCATTTGAATGATGTTGTGACATGGTGGCAATTTTATTGCTCATGTGGAAGGGATAGTTATTACTTCTACTGCCATAGGCTTCTGCCAAATCTAATCAATGATGATTAGAAACCCTATTATCTTATGGATTTTATTTGTTTATGGTATGATGTCATAGTGTCTCATCATAATGATAATGATGCAATTGATTACATTGGATATGTATATTCATTATCACATGTGTCCCCTAATCCCTTACCTTTTCATGCTATGATTATTCCTCTCTTTAGGGGATAGATGATTATCTAGTTGTACATTTTCATCTCCATAGGATTATCCTTATTTAAATCAAAAACCATTATTTTACTAAACATGAAGAAATAAAACTTATAACTCACTTATTCTTACCTTATATCTTATTTTTCTCATTCCATTTATCTTGTACAAGTGAATTTTCATGAATTAGTTAATATATTTCAAAGGAACAATCTAAAGTTTTATTGCACAAGGAAATCAATCAAGATTGCATGATCAATTTTTTTTTTACTCCTTGACCAACCATTATTGGTTTTCTAGTCAAGGCCCTTTTTAACAATACATAACCAGCCATAAAGTTGGTTTTCCAATTATGCATTGTCAATAGCATCCCTGAAAGGATTTTTACTATTGATTTTTTATTTTTACTTTTAATTTTATTTTTTAAATTTTTTTAAATCAATCATTAAGGAACAAGTTCCCTGGAAGAAACAAGTTCTTCCAAGAAATCTACTTGATGGTGCATTTTCTACACAAAGTCCTCTTTGTTGAGAGGATTTTGATAGAGTTTCAGTTGATGACCATTGACCAGAAGAGTTATTCTACTATTATCAATGGTAATTAATCTAACAAAACCATTTTCAAAAACCTTTTCTATTTGATAAGGTCCTAGCCACCTTGTCTATAATTACCTTTTGAATTATTGAATTTTTTGAGTCAAACAATAATGCCCAATATTTTTTATGAAACTTTCATTATTTGATGTGTGAATCTTGCCAAAATTTACTATTATTTTGTACCAATTCAATATTCTGTAATGCTTCAATTCTCATTTCATCAATTTGATTGAGTTGCATGAGTCTCTCTTTCTATATTGCTTATAATTCAATTCCTACTTTTATTGTTGTTTTCAATGTTTGTAATTAAAATTCAATAGAGAATATAGGTTTCTTAACATAAACCAACTCATAATGTGAAAATCCAGTAGTTATTTTCCAAGTGGTATTATAAGCTCAAAAAACTTTTATTACTTTATCTTCCCAATCTTTCTGACTGGTACTAACAATCTTTGTTAAAATGATTTCTAATTCTCTATTTGTGACTTCAACCTATCTATTGGCTTGTGGGTGGTATGGAGAAGCCTTCTTATGCTAATATTGATATGCTTTCATGAAGTAATATATCATGTTTGACATGAAATAGGGTCTTTGATCTGAAATAATGCCCTTAGAGCACCAAATCTCTGCATAATTTTGAAGTACAAAAAATCTACCAAATCTTATTTTCAAGAATGAGTTAAAAATTATACTTCTACCCATTTGGTGACATAGTTTATGTATACTAACATGTATTCCTTTCCTTTAGAAGTGGGGTCAATAGGTTCAACAAAATCAATTTCTCATTTCTTGAATGGTTCCAAAACCAATTGAGGGTAGAGTGCCATCTCAGTTGAAAGAGTGGGTTTTCTAATTCTTTGACATGAATCACAGTGTCTGATATACTTCTTCACTTGTCTATGAATATGAGGCCAATAATTGCCTACTTTAATGATTTTGTGTAGTCCTATGGGTTGATTAATGTCATCCTAGTTCATCATGATAGGCTCTAATGGTGTCATATGCTTCATTTTTCATCACACACCTGTGAAACACATCATCAAGTCCAAGTTTAAATAATATTTCATTAATCCACTTAAAATAAAAACTTTCTCTAATTAACCATTTTATTTATTTATGTGAAAAATGTAGAGGAAACTTCCCTGTAGCAATGTAATTGTCTATATCAACAAACCATGGAGATTTTGCTGAAACGGAAAATAATTATTTATCTAGAAAATCATCTTCCATTGATTCTACTTCACCAAAAATGTTGATTCTAGACACGAACTAAGCAACCACATTAAATTTTCCTAGTTTATCTATAATAGTAATAGTAAATTCCTATATATCAATAACCATCTAATAATCCTACCTTATAATATTGGTTTGTTGGTAAGATACCTAATGGTTGAGTGGTATATATAGATAAACACCTTGTATCCTATTATATAATGTCTAAATTTATTTATTACATAGACTAAAACAAAGAATTAGTTTTTAGTTGTGGTGTAATTTCCTTCAACAGGAGTCATGTTTTTGTTGATGTAGTAGATAACATACATATGATTATTCTCATCTTTTTATCCTAGGATTGCACCCATTATTATATTGGAAGAATCTATGTATACCTGAAAAGGTTGTGGCCAATTTGGGCCTCTTAATCTAGAGTAGTACTAAGTTTGGCCTTGATAGTTTCAAAAGCTTGTTGGTAATCAACACTCCATTTAAACTCACTATTCTTTGTGAGCAAAGAAAACATTGGATTAACTATTTTACTGAAGTTATCTATGAAGCATCTATAATATCCAACATGTCCTAAGAAACTCTTGAATTCTATTTTCATGTGTGGAATGGGTAAGTTAGAGATTATTTCAATTTTTTGGGGATCTACTTGAATACCCTTTACTAAAATGTGATGTCCTAGCACTATTCCTTGATCCATCATTAATAAAAATTTCTCATGGCTTAATGATAATTTATGTTCCTCACATCTTATCAAATCTCTTTCTAGATTGGTAAGGGATTCCTCATAAGTTACAACATGGATAGTAAAATCATCCATATAGACTTTTACATAATCATGCATGTGGTCAAAAAATATTACCAGAACTGCTCTTTGAAAGGTTAATAAAACATTATAAAGTCTAAATGGGAGTAATTGATAGGTAAAGGTTCCCTAGGGGAAGGTGAATGTGGTTTTTTCTTGATCTTCAGTTTCTACTATTATCTGGTTATATCCACTAAATCCATCTATAAAAGATAAATATTTATTTCCTTCTAAATTATTAAAAACTTAGTTAATGAAAGGCACGAGAAAATAATCTCTTAGGGTTTCCTTATTCAATTCATTATAGTCCACACACACTCTCCATTTCCCATTATTTTTTTTGGTACAATCACCAATGGTGAAACCCACTAGCTATCTTAGATGGGGTAAATAAATCCCACGTCTAGCAATTTTTGAATTTTTGTTTTCACTATCTTTCAATGTTTTGTTTATTCTTATCTGCATTTATCTCACTAGTTTGATAGACACAATTATCTTAGATTGATAAATTTTCATGACATTAATTATAAATCCTAAATCCACTAGAATGTTAGGAATTTCCTTCCCTCCTATTGTGATAATTATGATTGGACTACCTAGGTTTGCATATTTGGGTATTAATAATTTTCTTTCTAACAAGTCAGCAACTTTACCTTCAACTTGTATGGTTTTTGGGTATTATTTATTTATTTCACATGTTTTGACACACAAAGTCTTGATGATTTTGTTTAATTTAAGAATGTCCCTAATAACTTGTAGTAGGGGTACCTCAATTTTGATCTTTTGCAATTCATGGATCAAATCTAATTCTTGTTTGATTTCAATTTATTTCAATCTCTCAAGAAAATGAACTATTGGTTTAGTGATATTTTTCTTGGATTTTTCAAGATTTTTATTGGTTTTAACTTCCTTGATGTTTGGTTTAGGCAATTTTATTTCTTATTTTTCATCAGTTACTTCAAAAATGAGAATTTGAGGCTCTTTTACAATTTTTATTGACCTTAGTTGTATATCAGCATAGTCAATACCTTTTACGTTTATTGTTTCTCCTTGTTCATTAACATAAATAGGTGTTGGTTGTTTGTTATTTATTGTTTGTGCTAGTTGTTTATGCTTAAATTTATTATTTCTCACTAGTTTGATATACTTTGAGATAACTATAATTTGACAAACTCTGCTTATTCTTCTCTACATTTATCTCACTAGTTTGACAACTGATCTACTTTTCATAGTAGTTTGATCATTATGATCTGCAACAGTAGGAAAGGAAAAAGTCCTTGATTATGCAACCTATCAGTCTTATCAGTCACCCATATCTTATTCTAATCTTCCTTCAAAATTGGGATTATCTTCCCAATGAATGTGGGTTGAAGGTTGTTCAAATTATTCAAAACTTTCTTTAAGGATAGCTTGTTCAAATGCTTCTTCTAAATCTTTTGTATCCTCTAGATATTTTTATTTTAAGAATAGATTTTTTGGGTGAATTATTCCTATAAGACTTGGTTGTAGCAATGCTCTACTCCCAAATAATATTTTAGGAGAATCCTAAAGATGTGAGTCAATAGCCTATTCTAGATCTTCAGCTATGAATGGTGATGGGATTTATTTTATAAATTATGGGGTATAAATTTCAACTAGAGATGTTGAAGGACTTTCTGTTGTTGTTTTTGGAAGAAATTTTGAAATAAATCATCCTATAGAATATCTTAGTCAAAACATAAATTGATTTCTTCTTTTTATGATTTTGATGTTTTATGATTTTTTTTAAATTTTTTTTACTATAAATCAATAAGATTTACCTTGCTAACACCTAAAATTCCCCCGACAATAGTGACAAAAATGATGAGTGTCATTTAAATCTTCATTTAATCAATCCTTTATATTGATATCTATCAAACAAGGGATGGTGTCTAAAGCTATCTGCAACAAGACTTATGATGGTAGATCTATATAATGGTTTTTGGGGGGTATCTAGTGATTCTATTTTAACTCTTGATAATGAAAGAATGATTTTTAAACTATTTTCTTCACACTTGATTAGAAATTTAAATCTAAATCTAATTCACACTTGCTTGGAAATGTAAATCTAAATCTAATTCACACTTTCATGAAAATGTAAACACTCAACCAGAAAGATAATTTTAAACTAACTCACTCTTGTGTAGTAAATAAAAAGAATCACTAAGACTAAGTCACACTTGCTTGGAAAGAAAATAGCTATTGGAATGTCAATATTGAATTGGGATTATTAATACATGTCAGTATTTAGGATATTATGATCATCTAGTAATGAAAAATCAATTCAACATAAATATAACTACCATAAATAAATTCTTGATTCCAAGGAGAGTGGGCCCTTGCTCTTCTTAGAGTCAAGAATGCAGTCTACTCAAAACTAAAAGCTAGAATAATATTGCATTAAATTATGAAAGCCATAATGTTTACAATATGTCTAAAACTCAAAGTGTCTCTATATTTAATAATAAATAATCCCATATCTAAGACACAAGACTTATAAGTTTATACTAATATAGTAGACTAAAAATAGTATGCAAAAAATTAGAACTACCTAGTCAATCTGTCTATCCCTAAGATAAGAGATTTAGATTGAGTAAGATTTTAGAAAACCCAACTATCATTATGAGATAGTTATTCTATACCTATAATAGTTTTAAGGTCTAAGTATGTACAAAGCATATCAAAATTGAATACTTCAAAATAGAAGTCAAAACTTTCCTTGATGTGACTTCAACTAGAACAATCATCTTTTTCTAGACTACCTATAAACTCTCTAGCTTCTTAGACTTTGGACCTACAAAGTTTGTAGATATGGACTTGAAAAGACTATGGTTAGCTTAATATTATTTGAGGATGAATGTCTGCAGAGTCTATAGATTCGAAATTAGGAGAGTCCATAGATTATGTAGAGTTTGTAGATGATATCTGAGCGAGTCCATAGCTTTGGACAATTGGAATCAAAAGTGGAACTTCTTTGAAATGCTACTTATACCATCTTTCATATGAATTATTAAAAACAAAAACACTAAAACATGTTATTTATTAGGCATAAATATAAAATTAGTAAATCGATCTTTAGTTTGACATAAATGAGATAAATTATCTATTTTACATGCTATAGTCAACTAAAAGTCTATGATTTGCATAATATTATATCTTTGAAGAAATCAAATGAAAGAAACACTATGCCAATAATGAGCTAGATTTTTAGCTCATTAACTTCATGAAAAAAAGATACACCCTATTGATTTTTGTCATTTTTAGCTTCCATTTGATATAACTAAAGAGTGATTAATGAAAATGAATATTGTGATATAGTTAGAATAAACCAAACCTTTATTTAAATTACTTTAGGATCAAAATCAATTGGTATATCAAAACCAAGGTGTTAAATATGTCTTATAGTGTAAGTATTTTTTATTTGTGTGGGATCAATATGGTTATGCAAAAAATAAGCACCACCCATGAATAATGTGATTTTTAAATCCTATTGGTATGAATGTTATTTTGTTTGTTTAACTTGGAATATTTAATACTTTTAAATATTGGTATCATAGTTATGTGTAGTTGGAGAAACATGCAGTTATTGATTTATGCTTGATAAGGAACATACATATTTATACACATCCTAATATGGTATATCAAAAGAATCAAAAGTATTATGTAATGATATTTATCTAAATGGATAAATAAGGCCTCTAGTAAATATAAATTGAACCTATAAATATGAGGGAACATAGTTAAAAGAGTATAAAACATCTTAGAATCTAAGAACATATTCTTGAATAAGATCATTGCCATGTTGATTAAGGATTTGAAAATGATCCAATGGTAAGTTAAGAAACTTGTGTTTATGGAAATGAATTATAAATACATCTTCACTTTAAAAAAAAAAATTATTTAAAGACCCATTGGTAAGGTTGTATAATCAATCAAGAGCTTATTTAGTTAAGCTTCTATGAAATGATTTTAGTAACAAATGCCTATCCTTTGCCTAATGGCCAAAGGAGTGTATGTATTATTTAAAATTATTTGTAGGATAATTTTTTGCATAAAAATTAGGAAATAAAGGAATTATAAAGTTTGAAGGATATAGAGCTTTAAAAATATTCTTAGAAAGAGGTTGGTCCACTAAGAAATTATCATTAAAAGTAGACTCATGGGAAGAAATTTGTAATCTAATAGTAACCATTTATTGTTGAATATCCATTATAATATTCACCATTGATAAAAAAATGATCATAGAGTTTGGTAAATTTTTTGAAAATTTGATCATATATTATAAGCTTCCATCCACATGGAACATAGGTGCATTACTATCTTCATGAAGAACAAATTCACATTCATTATCATTGAATTTTGGAACCTTTGGTATGTCATATGAAGATTTTGGTGTATCTGAAACTTATATATTACTTAAATTTTCATCCACCTTTGGTAATGATATTGATATTGGAATTTGAGGGAGTTTTTTATTTTCATGGGAAAATAATTTGGTATAGTAGGAACTTTAGACACATTTGCTTTGTAAGGCACCTTTTTACTTGGTGTCTTAATCCTATTCAGTAAAGAGTTTCTGATGTTTTTGTTTACCTTTTGAAAATGTTTATTTTAAATGAAGGAGGAAGAGAGTCTTCACCCTTAACAAGGGGGGTATTATTTTGAAATATTGGAATAGTGGGAGTTTCAAATAATTTGCTTGAGGGAATATCCCCTTTATGAAAAATCTATAAATTAGCTATAATATCTATATATACTTGTTGAAACTTTGGCGATCATATAAATGAGTGTCTTGATTATATGTATCCACTTTGTGGTATAATGTGCATGAATATAATGAATAGATGGATTGCATTTTTGGTGACTAAGGGCATGGACCAAATATTTCCATATAAACCATGGGTGAATAGTGGGTTTAGGATGGTATCTATGAGAACCTCAAAGATATTTTGAAAGTTCAAGCATCACATATGTCCACATGTCTTAATCTGGTATTATTTTATATCTTTGGTTGTTAAGGTCTATATATCCAAGAGTATAATTTTATTATATTTCAAAATCATCCTTTGGTTGATTAGAATTGGCCATGGAGGAATTCATTATTTTATTCTTTGAATATTAAGGGAAGAGATAAATTAGGAATAAAATAAGAAACCCTAGGAAATAACACCCTACAAGGTTTTGCATTCACATAGATTGGGTTCACTAGGTTTTTAAACTTAATATGGATGAGGATCGTAGTGGGATATGATTAAGAATATTGAAATGAATAAACACAAGGGTGATACATACATACATACATACATACATACATACATACATACATACATATACGGATTACTATATATATATATATATATATATATATATATATATATATAATAATCCAATTAATTGAAGACTCAAATAAACAATGTTATGAATTTCATATTGAGATGTGCTAAAAATAGTAAGTAAAACTAGTGATTGATATATAAATGAAATGAGAACAAGATTACTTGATGGTTTACTATGCACATTTAGATATAATATGGAACATGCTATAAATAGATTACATCTAGATTTTGGATTGATCACAAGATTATATAAAAATGCCATGTATAGCCTTAGTCACTTGCATCAACCTTGGATGGTTATGTTGATGCTTATATCTAACTTGGAATCAGGTGTCTATTATAGAAAACCTATTGGATATAGATGCACCTACCTTGGATATTCTAGTTTCTATGCCACCTTCACTTGGGTGTGCAAATATTTAGATCATGGGTTGTCACTCATTATTAAATATTAAAACCCTAGATCTTCATATTTATAGTGACCTTATTAACAATGGGTTAGTGGGATCATGATGTTGACCTAATCCTAAATACCACTCTATTAATGGGTGTTGAATACATAGCCACTAATATGAAGAGGGCCTCATATTGATGTAATTCACCCCTAATGTGTTTGTTTTTGCACAAGGTTGTTGTTATCACTCTAGAGTGCATCCTTCTTGAAGATGTGTAATCACATCCTCACTCCAGCTAATACAATTGGGATTCTTAGAGTGTGGGTGACTATTTGGTGAGAAGAACCTCTAGAGAGGGTTGGTTCCCTTTTGATTTTTCAATAAATTTGACTACTGTGATTTATTGTTGTGATTTTGGGGTGAAAAGGGGAAGAGGAAACTTATTCTGATTTAAAAGGGGTGATACACCTGAATTGTCCAAATCCTCTGAAGTTACTAAAATCAATGCACACATATAATAAATGAAATTTATATTTCTATCCTTAAGGAAAAATGTTTCAGATAAAGGGTTAAAAACATCTTCAAATGACCGATAAAAGGGTGAGATAGGGAGAGATAGGTGAGGAAGGGACCTACAAAAAGGAAATAAATCTCACTTATAAGCTGATGCAAAATCAAATACACATTATCTTCTATCAAAAATTAGATTAAGAATAAAATCTCCTTTATTGATAAATGGTCTAGCTTACAATTTCTTCCTTAAAACTTTAGGAATTTTAAAAATGTCTTGATTAAACAAATAAATATGCTTCCAAAACCTAAAACAACCCTAAGTGGAGTTCAAAAAGGGAAAGGGTTAGTCTTGGTTGACTAATTCAAGACTTAACACCTTTTATAAAATTTAAAATATTTAACAAAAGCTTTTCCCTTTACAAACATGCATTCCTTTTCCAAACTTTGGCATAGGAATATGAGTGGTGGGCCCATGTGTTAATCACTATTTAGAATAAACATTGAATTCTTCAAACTCCAAATTGCATGCATGAGTCTAAATTTGGCATAGAATTTTTGAGGTAGGCCTAATTTTGACAAGTCAAACACTCTTTCATGGAATTCTATGCCACACTTCAAACATAAACTCCACTTAAGGTGCTTGAAAGTTGAGTTGAACAAAAGAACATCCCCCTTTGCATGAAAAGCCATGTTAAAACTTGGATGTAGAATTCCATTTAAATATTGATGAGTGATAAGTGCATGTAAGCTCCATGGAATAGTAAAAATATTGTGGTGAAACTCAAATTAACTCCTTGAATAATCTTCCAAAATCAAACTCAAACTTAGCCTTTTGAAAAATTAAGCCAATGTGACTAGTTAAGCCAAAAAGGTCAATTTTGCAAACTTGGACACCATGAAAACTATAAAATAAGACATTAAAAATGAAACAAAAAAAAATTAAACATGAAAAAATAATTCTTAATCACCAAAATTATGATTTTGATGAGAAAAACTATGCTAATTAGTCAACAAGCTTGACTAGGCCAATTTTGCTCAAAAATCTAGTAGACTGGCCATTTTACTTAAGTTGGTAGGGGAACCTCCAAGATTAATTATGACCAAATTAAGATTTTAATATGAATAACAATTGTTAATATTCAAG
Organism: Torreya grandis; assembly: GCA_037957365.1. Lineage (NCBI taxonomy): Eukaryota > Viridiplantae > Streptophyta > Pinopsida > Cupressales > Taxaceae > Torreya > Torreya grandis. Next base: position 619,165 of record JARHVA010004625.1, read on the forward strand.
CATTTTTTTATTTATATTATATTAAAATGTCATGTACTTCATTTTACACACTTTTTTCCATAAAAAACATGATTTCTACTCTCAAATATACAACTCCATGTATTAAATTTACACTTATGGAATCCTCTCATAGTGTAATTTAAATTTTAAAATGTTTAAATTTTATCGATTGTGATTTTATTGAAACAAAATCCATTTTTATCAAAACTATTTTTTAAGGTGCTTAGGAAGGTTCTGAAGCTAGAACTTCAATCTGATGATCATGAGGTATAGAACTCAAAATATTTAACCTCTTCCATTTATTTGTATTAAATTTACCCCTATGACATCCTTGAAAATATTAGACTCACATGAGAAATATATGAAAAATTACCATGTGAATGAAGCTTGCCTATGAGAAATTGATCACATTTTGGGCTGCCTATGCCCTTAGTGATTGTTCATAAATCAAAACCCATAAACTAATAGAAAATTTTCATTAATTATAAATAAATATGGGTACTCAAAACATAATAGGATCATTCAACCCAACTCCACACATGGTGAACAAAATGAGCATCTAAATAGGTGGTTTGAAAGGGTTCCTATAACTATAAAAAGTGAAAAACTTCACTAAAATGAAAATTGTTCCTTAAAAACCTCAAAAATATTGGAAAAATCATTATAGAACATTTATCAAGCTATCAAAATACTTTTAAAGTCAATTTTCCATGAAAAGTCCAAAAATGCCTTTTGGCCTATATGCCTATTTACTTGTAAAACACTATGTAAGCATGGTTTTCATAAACTTTGGAGCTTTTAAATCCTTTACTTAGCACTAGAAACTTTTGATTCACTCTAGGATGAATAATGCTCTAATGATGACCTTAAAAAAATTGGTTGAGGTCTAAGACAAAATAGTGAATATGTGCAATTTTAAATTAGATATTAATTTTTTTACTATTTTTACCCAACACATTATGACCCTATGTAAAAAATTTGAGCTCCTAACTCTGCTTGTAGCTCCTGAAATCTTCAATTTTCTCTCAATTTTGAACTTTGTGCATGGACTGTCTGCATTTTTACTAAGTTTTCATGTTCTTAAGGTGAATTTCATGGATTTATATGTCATTGAGGTCAAAAAAATCTTAATTTATCTCAATTTTCCTTTTAAGAGTTTGGAAAAATCCTCTATCCCTATTTTGAAGCATGTCAACACCTTGAAACAAGACAATTAGGCATGGTAAAGCTCAGAATATGTACAAGTCTTGAACATAAAAAAATTTCATGATAATATCATTGTCTTAGCTATTTTAATATGTATATTACTACTTAGTAAGTTCAACATCACTTTCATAGGCCTGTTCCTCACATGAAAGTTTTTGATTACACATCCTATAAGCATATATTTGTGATAAGCATTGGATCATTGATGACTACCACCATTACAGAGTCATTATAATTGAGATCCTTTTCAAACTATCTTTTTTAATCCCCTACTAAACTCACACATCCCATGAGATTCTCTCTTCAAGGATAAATGTTCTAAGTTGCCATGTCCACCACTTATTTATCAACCTAGAAAGATGACTGTGTTTTTAGCCCCTAATGGCTTTAAATAATCATTATGACCCCATAAACTCTCATAAACCTTAAAAATATTTATTGAATCAAGTATGAGGATTATATTCTCCATTTTAATTTGTGTTTTAATGTTTCAACTAGTCTCAATACATGGAAAAGTCCTCCTTTTGCAAAATAGGCCTGTAGGGTACTTGCTTGAGGGAAAAACTAACTATAGTCATCTTTGATGGTGAATTTTAGTGTGTTTTGGCCATATATTTATCAACTCTCACTATTGATTACTCCTATTCCCCCATCATGAGAGACCTAGATTCCATAATGCTCCCAGAAGCTTTTACCATGATGGAGATATGGTTGTAAATGTACCTGTAAACTTGTATGACAATATGCTCCTACATGAATGTTTTAGAGCCCCTTCAAAATGTCTTAGATGAATCATAACTCATATTATCATAATACATATTTTGAATCATGAAACCTATTATAAGCCATTATCCCTTTCTTTTGATCATGATCTTCTAAAAGTGCTTGATTGTACCCTTCATGCTTATTAGCACTTGCACAAACTGAAGCTATGCTTGAGACAATGGAGAGCCTAGTGATAGGTATAAAAGTGTTTATAAATATATTTATTCCATTATTATTCCCTTAAGGAATTCAACACACCTTAAGGAGGTCAAAAATCCTCTAGAAACCTCTTATACTAGCTCACTTTCTTATCATCTAGGACACCTAACTGTAGGTATGTATAAGGGGTCTAACTATAGGTGTATATTCCTTTTATAATCCCTTAAGAGCCTAAAAGTTACTTTATCCCTTTTAATTTTCCTTTAAACTATCAATGTTAATGATCTTGGAGCTTATTAGTCTCTTTGGCTTTTAGAAAACCATCTTACTTTGATCAATTAAGCCCTTCCTTGTTGTAACACAGGGCTGTAAGGTCTGAATTTATCACTGTAGGTCAATTTTTTAATTTCTACCTTCAATCAAGGTTGCATTGTATTTATATAACTCTACCTACTTGGTCAAAAACTTTTTAAAGCCTAAAACTTTAGCTTACATACTTACTTTCCCTCATCAAATATTGTAGGCCTGTATAGCATGGCTATAAGTATAGGTTCTCAAAAGAGGACTGTAGGTATAGTTTATTACGTCTCTTAAGCCATTCAAGGTGGTATATCCATTTATACTCTAGAAAACATGCAATCCAATCAATTTTATTTTTCCCAAGACTCAAAGAGTCCCTAAACCTATTAGGTAGTCCATCCTTGAGAAAAGATAGGCTTGTAGGTGTCCTTTTGGGTCACTGTAGATGTTTTATGTATTGAGGTTTCAAAATGATGGATATAAGTCTTTTCACACTATACTTTAAGTTGTACTCTTCATATTCATAATATTTACAAGAAAATCAAAACTCCTCTCCCACTTCCCTATCATGATCTAGGGTTTTAAATTGATATCCTTACTACCATGGCCATAGGTGGCTACTACCTTCCTTCTCATACTTGATCATTAGGCTCCTATATTTTAAATAACCTCTTACTTTTCCATTAAACTATCATAATATTTCCTTAAACACAAAACCCTTATGAATTTTAAAAAATACTTGATGAGTACCAAACTACTATCTAGCTAATTGATTGAGTTTCATTCCTATAGGTCCATGTACGTGTCTTTCCTTAGGTTGACTATAGGTGATGATCATAGAGTTATATTAATGTTACTTTGACCTATATCCTACCTTATTTATGATTATATTTATATTTTTGCTTCATATCCCCTATGAAACTAGACATTGAATTCAAAGGCTTCTTGAAGCATTCATTTTTCTTGACTATTGGCTCACCCTTTCACCATGGTTGTAAATCACTATCTTAAGCCAATTGTAGGTGTATTTTATAATGAAAAAATTCATTATTTACATCTTTATCATCTAATAAAGGTAATCCTTATTCATTTTTCTTTCCTCTATATCCTTGGTGACTAATACTTTCATCAAAAATATATGGAATCAAACACAAGTTTATAGGATTTCATCCTATCCTTGAAATGATTGTATGCTTGATTGTATAGATGCAGGTTGTAAGGTATCAATTTTATCATTAAACCATTATTTGAACACTTATATGTCCCTTCCATTTTTTATTCATAAGGTTCTCTCCCTCAAAGCAAATTATTTCTCTATCAATCAAGACTAGCCTACTAAATAGGTCCAAGACTATTCTATGCCATTACGCCTCCTTAAGGGTGTAGGCATGTAGGACACCAAAATGGCACTGTAGGTTTAATTTATTGTCACTTAAACTTATTTTCAAGCATCAATAAGTCACTTATTTATAATTCTATTTAGACCACATATACACTGTCCATCTATGCATATAGGTAGTCCAAACTTTGCAATCTTTTGAAGGTATATAGGAAAAAAACCTAACTATGATAGCCCTCAGAATGGACCTATAGGGTCTTTTCAATTATTAATAGGTCCATTCCTCCTAAACCCCTTATTTAATATGACATCAATAAGGTCATATTGAAACAAGGACTTCTTAATGATTGTGCTTAATGAAAGTGATTGCATTATAAAGAGACCCAGTGTCACCTTGGTTTAATGTATATTATGAGCTCATTATATAGAGTGGGAATGGTAAAGATTTTTGAAAGACCATTTTTTATGAATATGACCCCTAATCTTGATTCTCATATACTTGGTTAGACTACCATTTATATCTTACTACACTCATGAATGTAAACATTCAAATATTGATACCCTTGAGACTTATATGACCTCATTTGATCTCCCTAGCCAATACATATACTATAGGAGTACTTTGTTGATTGCCTATATGCTTCTTTCATGCTCATGGTGGTCTTATGAGTTCTTTTATTCTTGATGGTGATATTAATATATTACAAATATCTTATCTCCACTAGACCTTTAGGAAAGGTCTCTCTTTTCTCAAATCCCCATTGAATCTTATAGCCATACTTTGGTTGTGTACCCTATTATAGATGATCCTTTTCTTGACTGTAATTGTGATATATTGATTCATATGCCAATTTTACCATGATTAAAGTGAATTCACTAGACTTTGGCTCTCTCCAACAAAGAAACTATGGAAAGGAGGTGAGGTGAGGGAAAAACAATGGTGAAATATGATGAAAACACAAGAATGAAGATGAAAAAGATGAAAACATAGTGGAAAAGAGTAGAGTAGGGTAGTTATATGGAGGTGGGAAAAGAGGTGGAGGAGCATACTAAGACCATGGAGAGGAGTGTACACAAACATGAACATATTATCGATATTCTACCTAAATTTGAAGGCCAATGGAGGAGAGGAAGTGGGTCAAATTCAAACCTTATTTTTTGGAAAAAACCTTAAAATTTGTAATGAAACATTAAAATATGCTAAAATAGATCATTAAAGACACCTTGAAGCATGGAGATGGATAAGCAAATGATTTCTTAGAATATTTTTTTGAGAAACTAATTAGAAACATAAAAAAACATGATATAAACCCTTGTAAAAATGAATTTCTTGAAACTTAAATTTGACATCTCCTTCCATGACCATAAAACCTCTCCTTACAAGATTGCAAACTGTAGATTTAGAATGGTTAAATTTGTGGGATTTTTTTAAACTTGAATTGGAATAATAACACGTTAATAATTCCATATAAGGTTAGATAAAATCATCAAATCTATAAAAACTTGAATTTTTATGAAACTCTACCAAGGTGAAGAGAAATTAATGAAAAATAACTTACTTTCTAGATGATAAGTAGCAAAATTTTCCCTAAATTTAACTAGATGGTTCATGAGTATGGTTCATCTAATTGAGAAACCATTTAAACCAAAAAAATCCCTCTGATTCTAGTTTTTTCACCCCAAATTTGAGAGAGATGTATCATCCTCCAATAAGCTTTACCAGTCAAAATCAATAGGTATGTCACTTTGTGATAATAAGAAATAAATAAAAAAATAAGCTTGTTCTAGGCCTATATGGCCATGAAACTCCATAAAATTGATGTAGAAGATGATATATTCCCTGTAAATGTCTTTCCATGCCATGGATTGTATGGATCCCATACTATTACTTGTAAATGAGTGAAAATAAGCGTTTTCTTCCTTTTAAAAGCTAAACATCACCTTAAATCACTTGAAATGGAACATTAGAGAATAAATTCGTGTCTATCATGAAAGTTTTCATATTTTTGATCTTTTATTTGACAAATCTGGTATGTGGGAGTCAATTTGGACCTTTTTTTGGCTATTTAACCTATCAAATGAACTTTTATGATTGAAAATTTGGAACTTAGGATAAACTGACCCTTTTGAACATGAATAAATATATTATGGCACAAATTTATAACCCTTTAAACCATTTTGACACTTTTAACTCCATTTTTGGCATTTTGGCCAAAATTTGCACTTTTAGGACCATAACTGACTAGTTTGACTAGCTATAAGGGGAAATTGGCCATTCTGAGGAAAGTTTTAGATAATAGGGGTAGTAATTTGGCCTTGACATGAAAAATTACTAACAATTTTGGTGAATTTTAGGGTTTGAATATCCTGTTGGTCAAAAGAACTCAGAACTTTGGCAAGGATAGACTAAGACAAACACTAAAACTGGGAAAGCTGGAGACCTGAAACACAACAAGAGAAACTGCCTCAACAATAACAACATGTTCAATTGTGAACTTAGAGGAAGGGACAAAAACAATACTAAAATTCAAAATAACTACTATTGAAAGCATGAGGAAAAAAGTACTTAGAGGAATGAAACTATGACTATGTATAAAGGAGTGACTCTCCTAATAGTAGTATTTAAGAAACATCCCATTCATAGGAATGGGAAGTTCTTCTCCACTCAATCTAAATAATTGAAAAGAATTTTTCTTATTACAATCAATTATAATAAAAGGTCCACTCTAAATGCTATCAAATTTGGAGTGCTTACGTAGCTTTGCACACTCTTCATCCCATTTGAGAACTATATCTCCTTACTGAAATGTTTTTGATGAAGCTCTCTTATCAAATGTATTATTTACTTGCTACTAATTTGACCACATGTTATGTATATAATCATCTCTTATCTCTTTTAATTCTCTCAATTCATTCATTCTTACCTCCATCACATCATTTTTTAGAAGCTCTAGCTGGTGTACAAGATCTAAAGCTGGAAGCTCCAATGAGATAGGTAGCCTTGATTATCTTCCATAAACTAAGATATAAGGAAAATGACAAATTTATTTCTTAGGTGTCATCCTATCAACCCATAAATTAGTCTTTAAATTTGTATGCCAAGATCTCTTATTATTCTCCATTATTCTTTTGATGATCCAAATCAGGTTCTTATTAGTGGACTCAACTAATCCATTACCCTATGGATAGTAATTAGATGAAGATGTCAAATAAATACCATATTTAATATTCCATTAAAATACCTTTTCACTACTTCATGCTAAAGCATTATTTGATATGATAGTAGAAGGTGCTCCAAAATGAGTGACTAGGCTCTCATAGAACTCAAGCATGGAATTCTCATTTGCCTCCTTCAAAGGCATTGCTTCCACCCACATGGAAAAATAGTATGTAGCTATCAAAACCCACTCATGACCAAAATTGGATGGAGGATGAATCATGCCAATGAATTCTAAACTCCATTTCATGAAAGGTTGCTCAACTTGAATTGGATTTAGTGGTATAGTAGTTAGTTTTTATTTTCCTACAAACATTGCACACCTTAAACATTTTATAACCCATGCATGTGCATATTTTAATAAATTATGAAAAAAATAACCATTTACAATGATTTTTGTAGTTGTGGCCTTCACTACAAAATGACCTCTAGAAGGACTATCATGAAATTGCTTAAAAAGCTTGTCAAATTGACTAGTTTCAACACACCTTAAAAGCATACCTCCAATTTATTTTTTGAAAAGAACTCCATGAATCAAAATATATGATACTTATTTAATCTTGAAGTGTCTTACTTTTGATGAATTAAAACCCCTTGGACATTCTCTATTTTTAATAAATCTAGTAATATTCTATGTCCATCTTGTGGGAGGTGTATTTTTAGCTTCATGCAGAGTGTCTTGAATTGTCAAAATTGCTTATTTTTCTTCTTTTACATTTTATGAAATATGTTCACATAATCATTTTCCTTCAACTATATTTTTAAATTTTAATTCAATGTCATATTCCATGCATTTACTAACCCATCTAGCTCTCTTTTAACTCAAGTCTCTATTGAGAATGAAGTCTTTCACACTTTGATGAGTAACCATTAGTATAATCTTGTTATTTGAAACCAAATGTCTAAATTTTTTTAGAAATATTATAACATAAAGAAAATTATTTTCTAAAAAATAATATATTTCCTCATAATTTTATAAATATTGACTAAAAAAAGCAATGGGATGTTCCAAACCTTCATCATTCTGTTGCATAAGCATGGTGAAATAGTAATGGAAGTAGAGAAAGCATACAAGAAGAAATAGTTACTAAAGTATATATTGAGAAAAGTATGAAATTATATTATTTATTATTTTATATCTTTAAAACTTCTTTTACCTTCTTTACTCAAAGTGAACTCTTGGTGTTTCTTAAGCATTTGAGTAAGTGGCTTTACTAATTTTGGAAAACCAAGAATGAATCTTCTAATAAAGTTAATCTTACCTAATAATATCTACAATCCTTTCTTGTGTTTAAGAAATTATAGAGAAAGGATTTATTATATTCTTTTTGGATCAATGAAAAGACTAGATTTAGATACCACATACCCAAGAAGTCTCCCCTCATGCATTGAAAAAATGCATTTCTTTAGATTCAAAGAAACTCCAAATTATCTACATCTATCAAAAACAATATTCAAATGTGTTATATGATCATTAAAATCCTTTTAAAATATTTTAATGTCATCAAGATAGAGTAAAACTATTTCACTCAAAATACCATGAAAAGCAACATCCATTTCCCTCTAAAAGGTAGTTCCAGCATTGGATAGTCTAAAAAGCATTTTCTTATAAGCAAAAGTATCCCACTTGGTGGTGAAAGTTGTTTTATATATATATTTCTCTTTCAATAGTATCTCATTTTACCTTGAGTACATATCAAGTAAAGTAATCCTCTATGAACCTGAAACTCTCTACAAGATTTGATCCATGGAAGTGTATAGTGATCTTTCAATGATACTCTATTCAAATCTTTGAAATCAACACAAAGTATTATCTCTCCATTATTTTTTATTACTGGTACAATATTTTATACCCATGTTTAATACTTAATAGGAAAACTAATACTTTATTCAATCAGCTTTGTAAGCTCCCTTCTCATGAGAATCTAAACCTTGGGGTTGATTGGCCTTTGCTTTTGTCATCAATTTTTCATCTTTTTTTAATTCAATAGTATGTTGTGCTAATATAGGGTCAAAACCTTTCAAATAATGTTATTCCCAATCAAAAACATCTATAAACTCTTGACATAATGAAATTAAATCTACTCTCTCAAAATTAGTATTCACTTTACCTAACTTTAGTAGCTTACCTTCAACTATGCTAATTGGCTCATAATGTTCTTTCTTGGAAGAAATACTCAATTTTTATTTTATTAGTTGATTGTATTCATTTAAAATTATTTATAAAGTTATAAAACCTTTATTCATCTTAATTTATTTCAATTTCACAATTTGATTTCTATATTGATCATACAATTTATCATGATTTCTTTGGCAAAACTATGCCTCATTCTATAGAAAATATGCTATTTGTTTATAATAATAAAAAACTTGCCAAATTACATCATTATTTGGGAATAAAGGCCTACATACCAATTTTATTTGGGTCTCATTTTTATTTTCATTAATTTGATCCATAATATCATACTATGCACCTATAGAAACAAGTCTATCAGCATGTTGATTTGCTCCTCTAGGAATAAAATGAATGTCAAATGTAAGGAAATATTCCATGAGATCCCAAAATCTATGTTTTTAAGCCTTGAAAATAGGTTTATTTTCTTCACTTAAACCTATAACTTTTTGGACTACCGATTCACTATCACTTTTTACCTGCAAGAGCTTAATATCCCTCTTTCTATCCCATTGAATACCATAAATAAGAGCTTCATATTATGTATTATTTGAAGTAAAATTGAACTAAAATATAACAAAATAATAATACCTTTTATTTTGTGGTGAAACCAATATAACACCATCCCCACTACCATTCTTTATTCTATATCCATCAAATAATATATTCCAAACTCCTTCTTGATCTTACATTGAGCTAGTGAGACTAGGCAATAAGTCACCTTCATGCATATAGTAAACTACAAAACTAACATATTCAATAATTTTTGAGGGGTCATGTCCATGATTATTAGTAGCCCACTCATCTATGAGAAGATTCGGAATGTAATCAAGAGGCTTAGAAGGCTCTTGATCAATGGTGTTACCATCTTATTCTGAAATACTGCAATTCACATTTGACATTTTTGACATATATGACTCAAAATGAAATATGGAAATAGGCTCTGATATAATAGTTAATTCAGTTCCATACCTAGTTATAAAAACCATGTATGACTAATCTAAATAAATTTAACCTCCTATTTTTCTAGTAAAATATCTGGATAGGCATAGTGAAAAATATGGAGGTAGATCAACAATAACAACATCCTGTAAAATGGTGAAATTTGGACAAGAAATAAGTATAATTTTTAGATATTTCAACACACCTATAGTCTTGGTAGGATACCCATATAATTTAAAGAAAAAATTATCATGGGGTTCATACTACAATCCTAACTTATCATCTATTGATTTGGGCATAATAGAAGTACCAGCCCCACCATCAATCATACAATTATGGACTAGACAATCTCCAATGATCACAAAAAGATAAAATGGAGAAGGTTTAGTCACCTTAAGAGGTTGAGACTCAACAAATGTATTATAATTAGGTAGGAAAACACTTACTCCTTTTTTAGATGACTTCTCAGAGATATTGAGCTTTAAAATATCTTCTTGTAAGTACTTCTTTTGTCCTAGGATTAGTAGAGTATCCCACATTGAAATTGAGATTGTGGTCTTCTTCATATGATCCACAATACTAAATGGAGAAGTGGTTGCCTTTAAATATAATTTAGGAGAAAAAATATTTCCCAAATTTTGTGTAAATTGAGGAATGTAAGGCCCTTTCACATTCTTTTCTTTTGGATCATGAACTTGCTGATTTGAACTTTTTTGATTAAGCTCATGTGTAGTTGTATTTTGTTATGGTTGAGAAGAAGGGGATGCCCTTTTAGGACCTAAAACTTCTCTAATTTACATTTTCTTGGATCTATTATGGGCTGCAACTAAATTATTAACTTTAAGTAAATCTTGACTTTGATTTGCATCCAAGTGCTCAAAAGAACTTGCACCTTCTTGGAAGTTCACAAATGTAGTTTCAATAGGTACATTACCACTACCTTCCCCTTGGTGATTTTGCACTTATATTTTAGTGAAATAAGGAACTTCTCCATAATTTAGAGATGTTTCTTTATTCTAAGAATGTGGCTGGATTTTAAATGAAGAAAGAATTTAACTTTGTTGCATGAAATATTGATGAGAACTCTCACCAGTTGGAGACATTGCCATGTTGTTTTATTGATAGCATTGATTGTTCCATTATTTTTCTTGAACATAATTACTCTGAGTTGGAACAATATCTCTTAAATTTCTTAGAGCATTAGGATTATATTTCCTTAATTGAGAATTCTACCTTTGACCTTGTTGATTGATTGATAGGATGACCTATTGGGCTGATAATTTTGATTAGTATTCTGATAAGGCCTTTATGGTGGAGCTTGATGCCTCTAAATTACAACTAAATTATTTGTTTGATTCTTAATAATACTCTCTATCTTCCCCAATCTATCATTTTGATCACCTTCTATTTAATGGAACTTTGAGGACTCTAGATTTTTAGCAATAGTTGAAGGAGGATGAATCTCTAGAAAACACGGCATTAGAGTCCTTGGAGATAACTTACCTACTTGTATATCACAATTTCTAGCCTATATTACTCCTTAAAAAGATTTAGGTAAAGTATTACCTCCCATGTATTGGACAATTATAGCCATGACTAAATTATGAGCCTTCAGATAATACGAAAAAACATAGTTGGGTGTAGGCTTGATCACTACTAGAAATCTATCCAAAACCTTCTAAAATCTATAATTAAAATCCACCATAAACTCATGGTTGAATCTCTTAATTGTTGTAAGTTTATACATAAGTGAAAGATGATCAATTTTGTCTTCAAAATACTTGCACATAACTTCTCTATATTCATCCTAGTTATTGATTCATGTAGGAGCTAAACCTCTATACCAATGAAGTGCCTTCCCTTTGAAATAAGTTGCCAACAACCTCATTACTACATTTTCATATGTCACATGATGCACTGAACAAGATTAGTAATATATTAAATATGTTCTATAAGAGTTATTGCATTTTCTCCTATAAAATATGGAAGAGCCTTCAAAGTTGAAAATGGCATATCATTCCATTGATTGAGATTTAGAGGACGACCACCATTGAATGCAAAAATTGCCTATCTTTTGGGAACAACCATATGAGGAATATGATTTAAAATAATATTTGGCTAAACAATATTAGATTGAATAAGAGGATGTTGTGCAATAACAGGGGAAATAGAAGATGTAAGATTTGGATTTGGTTGAGAATCTTTCTTCTTCTTTGGCTAGTAAGATAACTTAGAGAAATCTATTTATTTCTTTTTTATATATGATCTTGTGATAACTCTTGGTGGCATGAGAAATATACATATCTAAAAATGAGAATCTATAAATTAATATAATACTCAGATACAAAGATAAGAAGTAAAAAATGTGAATAAAGTATCCCACTAGGTGTGTCAGAAATAGTTATCACTCTAGAGTGCACCTTGCTTGAAGATGTGCAAGCACACCCTCACTCTAGCTAATAAAATTGGAACTTCTCAGAGTTTGGGGGACTCTTTGATGAGAATAACCTCCAAAGAGGGATGGTTCCCTTTTGATTTTTCAATAAATTTGGCTACTATGATTTATTTTTATGATTTTAGCATGAAAATGGGAAGAGGAAACTTAAAACAAATTCTAATTAAAAGGAGGTGATACACCTAAATTATCCAAATCATCTAAAGTTACTAAAATAAATGCACACATATAATCAATGAAATTTATATTTTTGTCCTTCAGCAAAAATGTTTCAGATGAAGGATTGAAAATCTCTTCAAATGACCTGCAAAAGGGTAAGATAGGGAGAGATAGGTGAGGAAGGGATCTGTAAAAAGGAGATAAATCTCACTTATTCACTGATGCACAATAAAATACACATTATATTCTATCAAAACTTAGATTTAGAACAAAAACTCCTTTATTGATAAATGGTCCAACTTATAATTTCTTCCTTAAAACTTTAGGAATTTTAAAAATGGCTTGTTAAAGCTAATAAATATGATTCCAAAACCTAAAACAACACTAAGTGGAGTTCAAAAAGGGAAATGGTTAGTCTTATTTGACTAACTCAAGACTTAACACCTTTTAAAAAATTTAAAATATTCAACAAAAGCATTTACCTTTATAAATATGCATGCCTTTTCCAAATTTTGGCATAGGAATATGAATGGTGGGCCCATGTGGTAATCATTATTTAGAATAAACATTAAATTCTCCAAACTCTAAATTACATGCATGAGTCTAAAGTTGGCATAGAATTTTTGAGGTAGGTCCAAGTTTGACAAGTCAAACACTCTTGCATGGAATTCTATGCCACACTTCAAACATAAACTCCACTTAAGGTGCTTGAAAGCTGAATTGGAATAAAAGAACATCCCCCTTTACATGAAAATCCATGCCAAAACTTGGATGTATAACTCCAATTAAATATTTATGAGTCAGAAGTTCATGTAATCTCCATGGAATAATAGAAAGGTGGTGGTGAAACTCAAATGAACTCCTTGAATAATCTTCCAATATAATGCCTTCCTAAGATCTAGATCTATCACACATAAAATGGATAGAAATAAAACATGAATGCAAGTCTACTCTAGGTGGTGATGCACCAAAATGATGAATGATCCACTCTCAATCATCTCATTTGACAACTACTAATGAATCTCATGAAGACAAGGGTTAATTAGACTCTTCAATAATTTTTCAAGCATAATTATTTTTCATTAAGGTTGGTTAGAGACCTGCAACTTGAAGGATAGAAAGGAAAAGGTCTATGCAAGACATTATAGGATTTTTGAAACTTCAAGAGAAACCTCATTAATTAACACATCATAAAACATAAAAGAAACTAACAAGCCCAAATAAAGGTACATTAAGGACATGAATATGATGAATATACAACATTCATTATTCAGATCAAACTTTAATGAGATATACTTAGCATTCAGTCATAATCTGAACTTATCTTGTATTGCTTCAAAAGAGTTTACACATTTATTTTAGTAGAGCTTTGATAAACCCAAATAAGGGATGGAAAAAAATATCTCAATTCATACATTTTTATAGAGAAATTAATACAATAGAGAGATGAATCCATGTTTAGGATGAGTCATCAATGGGCCCAAAGTGGTATAAGGTAGTTACACAAGTATTTCCTCTCTCTTTGAGCATTGAATCTCCCTTAATGATCCCAATTAGCATTAATATGGATGTAAATCCCTCAATTCTCTTCAATTATGCTTTTAAAATCCTTAAAATAGCCCCATATTCTTCCATTTAGTAGTTAGTCATTGCATATATGGGTGCAATTAGGTCCACTTGGGCATTGAGTAACCTTTGCATCAATGTGCATGCCAAATGCTTCATAAAACTATCTATAACCTATTAATCCTATATTAATAGGTCTCACTTTGGTGTAGGCTCACCCAAATGGTATTTACAATTATTTTAAATGGGAAATCAATGGCCTAATGCCAATCTTTGCTCTCTAGATCCTTCATCTTACTTGATAAGTAGGTATGTGTAGTTTGCTTTCAAAAGAATTGCTCATGTTCACTATGTTAATGATTCAATAGCTATATTTGTGCTTCAAAATCATCTGATGAAACTTAAATAACCCTTAAAATGCTTTTAGTGCATTTTTATATATATCCTTGAATGGTTCCTTACCTACAACATACCTTAGCTTTGCATCATTAAGACAAATAGCGTACCTTACAAAATGACAGTATTGAACATGATGGTGAGAACCTTTCTAGTGAATTCTATGAATTTAATTGATGTTGGATGGGTATAATAAATCTTGTACCTACTCCCCTATGGTTTATAATCCTCTCTTAGTCCATGCAACATAGAATATGCCAAAACTTTACAATTTTTCCCTATTAATAGGCATTTGTGCACCTTCCATACCATCCAATATCATGCACTGAAGCTCCTCTAAGTTGTATATAGGGTCCAAGTGATAAAATAGGCACTCTTGAGAAAAATAATTGATTTTCAATCAAACCTCTCTAGATTATTTGTTATTAGGGTTTAATAGAGGTTTTATGGGTTTGGGTTCTTTAGGATTGGGTCTTAAAGATTTGGGCTTGGGTTTATGAACTGACTATACCAATCCTAAGCTAACAAGCCCTCTCACCTCCCATGAGCATCTAGACTCTTCATATGTAACCCTCAAGCTATGGTAGTAGTTTAAGGTGCTTCTTTTATAGAGAACATGTTCATTAAATAACCTCTACAGGTCTGCATGTGGGAATTTACACTATGATGGTTTATCCAAGGCTTGGTTTAGCCCAAAGGGATTTATAATAATGAAATAAAGCTCCCAAAGAATATCCACAACCTTTCAATTCTTCAAACTGTGCCCTACTCCACTCCTTTGATGGCATAATCATGGTGGAGCCTGGGTATCATTCTATCTGCACACCTTAATTATAAAATTTGACCTACACATTGGTTCATGAACCATGTCTACCCAAAATATAACTGAAAAAACTTAGATGTCTTGGAGAGTGGAATTATTAACTCTATAGTGCCAATTTTCCACTTTATAGTGCATATATTCAAGTTCTCCAACACCTACAACTTTTTTCCTTTAGACTAGTCATGGAGGTCAATATGGAGAACTACATGAGACTTTGATGTAGGAGCATCTTCAATAGCACTATGGAGGACTAGTTGCAAATGAAATTCTAGTGTAAAAATTCAAATTCTGGTTTTCCCTCCAAATTGTGTAGATTTCAAAATTTCACCTTGAAGTAAATATAATGGTCAAAAGTTAAAAGTAAAAAGGTGAAAAGTGATGGTTAGGCTATTGAGAAAATTAGGGGGAAATGGTTGAAACTATTTTCAACCTTAGTAAATTGTTAAAACTTAAAAACAGTCTTTTGTTGCCTTAAGCCCAATTTGGGCGTAGAAGTTAGAAGGAAAGTTCTTGAAAAGAGAAAAAGAGAGAGAATTAGAAGATAGAGAAGAAGAGAGGATGAGAGGGGCGTAGAAGTGAAGAAGGACAGAGAGGAAAAGTCCTCTCATTCAAGGGAAAGAAGATAGAATGAAGAGAAGAGGAGAGAAATAGTGAGGGAGGACCTCACTCAAGAGATGATAAGGTTAAAGAGAAGGAACAAATTTGATTAAAGACAAAAGAATGTGTGAAGGAGCAAGCAAGGTTTTGAAAGCCATGGATTTTGATATTGAAATGTAAGTCTTCTAATTGATCTATGAAAGAAATAATGAATGTATTTGTTTCATTTATGAATTCTGTAAACAGGCCTATATATATATATATATATATATATATATATATATATATATATATATATATATATATATATATATATATATATATATATATATGTGTGTGTGTGTGTGTGTATGGGAATGTGTGTGTGAATGATGGTTATTTATAGCATATTAAGAAATATTGGTTATTTGGCATGTTGAGAATAAGGTTAAAAACTGTATTATGTGACCAAGAGATCCTAAAGTACTTTGAATGTTAGAAGAATCATAAATAGGCCTAAAACAGGGTATTCAGGCATTCAACACCTACAGCCCATTGTCTTAAGTAAATCCACGTGAAATTCTTTGCATAAAGATTGTAATGACATGGGGATAAGTCTATAAGGCAAGCATGAACATAAATCAAGAAGAAATAGGCTTTCAAAATATCTTAATATCTTAAAACTCCACAGTTGGAATTCAGGCCTGTAGGTGACAGTGTATAGGAAAAGACAAGAAAGTTGCATGTTTTGCATAATAAATGGTTTGATCAAGTCATATTTGATAGATAATATGAATGGGAAGGTCTTTTATATGTTTACATGTTTGTATATCATCTTGGAACCCTGTTGACCATTGTATTTGAAAAGAAACTAAGAACCCTGTTGACTGTTATGAAAATACAGTCAAAGACAACTAAAATGTTAAGCATTGAAAGGTACAGTAGGTTGAAATGACTTAGAGAAGGATTAGAGAAGGTGTAGGGAATCAATAAAGACCCTATAAAACTTATTTTAACCCTTGAAATAGGGTAGAACACTCCCAGCAAAATTAATTAGCTCTCGGCCTATGACTGTCCAAGGGAAAATCTTGAATTAGCTTCTAGCCCTCAAAATGAGTTTTAATGATTAAAACCTCTTGAAACTTTGAAATATGAACCATTAAGGTGTTAGAAAACTTTTTGAAGTGGTATGAAGGTGTTATAGGACGGATAAGTATGGAAAAGAACAATTGCCAAGTGGAGCCTAGGTGCATGTGAAGGGAAGAGCATAGGCCAATATAGGAAAAGTGAATTTATCCAAAGACGTGCCATAAAAAATGATTGATTCACCTGTAAGAAGATAATGTGTATCTGTAATGATGCTTGGTTTGATTATAAAGTATGTACTTCACTCTAGACAAGACATTTTGCACACAAGGAGGGCTAATTAGAACAGGACATAAAGAAGGAAGTACAATTCTGTACAAAGTAACCTCAGGATATTTTCCATTATGTTATATAAGGGATTAATGGGTATCCATAAATGGTTTTACTTTCATGATTGAGTTAACTGACAAAAAGTTATGGCCAATAAATAGGGAAAATAGGGCTACAAGGAATGAATGATCTAGATAGGTTTATATCAGTTTATTGATGGTTTTAGAGCTATGTAAGATCAGTTTCATCATTTGGTATCAGAGCTTAAAGCTCTTGGGAATTGGAAACTTGTTATTTGTTGTGATTTCTAATGAGTTGTTACAGGATTTGGCAAGAGGATCAACAGGACAGCACTAGAAGACCCTGGGGAGAAAAGGTATGAATAATTTTGCTATTTGATTCAAGTTATTGTGTTGAGAAGCAATCTAGTGAAGAAGTTTCAGGTTCAAGGTAGAAAAGACATTAAGGCTTAATAGGAGAAGAAGCCAAGGAAGTCTTAGTGAAGAAGATCCAAGAAGAAGCTTGGATAGTGTGCCAAAAGACTAAGGTGAAATAGACTTAGCTGAGGTAAAGGATGAAGTTTGAAGAATTGAGAAGAGAAGCTTAGAGAAGCTCAAAAGTAAGGGAGCAATTAGATGGTCAAGGGGAAAATCCAAAGCAAGGTAATCTTGGATTTGTGATTTGTATTTGATGAAGTGTTGAAGAGTTGCTGCAGGATTGAGAAAGGGATCAAAAGACTAGGATGCAAAAGGCCTAGGTGAGATCAAGAAGATTGTCAAAAGACCAGTCAAGGAGAAAAGGCTTGGGTAAGACAAGGGATCAAGAGACCAAGGTGGAAAAGACTTGGGTGAAGATCTCAGAGATGAAAGTGTTGTTGAAGGCACTGCAGAGTAGCAAAGTATATGAGGGCACCAAGGAGGAAGCAAGCACCTCAAAGAAGAAAGGTATGGATAGTTTTGTAATTAATAAAGAAATTGCTAGTTTGAAGAAAGAATTAGCTAAGATTAAAGATGAATATGAGTCTTGGATGCAGATGAATAGGCAAGCATGGGTATGGCCAATAAGGAAGAGGTTGAAGTGGCCAATAGATCTCCTAGTGAAAAGGAGAAGAAGGCAAAAGAAGATTGCCATGAAGAGAGAAGCCCATAGAGGCTTGAAGAAGATAAGAAGGTTGCCAAGTGAGTAGAAAGAGGAAGAAGTTGTGAAGAAGGTTCTCATTGTGGAGGACAAGAGGAGAGAAGAAAGAAAAGAGGAAGTGCCAGGAAGAGCACTTGAAAAGATGAGAGTGTTGATGAAGAGAGCACTCATAGGGACCTTGTGGTCTCTTGATTTTATTTCTAATATTGTCTTTGAATGGGTAATTGAAGGTATGAGCAGCCTTATGAAGGTCAAGAGAAGGGCCTTGGAGAATGAAGAGATTGGTGCAAGAGAAGACACCAAGTACACAAGTGAATGTGTGAGAGAGAGAAGTAAGTTTACTGCTGTTGATAAGGAAAAAGAAGAGATGCATTGGTTAATGCATAAAGGAGGTGTTGAAGAACCCATACAAGAAAGAGAAGAGGTAGAAGATGAAGCTGAATTCCATGATGCCATTGAAGGCCAAGAAGAGGAAAGAGAACAGCCAAGCATAAAGGAATAAGAAGGTACAAACAATCAAGAAGCTATGCAAGCCAAAGAACTAATGGAGCAGCCCGTTAAGGAGGTAAAGGAGAATCCAAAAGTTGAAATTTCTTATTCTTATAAGCATGAAAATGTTGATATGCATGTTAGAGAAGCAAAGAGAAAGGTAAAGTTTCTAATTAACCATGGATATGTGATGCCTAAATGGTGGAAGAAGCAAACTCCTAAGCAAGAGGAAGTACTGGTACAAAAGCATGGTTACAGGATGCCTAAATGGCTTATGAAGTCAAATGATAAGAAGAAGAACCAAATGTGGGTGCCTAAGAAGGCAAAGAGAAAAGAGAGGATTGAAGGTGATTCTAGTAGCCAAGAGAATGAAGGTAAGAAAGAAAACTTTTCAAAGGATAACAAGGTAGAGTATGAGGATGCAAGGATGAAAGGTAAACAAATTGTTTGTAATGATGTTTTTGAATCCTTCAATAATGTTTTCAAGAGAAATGAAAGATGGAAAGTGGATGTAAGGACTAATATGCAGCAAGGAGAGAATTCAAAATGGATGGATGATGAGGAAATGAGAAAGTATACAGCAAAACAAACAAGATGGTTTCAAGTAGAGATTGAAGAAAGCAAGGAAACACAAGGTAAGAGTGCTTCAATTGTATTTGATGAGTATATTGATGTTGATGAAGAAGTTGGTTTATGTGAAGACAAGCTAAGAAAAGATGAGATAAGAGGTAAAGGGCAAGTAATCCTTGTGAGTGATCAGCCCAAGTTTGATGAAGAGAATAGTGAGATAGATGAGATCTTACTAAAGGAAGAGTTGAGAATGTTGGAGGAGCTGTTTGGTAACTCAAGAGAGATGAAAGAAGGTACAAGCCATGGTGAAGACACCATTAGGAAGAGTGTGAAGGAGCAAGAAAAGAGAAAAGCAAAGAGGCAAGGATAGTGTTGGTCAAGGAACAAGGGCAAGAATGTGAAGGCAGCCAAGAGGCTTCATGGCCTAAAGATTTTGATTCTAAGGTGGTTTTTGATGTCTTGTATGTAGGTATGAAGGCAGCTAAAGTGAATGACATACATGAGTCATTGGAGAAGCTCATGAACCAAGAAGAACAACAAGAAGATCAAGAAGATATGTATGAAGATGAAGAAGTGTGGAAGTGGGAGATGAAAGCTGAGAAAGAGATGAGGAGAAGGACAATTCTAAAGAGGAAGAACAACAAAATGAAGAACAAAGACTATCAAAGACAAATAGTAGCATTGGCATTGACAACAAGACTGTGGGATCCAGGCGTAGAATGAAGGCTAAAGCATGGAGGAAGCATCCCATTTGAACTAAGGTTCAAATATTTTCTAGAGGGAGAGTATGATGCAGGAGCATCTTCAATAGCACCATGGAGGACTAGTTGCAAATGAAATTCTAGTGTAAAAATTCAAATTTTTGTTTTCCCTCCAAATTGTGTAGATTTCAAAATTTCACCTTGAAGTAAATATAATGGTCAAAAGTTAAAAGTAAAAAGGTGAAAAGTGATGGTTAGGCTATTGAGAAAATTAGGGGGAAATGGTTGAAACTATTTTCAACCTTAGTAAATTGTTAAAACTTAAAAATAGTCTTTTGTTGCCTTAAGCCCAATTTGGGCGTAGAAGTTAGAAGGAAAGTTCTTGAAAAGAGAAAAAGAGAGAGAATTCAGAAGATAGAGAAGAAGAGAGGATGAGAGGGGCGTAGAAGTGAAGAAGGATAGAGAGGAAAAGTCCTCTCATTCAAGGGAAAGAAGATAGAATGAAGAGAAGAGGAGAGAAATAGTGAGGGAGGACCTCACTCACGAGATGATAAGGTTAAAGAGAAGGAGCAAATTTGATTAAAGATAAAAGAATGTGTGAAGGAGCAAGCAAGGTTTTGAAAGCCATGGATTTTGATATTGAAATGTAAGTCTTCCAATTGATCTATGAAAGAAAGAATGAATGTATTTGTTTCATTTATGAATTCTGTAAACAGGCCTATATATATATGTGTGTGTGTGTGTGTGTGTGTGTGTGTGTGTGTGTGTGTGTGTGTGTGTGTGTGTGTGTGTGTGTGTGTGTGTGTGTGTGTGTGAATGATGGTTCTTTATAGAATATTAAGAAAGATTGGTTATTTTTCATGTTGAGAATAAGGTTAAAAATTTTATTATGTGACCAAGAGATCCTAAAGTACTTTGAATGTTAGAAGAATCATAAACATGCCTAAAACAGGGTATTCAGGCATTCAACACCTACAACCCATTGTCTTAAGTAAATCCACGTGAAATTATTTGAATAAAGATTGTAATGACATGGAGATAAGTCTATAAGGCAAGCATGAACATAAGTCAAGAAGAAAAAGGCTTTGAAAATCTCTTTTGATATCTTAAAACTCCACAGTTGGAATTCAGGCCTGTAGGTGACAGTGTATAGGAAAAGACAAGAAAGTTGCATGTTTTGCATTATAAATGGTTTGATCAAGTCATCTTTGATATATAATATGAATGGGGAGGTATTTTATATGTTTAAATTTTTTTATATCATATTGGAACCCTGTTGACCATTGTATTTGAAAAGAAACTAAGAACCCTGTTGACTGTTATGAAAATACAGTCAAAGACAACTAAAATGTGCATTGGAAGGTACAATAGGTTGAAATGACTTGGAGGAGGATTAGAGAAGGTGTAGGGAATCAAGAAAGACCCTATAAAACTGATTTTAACCCTTGAAATAGGGTAGAACACTCCCATAAAAATTAATTAGCTCTCAGCCTGTGACTGTCCAAGGGAAAATTCTGAATTAGCTTCTAGCCCTCAAAATGAGTTTTAATGATTGAAACCTCTTGAAAATTTAAAATATGAACCATGAAGGTGTTATAAAACTTTTGGAAATGGTCTGAAGGTGATATAGTACGGATAAGTATGGAAAAGAACAATTGCCAAGTGGAGCCTAGGTGCATGTGAAGGGAAGAGCATAGGCCAATATAGGAAAAGTGAATTTCTCCAAAGAAGTGCCCTAAAAAATGATTTATTCACCTGTAAGAAGATAATGGGTATTTGGAATGATGATTTTTTTGATTATAAAGTCTGTACTTCACTTTGGACAAGACATTTTGCACACAAGGAGGGCTAATTAGAACATGGCATAAAGAAGGAAGTACAATTCCATACAAAGTAACCTCAGGAGATTTTCTAGTATGTTATAGAAGGGATTAATGGGTATCCATAAATGTTTTTAATTTCATGATTGATTTAACTGAAAAAGAGTTATGGCCAATAAATAGGGAAAACAGGGCTACAAGGAATGAATGATCTAGATAGGTCTATATCAGTTTGTTGATGGTTTCAGAGTTGTGTAAGATCAATTTCATCAGACTTAGTTAGGTTATTTGAGAGTCCTTATCTCTTCTCTAACTCATCTTTCTCATGTATACCTTATACATCTTGATCTTTGATCTCTAACTATTCTTTCTAGGCCTCTTCTATATAATTATAAATCTATACATGCCAAACAAGGAGCCATGGTGGTGCCCAGGGGACCTTAGAGGACATTAAAAGTGGTTTTGTGGTTGAAAACTTGCATTTGAATTGGTCTTGAGGTGGAATTTCACCATCAAGTCATTTTTGTACTTTTTGTAGGGTTGGAGGTGTTCACCATCTTAACGATGGTTCATAGAGTATGGATGTCAAAAAATACAACAAAGGCTATATATGTTTAGGAAATTGATCCCCCTCCTACCATGAATAGTCTAGATTCTCTTGCAAAGGCTACATGGAGACATGAGCATCATAAGTTGGTGTTAGGGTTAGCTCCATGAAGTTTTGAGCCCCAAATTTCTTAGCAATCATTCATATAGTCTATCCCCATTACCAATAAAATTTCCATGAATGTTTATTGCATAAGGAGACTTAAATTCCCTTAGGATATTTATATTATAGGATTCTTGTGGTGGAGTGGGTGATCATGTGAATATGCCCCCCAAAATTCTTACACACAAGTGGACTGGTTTGAGCTAGTTTTTTCTAGGCATTTAAATCATTTTTTCCACGTTATGATTCTTGAAACCCATTTTTTGGGTCTAAAACATGATCCCACTCTACACCTTGGCCATCATATTGGTCATAAAAATTTACATAGGTCTTAAGTTAATATTAAGGTTTGAGTGTAGGACTGCTTGCTTGTTTGTATCAACACATTTAAAAGGTTTTTGAATGAAAACCTAAGTGATAGACCTTGGGATGGGTTTTAAGGGACCATAAACATCATTATCTCTTGAAATAAAACCTTTTATTTATCCCATGTGTAATATCCCCTTCTAATAGGGAATATAAAACGTCAAAAGCTCTGATACCACTGTAATATCCCCTTCTAATAGGGAATATAAAATGCCAAAAGCTCTGATACCATTGTGATATCGCCTTCAAATAGGGAATATAGAAAACACAAATAGCTTTGATTTATTTTTTGATTATTCTTAATTTGGTATGAAATAAGAACAAATTGTGGTTTTTACAAAATATCTTCAAATAGAATAGATCAACCACAATATAATCTCTCAATAGTGAATAAAAGATCTTATCACTTGTTCAGATGATTACAATTATAGCTCTATCTTATGCATATAAAGAATGTGAAAATATAGTCTTGATAAACTTGGGCTCTTGCAAATATAGGAATAAATCTAGTTTTTATCCGTTTCGGGTTACTGTGTCGACACACAGTCGCCGTCATTGGTCGATATCTCACCGACGTCGATCACTATCGGTTGGCTTTCTATCGACGTCGGTCTTCAGTCGGCTGATGTCAGTCACTGGGGTGTCGATGTTGGTTCCTTTGTCCTCTGCAGCGCTATTCTGGCCTGCTGTCGAATTGTACGGAATTGCACAGATTGATATAGTCTGTACCGAAGCAAGGTAATTATGCGGTGGCCCTATATTCTGGATCCCTGATATGATAACCTCTATCTGTATAATTATTTGAATCAAAACATAAAGAAATAAATACCTAGAATATCTGTAATAACTTATGGGTGAAGTTATCTCTTAAATTCCTTGAAATACTGTGATAACTTCTGTGTGAAGTTATCTCTCAAATCTATACCTCTGTGATAACTTATGTATGAAGTTATCTCTCAATTTGGCAATAAATCAGCTGATATCTCACAGCCTCTAAATCGCACACAATGAAGAGTTGACGTTCTCCACTGCAATGGAATCCTGGAACCCTTGGCTCAGTCTTCACAGAAGAATTTCTTCAATATCAATAATCAATAATCAATGGCTAATCAATAATGGCCTCCATGAGAAACCCTTATACCCTCAAAAAGATATGCTTGACCTAATTAGGGTTTCTTAAATTAGAATTAGGGTTTCTAATTAAAAATAGGCTAAATAATTAATATTTGATTAAATCAATCAAATATTAATATCTCCCTCAATACATGTCAGATCCTCGAACCGATCAAAGCTAGTGAATCAGGGGATGATTCTGCACATGACCATACCAAAATAAGGGCGCTCCACTGCATGTCAAAGATCCCTAAAAAGTAGGAGCTCAGGCCAAATGTGTCTGAAAGAGCTTGAATGAAAACCAAATGTAGAAATTCTGTAAATCAAAGTCAAGCCAAGCTCCATTATGACCCTCTATCCATCCTATTAGCCTACGAAGGTCGCATAATAGGCTAATCATGAAGTCTATCAATGTCCATGAAAAAGGGGACATGACAATCTGCCCCTCCAAAAATTGCTTGTCCCCAAGCAATCTCAGAATAATGAACCACTCAATCCACCTAGATCCCAAATGTAGTTATGCTCTGCACTGCTGTGAATCAATGCAAGTACCTGCAACATCAGTAGAAGTAGAACAAAGAGGAACCCATAATCAAATTGGCAAATGCAACTCAACCAACCTCTAAGATCACAAATATCATAAACACCTTCCACCATGCTATGCAGAAAGCACGCTCCAACTCTACAACAACTCCCAAATAGAACTATGCCAAGTATGGAGAATCCACACACTGTACCTCTACTGTGGTCAGCATATCTGATCAACTCTTGCTCTAAGTCATGCATTGACAAACTGTCAATCCCATCTACAAAAGATGGTGCCAATCCATCCCATAATTGATCCCTCTGTAAAGGTGGCACAACCAACTATACCACACTATCATCTGTGTGAGAAGAATCAATCTGGAGACTCGACTCCACTGGTATCTCAGACTCATCAAAACTAGGTACTCTCAAATCCTGAATATGTGTGTCAGCCTCAACAACATGCTCCTCATCAGCAGCTACAAAAACATACTCATCACCAATACTCAATGTACTAACCTCTGAGTATACCTCCACACTCTGAATGCAAGCATCAGGCTCATCCTCACTGACTAACACCTGAGCTGAACTCACCTTAAGACAAAGCTCATCCACAACATCCCCAACTACTCCTACCTATGAAGATAATGCAGATAAATCATTTCCTGAAGATGTGTTAATGTCTCCTTGTACTGGATCAACAAACTCATCATCCAAACTTCTGCATGTCATAGGGAAAGTACTACGATCCTTAGGCCTATCAATTAAACTCTTTAACCACATACTGGCTCTAGGTGAGACACTTTTCTCTTTTGTCTAGACATACCATAAATCTTCTGCCAAAAGTTTAGAGATTTTATCCTCCTCCTCAAACAAGATTGTGAACATGATAGAGTGCATTGATGCTAATACATCACTGGAATGAAACTCATCTAAAATATTCCAAAATATTTTAAACATCTTGAAAATGCCACCAATACAACCTACTAACATCATAATGTTTTCAAATCCATACCTTGCAAATGTTTCAAGTAATCTCGCCCTCTTTGAGAAATGAGGGTCTTTAATGTCATCCAACTTTTCAAAGCTTTTTACCATGGCATGAAGTACCTCTCTCATAATCTGATCATCATAAAAATTAAATCCAGCTATTATCCTCATAATTTCACTAATACAAGAGAGAGTTGCAAGTCTTACCACCTCATCATGATGTCTCAATAATCAGGGCTTCACCAACGAATCAAACGCTGGAGATAACGCTGTTTGCATCTCATAAGAATTTGACTGCTCAACCTTGCTTAAATAAATTTCTAACTCCTCCAAAGTTTTTAGAATGTCATCTGCTTGCTGGAATGGATTATCTAACTTCTTTTTTGCATTGTGCATTCTTTCTTCCAAATCTTTGACACCTATTAAAGCCATACTGATACCCAAACTACCCAACAGGATGGCAAGACATTAGCTCTGATACCACTATAATATCCCCTTCTAATAGGGAATATAAAATGTCAAAAGCTCTGATACCACTGTAATATCCCCTTCTAATAGGGAATATAAAACGTCAAAAGCTCTGATCCCACTGTGATATCCCCTTCAAATAGGGAATATAGAAAACACAAATAGCTCTAATTTCTTTTTTGATTATTCTGAATTTGGTATGAAATAAGAACAAATTGCAGTTTTTACAAAATATCTTCAAATAGAATAGATCAACCACAATATAATCTCTCAATAGCGAATAAAAGATCTTATCACTTGTTCAGATGATTACAATTACAGCTCTATCTTATGCATATAAATAATGTGAAAATATAGTCTTGAAAAACTTGGGCTCTTGCAAATCTAGGAATAATTTAGTTTTTATCCATCTCAGGTTACTGTGTCGACACACAGTCACCATCGTCGATCGATATCTCACCAACGTCGGTCACTGTCGGTCGGCTTTCTATCGATGTCAGTCTTCAATCAGCCAATGTCAGTCACTGGGGTGCCGATGTCAGTTCCTATGTCCTCTACGGTGCTATTCTGGCCTACTGCCAAACTGTACAGAATTGCACAGATCGATACAGTCCATACCGAAGTAAGGTAATTATGCGGTGGCCCTATATTCTAGATCCCTGATCTGATAACCTCTATCTATATAATTATTTGAATCAAAACATAAAGAAATAAATACCTAGAATATCTGTAATAACTTATGGGTGAAGTTATCTCTCAAATTCCCTGAAATACTATGATAACTTCTATGTGAAGTTATCTCTCAAATTTGTACCTCTGTGATAACTTCTATATGAAGCTATCTCTCAATTTGGCAATAAATCAGCTGATATCTCACAGCCTCTAAATCGCACACAATGAAGATTTGACGTTCTCCACTGCAATGGAATCCTGGAACCCTTGGCTCAGTCTTCACAGAAGAATTTCTTCAATATCAATAATCAATAATCAATGGCTAATCAATAATGGCCTCCATGAGAAACCCTTATACCCTCAAAAAGATATGCTTGCCCTAATTAGGGTTTCTTAAATTAGAATTAGGGTTTCTAATTAAAAATAGGCTAAATAATTAATATTTGATTAAATTAGTCAAATATTAATATCTCCCTCAATACATGTCAGATCCTCGAACCGATCAAAGCTAGCGAATCAGGGGATGATTCTGCACATGACCATACCAAAATAAGGGTGCTCCACTGCATGTCAAATATCCCTAAAAAGTAGGAGCTTAGGCCAAATGTGTTTGAAAGAGCTCGAATAAAAACCAAATGTAGAAATTCTGCGAATCAAAGTCAAGCCAAGCTCCATTATGACCCTCTATCCATCCTATTAGCCTACAAAGGTCGCATAATAGGCTAATCATGAAGTCTGTCAATGTCCATGAAAAAGGGGACATGACACCATGTTGACTGTAGGCCTCTCATATCATGGATGTGTCTCTAACCCCAGTGTTTACCTTTATAAACAAGCCTTGGTGTGAGATAAAATAGTATGTACATTATTTATCTCAGCCAAGTGAGCACATGGGCCTCTCATTTAGGTCATGATCACCTTATACATTAAATTTGGAGACCTATTTATGCTTGGAAGGGGTCTATATCATTGTTTTGGCTCAAAACAGCCTTAAACTATCTACCAAAAATGCACTCAAACTTGCATCTTTGAAAACAACCTAAAAATAGGTTTCTACATGTGCTAGGGCCTTAAGAGGTGTTTATCACATGTTTATAATTGTCTTCATGTTTAGGTTATGGCATTAGACACTAATTCCTTGCATAACTCATCCTTATACTCAACTTAGGCCTCTTTCTTACATAGATTGTATGTTCTATGACTCTAATGATGTAATCTTATCTTGTTAGGGGTGGTGGCCATCATGTCTAGACCTTTAAAAAAGTGATCCTTGTCTCCTTTTTGCATATATTATGCATTTTTAATTTCAAATGAGATGGAGACACCAATATAGAATTCAAATGTCAACTTACCATCTTATTTAACTATCATTATCTATATGCTTGTTACTAGGTCTGTGTTAGGAGGGATATAACCTATAAGGTGTTTGAGTCCCATGGCATGTGTGTTTCCTATCACATCCAATACCATTTTTTAATGTATATTACATGATGTTCATGTCACCCCTTGCATCTTGGATAATTTAGATAGATCTTCTTGAGGTCTTGCTATAGTAACCTTTATAGCTAGCTGTAGGTTCTCTCCTTTACATTCCCAGGTTGTCATGTGACCATATAGGTCTAATTTCTAATGAAATTTATAGTATATATGGTTTTAGTGTAGTTTGGGGACCAATTTGGGATGTTCAATCCTTGGAGAGGGTTAGGTTAATGAAGAAGGTGATAGTAGAGACACATTGGAATGGAATGAGCATGACAACATAGTGGTAACACAACATAATGGTAGTGAAA
This sequence comes from Torreya grandis, assembly GCA_037957365.1. Taxonomy (NCBI): domain Eukaryota; kingdom Viridiplantae; phylum Streptophyta; class Pinopsida; order Cupressales; family Taxaceae; genus Torreya; species Torreya grandis. Next base: position 648,007 of record JARHVA010004625.1, read on the forward strand.
TTGTAGTGAGACCCTATGGATGTGTAATGGGCATGAGAAGAATACAAGACCTCACCTAAGATAAACTTAAGTAGACATTAAAAACACAATAATTCATATACAAATAGACATAAAGGTTTTGAGACAAAAGCAAGGTGTTTATGGTCCCAAATTGAAACTCGGGAATCTCATAATTAACTTAACATCTATGAAGAAACCTTAAACATTAAAAAATGTGGAAAAGTGATTTGAAGGCATAGGAAGTGGTCTAAAAGGACATAGAAACCATTATAGAGGATTGGGAGGATCCTATAAAATCATGAAGACAACCCACCACCATTATACCACCTCTTTCATATCCTTTAAGGCACATTAGAATCTTGTAGGTGCTCTTAGACCATACACATAGTATACTATGCATTATATTTCAACCATACCTAGATTGATCTCTATGAAGTATTATGAAGAAAATAGAGGACCATTTAAAATTTGAATCCAAGTGAGTAGGTATTTAGAACCATGACACATCTCTATAACCTTGTAACTTTGCTTATAACCCTTGATAAAGGCACCAAAACCTTATCTTCTGCACAAACTAGTCTATAGAGCATGCACACAAACTAATAAAGGATATTGGCATGCTATATAAGCACACATATTTGGATTTAATGTTGAAATCATCATAGAAGGATTCTAAATGACTTGATAAAATAGGACAAATGATTATTTTTAAAAAATGAATCAAAATCCCCTAAAAACCATTGGTCCCAAAAGTACTTATGCTTATAAGTATGGTGTAGAAGTTCCTTAACTTCTTAATGAATGTTCATAGAGGATAGGCCTTCAACTTCTAAACAAATTCCATAAGTGATTATCTCCTTGATTCTATCTTCCATGGATAAAAGTTTAGACCCCTACTCTCCTTCTACTATACCGAATAACCATGAACCTAATGGGTCTTTTGAACATGACAATGAGCTCTAAGTAGAGGAAAAATGGTTTTAGGACCTTAAGTCACTAAAACACTCTAATTATTCCACCATCTGATCTCTTTGAACTCCTCTTATAAGGATATGTCCCTGATTGAGCTAATACTATAGTACATATTTGTAATATTGAGAAAATACCTACAATTTGTTCATTTTCCTACAAATCTTATTACTTTAGTCCTAAAATGTATCTCATTGGTATTTTGGAGGGAAAATAGGAGGTAAATATGACATTTTGACTTAGTGGTATGATCTCAGGGAGATGAAAGGTCACAAATTTACACATGTGGACCTATTTTGGAGGAAAAAACATTGACTTGGGAAATAATGGATCAAATTGAGGAATGAAACCATTATATTATGGATTAGTGGGGCTCATGAGGTCTTTTATAAGTGTATGGCATAATCTAGTGGTCAATTAAGGTCAAAATAACACTTATTATCATCAAAATCATTGACTAGGTTCAAGTACATATATTTAAAAGAGGCTTATCAACTAGATCACCATGTTAATGCATATGGAACATCTAAAAATCAATAAAACCTTAATTATACCTCATAACCTTATAGATAATGATTCTTTAAATCTAAATAATGGGCATACCTTAAATGATTATGCAGTACTAATGTGCCTTTAAGCCTTTGTCAAACTATCTCTTCTATTTACCTTCATTACTGCACCTCCATCATGTTGATGAACTTTCAAGATGGATAAGTATCATCAAGTCACATTGGACACCATGACAATATATGACTCAATCTTGATAGGAGGTATAAAGACCTAAACAGATTGCTAAGGTAAGTTTGAAATATGACTAGATAATGGACTGACTAGACACCCTTCTCACCACATTACATGCCTAATCAATATAGTATAAAAGATGAATCATGACTCTTAGATATAAGGTTGGTCAACTTCTAGGTCCAAGAATAGAAATTGACAAACACTTTCCAAGTATACAAGATTGAAGTTTTTTATAATTAGATTTAGTGCCTACACCTTATTTATAATCTAGGTCATACCAAAGTACAATGAATGACATTTATGATACCATAGTAATTCACAAACAACCCATTCATCATCATTATTTGAATGATAAAATAATTGATGCATGTACTATTGATATTCATACCACTGATATGATGATGGATATTCATTAGATGATCCATTTTAAGTTGTATTTTCTCAAGATAAATATTTATAAATACTTAGATATCATTCTTATTTACAACATCATTTACATTTAAATAATATTATTTATATTGATGTTGTTCCTTCTTATTCTACCTCACCTAACATTATTTCTTCATTTGATTTCTATAGGTTTTAGATGGAGAAAATACTAACTACTTCTCATTTACTCATTTTTTAACCTCTTCTAAGTATGTTACTTGATCATGTCACGATAAGACCATATTAGTTTTCCAAATTTTATAATCCTTCAAGCATTCTCCCTAATGAGATATTTACCACACTATGTTGACCTACATTGAGATCTTTTCTCATAGTTACTAAGCCTAGTCTTGACCCTAATCTAAAATATATTACTAATGTTGAGGGAATATTACATTTCCATAAGTTTAATTACATACCTACATAATGGGAAGATGATCCATTTTGTGAAACCATAAGTTTGTTGATCATTAGGCCAAAGATATCATTCACATCAGGTATTTTAAGCATAAAAATAGGCATCAGGATCCACCTCTACCACATATGTTTAACCTCCATAGTTAGATAATATTAGATGCATTAGTATTTCATGTTAGGAATATATACACACCTCTACTAATTTCCAAAAACTTATATGGTAAATTGATGCACTTCATCTAAAAAAATATCATCTTCTACTAATAATAACCTGCCTCCACCTAAGATACTTCTAGAGTATATCCCTAAACATGAGGCTACTAATTTTATTTTGATTTATTATTTAACACATCATACAAACATGTGTAGAGTATTATATCATACTTTTTATGACTTCCCATGTCCTACACCATCACCTTATCAATAGTGTACTCTAAGTTATTCACAAACAAAGGATTTACCTTCATTGCAACCTACATTCTCCCATAGACATGATGAATTTAGTCATATTACAATATCATTTACCCACATTTATTACCCTTCATAGGAGATTATACACATTCATTCTTATTATTAAGACATGTATAAACATAATATTTTCAAACTTTTATCACTTAATAACACTTTGTATCTTGTAGGAACCTGTCGAGTCTCAATCTCTTTGAGTGCACACCTTAAAGGGTGCACTAGGAAAGGGGTGGGTAGACCATTCATGCTTTATAGCATTATTGTCCCTTTTTCTACTTTTTATCTACAGACTTGTGTCCTAAAACCATTATCCTTAAGCTTTTTATTCTTTATTTTACCCTTTCCAAGAATTTACTACATTTTATCTTCCTTTTCCTTACCTAAATCCCATTTTGTTATTCAGTTATACTGGGTCAGCCTTATACAATTTTGAGTTATTTTTCACTTAAGAGATAGTTGATCTTTCACTAACATAGTTTATGACCTAGTGAATTATTATTTGAATTTTTTTAGGTCAATTGATTTGACCCTATCAGTCAAGGTTTTTGAAAATATTTATGATCAACTCCACCTATAAATACAAGTTCATTTCCCACCATTTGATAATAATAAGTGAAGAATAAGTAAGATAAAATGAACATATGCTTATTAACCATTCTACTTAAGAAGTAAGGCTTAAGGTTCCATAATTTCTTTGGAGATATGGATCTTGTCTTATGGAGAATTCTTTTGGATGCATTGATAGGTTGTGTAGCCTAGAGTTGATTTGTTTTTGTCATCCTTGCATACCACAAAATCCTCTTGAAAATCACCTTGGCCAAGGGAGAGATTGAGGGTTGGTAGGTTCATCTTCACAGGTAAGTATTCATAACTTTGTTTCTCCTTTAAAAGAGTAGATAAATAATGTAGTTTTGATTTTCCTCCATGTATTAGGATTCTATATACATTGACATGAGTATATGTCTTCTATGCTTGATTAGTTTTGTTATTTATAACCTCCACTTTGTACCATAAGCTTTGGTGAGCTCTAGATTAAATTTACTTTACTTGTTATTAGATTAGGTGAAATATCAAACCTAGGACCCCCTTAGGGTTAGTAAATGATTGTGTAAAACTAGAGGCTTTAGAATCCTCCTTAGCATAGTGTATTATGATAAATGATACCCTAATCAGGTCTATCAAATCCCCATATTGATCATGATATCACTTAACAAATGTGTTCCCAATCAAAATTGTAGGTATGAACTATCTTCTTAGAGCTAGGATTGATTTATAGACATGATGCATTTATAATTGCATACATTCTAGTGAACTCAATGTGAAATCTAACCCTTGTAGGGTTTGCTTCACTTGTTTCATTATTTTATCATATTATTATCATATATTCATCATATTGGGTTGACTACATCAACATAGTTGTAATTTTTATGCATAGGTTTAACACATAATAACATCCATATGACTTTATTCTTTCTTTCTAGGTCATTTTTTAGGTACAAGCTAATGGATAACCTCAATCAACCCAATATAATTTTTTAGATTTTCAAAAATCTAGTCCATACTACTAGGTCAACCATTCAAGCCTGTACATTTTCAAACCCCCTGTTCATCATACTAAGTCAACCCAATTGACCTTGTACATTTTAGGCACTCAACAATAGGCTCCTAAAAAACTAAATCAACCTAGGCAACCCTATTAGTAGGATTTAAAAGAATTTATCAAGGTTATTTGATATCAATCTCACTTATTTATGTCTTCAAACCCTCCACGATTCCTTTCTATCCTTTCTCTCTTTCCTTACAGTCTTTTCTTTCACATTTTGTAGTCTTTAAAACTGCCCTTGTATAGTCAATTGGATCGACCCTATAGACCCAGTTTTATATTCTATGTGATGTATAGATAGCTAGGTCAACTATATCAGCCCTGTTCATTTAAATACTTTGATTCTATAGTATAGGGGTGACACTATCAACTTTGCTTGATATTTTATGCATACACTATCAACTATATTGACACTATATCATGTTTCAAATTTGGAATAATGTAATGATCTTGATATAAAATATATGAAGAAATACCCTTAAGGTAGGGAAACACCATATAATACTCCTTTAGGAAGGAATAAATCTACAATGTATCTTTGAGGGGACAACCTCTAATATCCTCTTACAATAGAAGACTCAATGCTTACTTGATATTTATCATGATATTCATCTCTTATATATATACATCTATCTAACCCATGGATGGGTAACCTCTTAATCCAATGTAGGGTGACCATTACCCAATGTACTACTTCCACAAGTTACTCTATTATCCTAATATATTGTACCCATATAACTAACTAAGGGGATGTGTGCCACATGTCAACATCTCCATCAACCCATATACATCAATATATCATATTCCTAGGTACATAGCATTCCTTTCCTCCTTGACATGTTTCATCCCCGAAACATAGGAAGAAACCAAATAATGAGTGTGCTTCAAATCATTGCACACTTGTCTCCAATCTCGATCATCTAGCCATCCATATGTGATCTTGGTAGGTGATAGCTCTCCAAGCTTGTTTTGAAATTTTATTGTGCTCCTCTGATTTCATTCATGATCATAATTATACTGCTTTAGTGTCCAAGCATAATTATTCCTCTTTTTATTCTATGTACCATATTTTGCTATGCTACTCTGATTCCAACCATGACCATAGTAGGTATTCTTCCATGCATATTCATAGTGTTTTCCCCATTCATTCTATGTGCCATAGTATTTTTTCTTTGGATTCCATGCATATCCATAATGATTGGAAATTTTATTTCCTATATAGACAAAATGATTGTTGTTATGACACTTCTTCACCTGGTTCCATGATTGTTTCCTCTCATGATGATGTGGGTGTCTATATACCACAACCTTTTCCAATACTTTGACCTTATCCACCTTTGCTTCTACCTCTTCCACCTTTTCCTTCTTTGTCTCTTGAGTAGATGAAGTACTCATTTTTAGTGTGTCTTTATCTATATCATCTAAATCTTCATCATGTTCTTCATCACCTGTTTCCATCTCATCCTCACGATCTACCTGGATTGTTATTGGTGCCTTTTTCACTATGATATCTTGTAAATTGATCTTCTTTTTCTTATACCAAAACTTCATGAAATTTTTTTGAACATTAATATTCATTGTTCCCAAAGTCTCTAACCATGGATATCCAAGAACTATATCCACATCATCCATATCCAAAGCATAAAAATCTGAATGTAAAACATATTTTTCCATAATGAGCTTTAGATCTTCAAACATTGAAATATTCTTACCATCTACTAGAACCTCTTTGATATTCTTTGCTTGAAAATGTAGATGCTTGGCCACATTCATGTTAATGAAGTTATACTTGTTGGTAGGGTTTATGGACACAACCACCTTCTTCTTTTGAATGCATCCATGAAACTGAAAAATTGACTCATATTTCTTTGGAGCCAAATTATTTGAACCCTTATCATCCAATTCTTCTTCTTCTTCAATTGCTTCTTCTACTTCTTCTTCTTCTTGTTCTTTTGTTGATTCTTCTATTTCTTCTTCTTCTTTTTTTGCTTCTTCTTCTTCTTTATCATCATGATATTCTTCCTCTTCTACATCCTCTTTTTTGTTTATATCCCATCGATCTAGGAAGGTTTTCTCCATTTCTTCCCATGAAGAATACTATTGCACAAAGCTCAATTCATTAGTCCACCAATGTTTTGCAGGCCCAGACAAAGAAAAACATAATTCTATTTTCCATAAATTTTTTTTAGTATTCTTCTCCTTAAAATTGATCCACCATTCTCTAGCATCAACATCATCTTCCCCTAATTTTTTTTGCAACTCCATGATCCACAAAAACAATTAAGGTTCATGAAACCCTAAAATATCAAAACTGATCCATAAAATTGCAAAACATCACTCCAAACAACTCAAAAAATTTTGAATTTTTGACTGTAATTCTCTTATATCTTCATACATCTTCAGAAAAAATTTCGAATAAACATTCCCTATATTTCGGAACATATAGAGAAATTATTACAAACACTAACATAGCAATAACTCCCTCAAAACGAATCAAAAAATCTCTATTTTTTTACTGTGACTTATTTGAAATATTATCCATATCCAATAAAAAATTTGTGAAAAAATTCACAACCAATCAAAAGTTATCGATGATTAAAGAAAACCTAGGGTTTCGCTCCACAAAAATTACCCAAATCGAAGCGTTGATACCACTTGTAATGATCTTGATATAAAATATATGAAGAAATACCCTTAAGGTAGGGAAACACCATATAATACTCCCTTAGGAAGGAATAACTCCATAATGTCTCTTCGAGGGGATAACCTCCAATATCCTCTTACAATAGAAGACTCAATGCTTACTTGATATTTATCATGATATCCATCTCCTATATATATATATATATATATATATATATACATCTATCTAACCCATGGATGGGTAACCTCCTAATCCAATGTAGGCCGATCATTACCCAATGTACTACTTCCACAAGTTACTCTATTATCCTAATATATTGTACCCATATAACTAAGGGGATGTGTGCCACATGTCGGCATCTCCATCAACCCATATACATCAATATATCATATCCCTAGGTACATAGAAATCAACTTTGCTTAAAATTCTATGCATACACTATCAACTATATTGACACTATATCATGTTTCAAATTTGGAATTAACTTTTATATGCTAGTAACTAGCTCACAATTTAATTTATTATTGATTGCATGTTTATAATAGATCACATAATTTAATTAGGTGTTTTTTAACTTACCATTTATTTTCACTATTTTCTATTTTATGCACACACAACCTAATAAAAAGCACTTTAACAATTATCTACCCAAGGCCAACTTTATTAGATTTCATCACCAAGGGGGAAGTTAATTTGGTTTTTTGTCCAAGTATAAACACATGGTTAATGGTATATTTTGGATAATCATCTGACACCCTTATCGATGTGGTGTGTGAAGTGAGGGGGTATTACCCAATACCAAACTTCTACCATTACCAATACATATCCCTTTCAGCCCCAACTTCCTAAAACTATTCTTAGATTACTTTCTAGTTCTTTATAGCCAACTTCACATCATGTCTAAAATCATAATCTAATAATATAATAACATTTAGGTTGAACATTTAGTTATATTTTAATTTCTAATTAGATTTATTTCTCTTTTCTCAATTATATTTTATATTACAAAAAATTGTATTAGCTAGTGTTGGTGAAAGGTTTTGTACTATGTGCCTCAATTAAGTCAATCTCTTTGATCCAATTGGTTGGTTTTTTCCCTTCAATCATTTATTTCATAAATACTTGAAAAAATAATTTTTGTTTTATTACATGGTCATTTTAGTTGACAGTCTGTATAGGCTATTTGATTTTCCCTATCTATTATACTAGGTCGACTGAGTTGACCCTGTACACTTTTTCAACCTTTATTTGTTGTGCTAGGTCAACCTAGTTTACCCTATGTTGGAATTGATATTGAGGGGGGGGGGTGAATTAGTAGAAAATAATTCACATTAAATTTTAAAATCATTGCATTATATATCAACAAGATTTAGGAATATAAATATGAAAGCACATACGTCCAAAGCATGAACAAGAGTATACATCACATGAACACATCATCTATGTGGGAAACCCTTATGGGGATAAAACCCACTAAACCATAAAATATGTAATATAGTCCTATAAATAAAAGATTCAATATTTAGACCAATGCTAACTTATCAAGGAGCACCCACCTCTTAATTTAGTAAAGCACTCACTTGACCTTTAAATAGCTCCAACTAGTAAGGAGGATTCAAACCCCTAGGTAACCAAGCACCAAATTAGATAACTATGATATTATCTCCACCTTTTATCTTATTTCAAACATACCTAATTATGTAATTCTCTTTCTTTTACTCTTCACCCCTCAATCCCTCTCAAACAACCTTTAAGGCTTACTTGCTCAATATGCCTCTTCTAGGCTCATTAGGTATAATGAATTGTGTGTTCACCTTCACCAGCTTACATGACTGATCCTTATAACTATTTTATGGTACTTAATAACCTATAAATTATCTTTTAAATGTTACCTCCTTATTTTAGCTTCATACTTACTCAATTAGCACAAATAGGAAAATTAGGCCTTACACTTATACCATACACTCATCTAACCCATCTTGGGGAACAAAGATGATTTATATGCTTATCTTATAGTTTAAATAAGTATAAAAATTAATTAAATTGGTGAGACACACACTTCATATGTTGGACATTTCCTCATTATCCCCAAACTAAAATTAGGCCTTAATGAGACCTAAAGTAATTAGGTCTACTCACCCATACATTACAACTTGGACTCCTTGGTACACCTTAATCCTATACCAACACTTAAAACACATCAAAAATATATCCAATATACCATTTATCACTCCAAAAAATGTCCATTCTACCTATAACACCAACTCACACCTTGAACCTAACAATTAGGTCTCCTCATTTTTTAGGCCTTTGATACATAGAAAATAGTGTCATAAAGAACTGAGGTATAATGTTGTGTTTCTCAAATAACTACATGAATAAATTACATATATATGTTCTCACTACATTTATAAATAACTCTAAATCCATTTAGTTTCACTGATTAGGTTCTAAGAAACTAAAAATACCTTTGTCACAGGCTCACTCAATTTCGATAAAACATAGTGAAATTATAGTCAAATATTTTTTTGACTCTCCATATCTGATTAAGAACATAACATGACATTAAATACCATATAGTTAGGCTCTAGGACATATATAATAACATAAAACTCATTGGATGCTCTGGCACTAATCAAACAACCTCTAACTTACCTCTACAAACTACCCACTTAGACTACTTATAGCTTACATAAACATAGTCAAGTAGATGTTCTTATCTAGAACTTGAAAGAATACTTTCATAACATCTAATACACATCCACAACTTCTATGTCATCTATATATCACTCTAAATTATATATTTCTCTTTTTTTAGTAGCATCCATTAGTATAATAGACCAATTCCTTAGATCACTTTCTCATAATCTTTAATACTTAAATAAGCTACTTTGAAAGCACTAATTCACCTCTATTTGAGAAACATCACCACTTTCCAACCAATGGAACATAGGGAACATACTTTATAAAAAATACCCCAAGTCATTTGATTTCTCCCTAATCACCTAGAACACTTCCCTAAACACATATTCATGCTGCTCGGATATTATTCACTATTTTCACCATTTTTCTTCTAGTGATTAGTGGATTTAAATCATCAAAATGAATGACATAGTCTCTCAACCATGCCAAAATAACTTCATGGAATTGTATAAAAAGTCTATAGCTTTAGCCTCAATTCACTTTCAAGCATTGACTCAGTCAAACCTTCTTATAACATCAATTTCTCTAGAAATAAGCTCTTATATATACCTTATTAACACACCAATACCACATGGAGGTGCCTAGAGAAGTCCTCTACACCTTACAATAGTAAAATATGGTTAAAAAATCCATTTTTGGCCATATTCAACAAGCTTTCTCTAATTGGGTCACTATACTAGTTTATAGGAGGGTTTTGACAAGTTTACATTCTTAACAAATGTTCATAAAGATATGTACCTAAAACCACTAAAAATACTTGTAAATATTTCTTTGTTCCATGTGCCATCTCTCCCAAAAGGCTCGGGTCACCATGAAAACTCTACATGTGGCAATGAGCATTAAAAATTTCTTCTCAAGTTAGGAAACCTTCATTCTACATGCACAATTGTCCTTCCAATGTTGTTTATTACTTTCTCTTCCTATTCAATACCTAGAAATTGGTCAAAACCTTTTAACCAACCTATCACATCTCATCCCATGCCTATTTGAGCTCTATTATCTTGAAAACATAACTTGACCCACCATTTGGTCCTCACTAAGCCTTTATGCATAGGCTAGTTCACAACCTTGACCTTCTTACCACCAAGCCTCATAAAATGTTCTCACCACCTCAAAAACATGTCATATGAACTCATTACATGATCTAAATATTCCCTACATGTTCTCCCTAACCTCAATAAACTCAACATACTAGGATACGAAGCCTCTACCATTATATAAGGGTACTAAGCCTATGCCAACATACTATTCACATACTTCTCTTCTCTTCCTTAAACTTAAAAACATCAATCATGCTAGATACAACATTAAAATCCTAAAAAAAATCTTACTATAGATAATATGCATCTAAAATTTCCTTGCACAACTTTAGGCTCAAACTCATCATAATCATGACATCATCACTTTGGCATTGCCTATGACATCAATGCACACATGACATCATTTGACATCAATGAAAACACACTTTCCAAAAATGTCCCCCTTTTCCATTTATGGCAAACTTTTCTTCTCCTTCTCTTTTCCATTAAATATAAAGTGGACATATGTTCATCTTAGGTTCATCTACTCAGTCCTCTAATCCTAGGACCTGACCTTTTACATAGTTCACATGATTCCTTTGTCCATACATGAAAACACAATACCATGTCAAAACACATGACTTGGTTTGATAAAGTCATCATAATAATCTTATTTAATTTGCTTTTATAACAAAAAACTCCATATTTCCATCATGGATGAAACATCTCACATGTGCTCCCCCTAACTCTATGCTCCATTTGAAAATGTCATCTTCATTCTACTAGTTCTATATTCAATTATTCAAACACTGCTTACATAGTTAATATCCTCATGGGATCATCAAATTGGTTTTATTGAGACCTAATCAACATGGATTTACTCCTCACTTTCCACTAACCTAATTCAGGTTTGAACAACTTCACAACATGGAAAATTATTTCCCCATAGTATCAACAAGAATATAGTGATCCTTAGATCATTCTTTTCTTCTGAAATAACTCATTTACAAGGCACAGACCCAAGACTAATTCATGAAAATAACTCAAATTTTATCTTCATGAAAACTCATAATTTATTTTCAAATATAAGACCTCAGAGTATCTTGATGTATTTCAATGTGTAAACATATCCTCTTATGACCTTATGAGGTCATCACAACATCAATGAACACTGAACACAATGAAATAACTCCAATTAAGTACTAAAACAAACTCCTTTATACAAGTTTACTTAAAACATGTTACTAAAGGAAACTTTTCCCTTCATAACATTATGAAATCCTTCATGGTTTATTCAATTCATACATAACATGATCACAAACAATATATGATCCTCAAATCATCCTTCTTCTTACTGAGCATTTCATCTTCATGATCAAGCAATTTTGCCAATACTAATCTTCAACCTTTGATATATAAAATTAGAAGCCTACTTATGATGAATCATATCTTATAATCCTTAGACTATTAAACCATTTAAAATCAAGTAAAACATACCAATATATTACTTCAAGACCTTATGAGGTTATCTTGGCATAAAGGAAGCATGACATCTGAAAAAATAACTTTCAAGGGAACTATTGCAATCTTCTTTATTCAAAACACATAGCATCTTTATATGCTATAGGAAAACATCATATACATAAAATTAAAACCTATTTTATGATTTATTCAACATTTAAAAATAATTCTTATGACCATATAAAGTCATCAATATGTCACTTAAGCCATTAGACATCATTGTCATATCCTTGAAAGTGCTCTTACAACAACTTTTCAAGTTCAACTAGAAACAAGTCATGCTAGAAAAAATATCATCTTAAAAATATATTAAACACTTTCAAAGAAAAAATATCATGTAAAATTACTCTTGAAGCAATACTTGGTCATTTAACTCCATAGATATCCATTCTCTATCAAAGAGGCATTGGTCATGAAGACCCATCTTCAACTCATAGACCATTGTCTTGAACTTGTCATCCTGGACACTACCTTGTACTCAAACATTAATCAAAGTCATGAAAATAATTAAATAAAACCTTGTAATTAAACCATACAATAATCATGGATCCTCAAAGAACATGAATGAACTCTTTTGCCTCATTAGAACATACCTTAGGGTTTGTATTCATAACTCATCTTGAAACCCTTAGAACACTACCTTTCACATTTTTAGATTATTATTATTTTTATGACACAATATAACCATTATAATAACATATATATATGATATATTACCTTGAAAATAATATAACACACTTTTATTCATTACCTTGAACTTCTAAGAACACCAAACAACTATACAATTCACACTAGTTTGTTATTTAGAAGAAATTGAGACACAATTATCTATCATTAGACTTTTATTACATAAATTTCCACTTTCAAATCTCTCTCAATGAATCAAAATTTGTCATGTAATTTTTTTCATTATTTATGAGTCTTATCCATGCATATCTATCCATAAATCATTTGTTTTCACTTAGAAAGCTCCATTACCTTTCATATCTTCTTTAGATCTCAAGGAGGCCTAATTTTAATTACCCCTATTTGCTCAATGAACAACTAATGAACTAATATGGTCCATAAAAACCTTTAATAATGACTTAATCCTATCAAATACATTGATAAAAAATTCTAACAACTCTTACCATGCTTAAGATTCCTCAAATCTCTCTCATAGTATCAAGGCACCATTAGGCCATCTCTCCATTAGGTCTCATGGAGACCTAATACAAAAGTATTATCTCTCTTTTTATTAACAAAAAGTTTATTGAACATCTTGAATATAACTAATCAAAAATAATAAATAAAATCACCTATTACCCTCTTACCAATACACAACTTGTCTTATTTGATGATTAATTTCTCCTTCAATTGTAGACCTCTTCCTTTCAAGACATCTACACATATTTGTACCTATCATGCTTGTTGACCAAGAGACCATCTTCAATAAGCTATACCATATAGCTCAGGTTTTATCTTGGATTTGGATTCAATATAGTATCTTTTATTTGAAATTTATAGTGCCATCATGTAGACCTTTTTGTAGACTTTAAATTTGATCTTCACAAACTTATCTATCTCTGCAAACAAGATGAATATTACCTTCAACATACCTTAAGCTACTTTAAGATCACCTATAGGCTATTAAGCCTCCTCCAAAAGTGTGGATCTGATACCAATTATTATATTTAACTATTGATATGGGGGGGGGGTGAATCAGTAGACAATAATGCACATTCAATTCCAAAACCATTCTATCATATATCAACTTGATCTAGAAATATAAACATTAAATCATATACATATAAAGAATGAACAAACATATACATCACATGAACACATATCTATGTGGAAAAACCTAATGGGGGATAAAACCCACTGAACCCTACAATATGGAATAAAATCCTATAAATACAAAATTCAACATTTAGATGAACACTAAATGATCAAGGAGAACCAACCCCTTGATTTAGTCAAGCACCCACTTGACCTTTAACTAGCTCTAACTAGCAAGGAGGATACAACCCCCAAGGAAACCAAGAACCAAATTAGCTACCTATGATCTGATCTCCACCTATGATATGATGTCAAATTCACTTGATGATTTACTTCTCTTTCTTGTAGTTTTCACTCCTTAATCTCTCTCAAATAGCCTCTAGGGCTTACTCGCTCAATATGCCTCTTCTAGCATCATTAGGTCTAATGATCTATGTGTTCACCTTCACCACCTTGATCAAATAAGAATTATTGATCCCATTCACTCTTTTATGGTCCCCAATGACCTATACCTTCTGTTTCAAAGGTATCTCCTTCACTTGGCTCCACACTTACTCAACTAGCACAATATGCCAATTAGGCCTTGTACTATACCATACACTCATCTAACCCATCTTGGTTGGCCAAGATGATTTCCATGATTGTCTTAAAATTTTAATAGGTATCCATAATGTTACATGGGTGAGATGCACACTTCATATGTTAGCCATTACCTCATTATCCCCAAACCCCAATAGGCCTTAATGAGACCTAAAGCAATTAGGCATACTCACCCATACATTATAACTTGGAATCCTTAGACCACATTCATCATCTATCAACACTTAAAACACATCAAAAATATCTCCAATAGACCCTTTATCACTCCCACAAAGGTCATTTCTACCTATAACACCAAATCACACCTTGAATATAGCAATTAGTTCTCCTCATTCTTTAGGCCTTGATAGAGAGAAAACACTGCCATTAATAACTGAGGCATACAATTATTTTTATCAAACAAAAAAATTAAAATAATACATGGATATGATATTTATGACTTCAAAAATATCACCAAATCCATTTGGTTTCACTACTAAGGATCCAAGTAACTAAAGACACCTTTGTCATAGGCTCACTCAATTATAGTAAAGCACATTCAAATTATAGTCAAGTATTTTAACTCTCCATATCTAATTAGGGATATACCATGAAATAAAATACCTTCAAATTAGTATTTGGGACTTATATAGTAACATTAAACTCATTATATGCTCCAACATTGCTAAAAAAACCTCCAACTCACCTCTAAACATTGACTACTCAGATTGCCTATAACTTCCATAAACACAATCATGTAGATGTTCTTGTCTATCACTTGAAATAATAAATTAATAACATCTAATCCACCTACATAGGTTCTATGTGATCTCTAGATAACGCTCAATTATATAGTTCTCTTATTCGAGTAGTATCTATTGGTCTAATAGACCAATTCCTCATATCACTATCTCATAGTCTTCATTACTCAGATAAGCTACTTTGAAAGCACTATTTAACCTATGTTTGAGAAACATAACCACTTTCAAACTAATTGAAAATAGGTAATATGTCTTAAAAAATATTCCCAAATCATTTGATTCATCCCTAATCACCTATAACACTTCCATAAACACATATTCACTCTACCTAGATATTGTTCACTATTTTCACCATTTGTCTTCTAGCGACTAGCAGACTTAAATCATCAAAATTATTGACATAGAGGCTCAAAATTCCAAAATTAATTAATGTAATTATATAAAAAGTCTCTATCTTATCCTCCATTCACTTACAAGCATTGACTCAGTCAACCCTTCTTATAGCATCCATTTATTTAGAAACAAGCTCCTTTTTATATGTTCTACTCAGTTCCCTAACACACCACTACCACATGGAGGTTGATGAAGGAGTCATCTACACCTTCCAATAGTATAAATTGGGAAACCAATCCATTTTGGGCCATATCTAATAATATTTATCCAATTGGGTCACAATAAGGTTTTCTAGGAGGGTTTTAACCAATTTACATTCTTAATAAATGTTTATAAAGATATGTACCTAAAACCACTAAAAAATACTTTTAAATACTTCTTATTTCCATGTTCCACCTCTCCCAAAATGTTTAGGTCACCTTGAAAATTCTACTTGTGCCAATGATCATTAAAATTTTCTTCTTGAGCTAGGAAACCTTCATTTTACATGCATAAATGTCCTTCCAATGTTGTTTATTTCTTTCTCTTCCTCTTAAAGACTTTAAAATTGGTCAACACATTTGACCCAACCTATCATACCTCATTCCATGCCTACATGATATTTTTTATCTTGAAAATCTAACTTTACCCACCATTTGGTCCTCATTAGGTCTCTATTCACATATTAGGTCATAACCTTGACCTTGATTAACATAAATGCACATGTGACATCATCCTTTGAAATCAATGACAACACACTTACCAACACCATATACCATTTTCTATTTCCTATGTTAGGGTTGACCCAGTTGACCCTGTACTATTTATCTCACTTCCTATTTCTTTGATTTTGAATTGATCTTATCTAGTTTCATTCCTTTTCCTTCATCATGAATTTTATGTTTGAAGACAAAACTAAGTTAAATTAAATAAACATGATGAGTCTTACCAATCCTTGTAGGTTCTTCCATGTGTAGAGTAGGCTCCTATCCTAGATGAGATTAATTTTCACATAGCCACTCATATAATGAACTATGGGACACCCCTTCATACCTCTTCATAGCATGATCCTCTCTTCTCTCTAAAAGACCAACCCAAATTAGAGTATACCTATAAAATTATCTTCTTTATTTCTAAATTTCCTCAACATCAAGGAAAGGATCCCTCTACCATATATCATATTATGATTGGTGGTCAATATGAATATTCTCATTCATCTACTCCTATATTCTAAAATGGATTTTGAGTTACTACCTTCTTTTATTCTCAACCTCTTCTTCCTTAACTTCTTCTACATCCATACCTAGTATATCCACTAACAAGGTAGGTTGTATATCTAGTGGACCTCTTATAAGATCCACTATCCTTAAACTTTCCACTAGTGCATCATTTACTACTCAAGGTAATTATTCTTCTAGTGCTTCCTCTAGTCATCCATTCACTAGTCCATCTTTTACCTTACAATAAAAAATTTCCACTAGTGCATCCCATTCTCATAGTTCCTCTCAAGTTCTTATCCATACCAATAATGTTATCTAAGCCACTAATACTAACTCTAATACTTCAAATAATGCTAATCAAACCTACCAACTATTGTTACAAACACTCAACCAAATGAATACCTTTCAAGATCATAATACAAATCAAATGATGAGAATTTAAAATCACCTCCTCCATCTTAAAACTCTTCTTCAACCAATGACTTGGGGCACATAATTAAAATTTTCCCCATCTTCCTCTTCAATATTCCCAAGGAAATCTCATCCTTGAACCTCCTTTGGTAAAAAAAACCATTAATTATCTTAAAAATGAACCTCCTACCATTTAAATTGCTAATATTGACATAGGAAGTATCACCCCTACAATTTATTATAATGGATCAATTAATACTACCCTTCATCTTAAAACATTTAGAAATATTTATAAGTATTGGGTCAAATTGAACACCTTTGCCACTACCAAGATCTTAGCCAAAACTATCATGGGTGATGCCTTAGGTTGGTAAAACTAGCTTAGAACTCATTTAATTATTATTTTGGAGGATTTAGTGAATGATTTATTTCAAGAATTTCAAACTAGTTATCTTCTCAAAAACATTTTGGCCCACTTCATAAATTGTGAACAACTTGAAAATGAAACTACCAAAACTTTTGTTAAAATGTGGAAAAATTTGTCAAACATGTGTGAACATAACATGGATAATGATAAAATTATCCATATCTTCACTAATTCTCTCTTTCCTAAATTGCAATATTAGGTCAAAAATCTCTCTCCACATACTTTAGACGAGGTTATTGACCAAGCTAAACATCAAGATTTCCTTATGCATCAATTCAAGCCACCCCAACCTTCTGCAAGTCTTCACATCTTAATTAAGAACAAAAATTGTAATGCTACCAATGATGGTGTCATGGATTCTTATGACACCATTCATACCATTCAAGCTATTATTCCCAACCATTTTATGGAACTAGATCCCCCTTATCTATAATATATTAATCCTTATTAATCATTAGCATAATAACATTAATGTTCACAAACATCTATCTTCATCTAAATTACTTAAGTGTCTACTTAGGTCTCTTCCATGAGAAATTGACCCTACTCATCTTATGAGATCTGGGTATGATCCTAACAAGTTTTTTTGGTTTCACACTAGTTGGGGTCATTCTCATGAGACCTGTAAGTAGACCATAATTTAGCTATGGATTTTATTCTTGTTCCTAATTTTGATTAGGATTCTATCATTTGAAAACATCAACAATCCTATGAAATTTATCTTAAGGCTCATGAAACTCATACTAAATCTCAAGACTTAAATCAAGCCAATACTCATTTCTCTATCTATAAAGACCCCCTTCCTACTCACCAACCTAATCAAGATAACCAATATAAGACCACCCCTTCCACCAACCATGTATAAATTATTGTTGACCCCATTTCTGAAGATAATGTGGTTAACATGACTAATATGTCAAGGGTGGTTGATTTTATCGATCTACAACCTATCTACACTCCTCTAGTATCTCAAACATTTTATGTTATCCAGGGTTCTTATTTAACTCATTTAAATGAGTTGGGCCAAGATGAACTTATAACCTTTGATGATAAAATTCCCAATTCTCCCTTGGATAACACTTCCCATTCTATTTCTACCATATCTCTAGATTTTAACACTAATGATAATCAAGCTTCTATTAACACTTATTTTATCAACTCTAAAAACTAACCTGAACTAGTTGCTTCATCTTCACAACATAATTTAAAACCTTATTTTAAACCTTCTCCTTTTTATTAACATAAATTCAAATGTACTTCACCTCCTCCTTTTGAGGATCTTCTTAATTATTATGCACTTATTTATAACAACCTTCTTATGAGTTATGATGAGTGGGATCCCATTATGGAGCTCACTAATCTACCATCCCAAATTCCATTCTTTGAGATTATGAGAACTTCTCTACATCATATAAACTATCTTATGTAACTCTTGTTCAGGATGTACATCCCTCATCCTCATCTAGCAGGATGTGAATCAACCTTATATGGATCCAAGGATAGCATATTACAACAATGTGAGGAGATGTATATCAATATTGATGAAATTATTTACACTTCTCTTTACTTAAAATTTCCTATCACTTATATGGTTATTGATGATATTATGCTTCATGAAAATGATCCTCTTTTATCCATATGTCAAAATGGGTGATATCCAAGTCAAGCATGCATTGATTGATGAGGATTCTAGCACTTATGTTGCCTCTCTTGATTTTATTAAAAACCTTGGATATTCTGAATGTAATATCAAATCCACAAGTAGCACATACAAAGGATATGATAAAAAGGAAATGCCTCCTTAAGGTTATGTGTGGCTTCCCATTACTATCCCACCTATCACTATTCATGTGAAGGTGATTATCTTTAACTTTCCTCTCTCTTATAACATCTTACTTGGTAGGCCATGAACTCACCATATGATATCAGTTTCTTCTTTCACATGTCAATGATTTAAATTATGTCATAATGGAGCCATTTATAATATTTAGGGTGGCACTAACCCTTTAAATTTAAAAAAATTCCAAGACCATGGTGTATTCAAGATTGATACTCTTAAAACTTTGCCTAGTGTTCCATTCCATGAGTCTCAAGGTTTCAACTTTCTTGTTAATTCAATTAGAGGTTATAGTGGCCATCTTGAACTCATTGGGAACATTCCTCCTAACCTCTTAGATTTTGATGATGATGAGATATATTATATTAACCTTAAGATTAAATTTTTTTTATCTCTTTCCTTATCTCATCTCACAGCTTTCAACTTCTTTGTAGCCTCATTATCTTAAACCTCCTTGCAGTGACATTCCTATTGTCTTGACTATGACTCAACATTCTATTCACCAACTTCATTAGATGAAAAGTTCATCCATACTTGCATCATTGACCTTCACACTCCTAATTATGATGATGGCCTTTATTTTGATGGTTCATTCTTATGTGGTCTTGTCCAAGCCTGTGATGTTGAGATTATAGATTATCATTCTTCCTTACTTGAGTCTTTTCATGTATCTTCCAGTACTCATTTATAGTTCCTAATTTTAGTATTTTTCCTCTTTATCATAGGGTAGAGATGGAATAGACACTTCCAATTTTTGAGGAACCTCATAAGATTATGCTCATGGATCATTTTATGACTAAGACTTAACACTTTGATACATACCCTGACCATTATAGCTTGCTTATTCCCAAGATGTATGCAACCCTTCTTTGGCATTATGTAGATCCCATGCCTCCCTCAGTAGATCTCACATTGGATCCCATTCCTTTTCCTACTATATTCAAGCTTATTATTACTCCCATTATAGTTGAGCCTATTCATGCTCTCATTATTGATGAGTCTATCCCTACTTCTGATCCCATCTCTCCTTTCATTGATCCTAGTTCATTTCCGTCCCCACCATCACCTTCTCTTAGTGATGTCTTGATTCATTTACCTTAGATGGTTTTATTTCCCATGGAATGGATTGACGAGTACTCTCCAACTCCTATTTTTATTACACCTCTTCTTATTAGTGCTTATGCTAAGATCACTCATAAATGTATTCATTGCTTCCATAGAACAAATAGTCATTCATCCACCCATTGTATCAAAATATGATAATTTATTGATAATTTTCATCCTTCTTCATCTTAGTGTTTAGATAAATCCATGCTTCCCCCAAAGGTACTTCCTAAATATATGGCTAAGTATAGAGAGATGTATTATTTGTGGCACCAATGTGGTAACCATCACATTGATCATTGCTTCATCTTTTAGAAACATCTTAAGGATCACATTATCTCTATTCTTGGACATTATACCATTCCTCCCATATTTTATTCTTGTGATAAGGCTTATTCTTCTTCTCCCATGGTTCCATCCCCTCTTGTGGTCCCTTCATCAGCTTTTGTGCCTCCACTCATGACTCCTTCACCTATGGTCCTTATTTTCACTTATGGATGTTTTTATTATCATTTATTTCTCTTTATTTATTCAATTTTATTTCTTACAAAATTCCCTTATTTTTTCATTATGATTTTTTGCTTTCTTATCTCTATTTTTCATGAATAATTATCATTGTGACTTAGTTATACAAACTGGTTCCCTTTAGTTATTTACTATTACCATGTGATTAATTAGAAAATAATTCATCTCATTATACTCTCCTTATACTGATATACTTTGTATCTCCTTTTTTACTTTAATCCCATTTTTTACAAGCATATACATAGTTCAGACTTAAGATAACATGTTGGTTCATTGTTAAGGTTAAATGTCCTAGTTAGTATTGTCTTTTTTACTTAGCTTCCTTTAGCCTAAGCCTAAAACTCATTCATGTGTATCACTCTATCTCTCATTATTGGTAAATCCAAGTCCATATGGAGGAGGAATCTAAAAAAATACATAAAACTATGTAAAATCCAAATCATTTAATGAAAGGCAATGATACAAAAGGAAAAAACATTAAAATATTCTTAAAAGTCCAATCACAATAAAAGATGTGATTCAAATCACATATTATTCTTCTAGTCAAATATCAAACTCCATAGTTAGCCTCATTATAGAGTTTAGGTCCATTAGGGTATGGTAGGCTAGTAGATAAAAAAGGAGAATAAAAAACTCTTTTAGTGCTACTTACTTTCTCACATAAGTACCTAATCTTCGTAGTAGACAGATGGATCTATAAAGGGTCCTAAAGAATAGGGAACACATCATGGGAAGGTATGTCCATTTTAATTTTTCTTGTACCAATATACCTTCATGAGTTGATCTTAGTATCATGCTTATTTGCCTACATAACATAGTGTCTATAGTGACTTTGTACATTTATGGTCACTAGTCACTTAGTATCTTCTCATGTCCTTAGTATGCCTCCTATCCCCTAAGTTATTATCATAAGATGCCTAAGTCATGATTTTTACATTCCCTTTTTCATTCCTCATATTTCCTCTTGGGAAATATTATTTTCTTCACTGATCACTCCCTTTGGGATTTCATTTGTAATTTGCATTGTAAGACCATGGATAAGACCTAGTCATCCTCACAAATTACCATAATTTTCACATTTTTATCATCCAAATCCTCTATTTTCCCAATTTTCACATGTATTCCTCCTCATTGGTGTTCACTTTGTGAGTTTGCAGTGTAAAACCATGGATAGGACCTGACTCTCCTCACAAAATTTTCCAATAATTCAAGTTACAATAAAAAATCACATGTGTCAAATATGAGATAAGATGTGATTAATTATGAAGTTACACATCATTGACATACTTCCTAGCTTGATTTAGTTTTTTTTATTCTTCATTTATTTTTTAATTTTATCTTCTTATTTTTTGAGTACATCTAAGAATCTAACCATTTCTTGAATTTTTCATACTTCCCAGCTTGAATTAGTGTGATAAATTTAAGACCAATTTTTTTAACAATTTTGTTTTTCTCTTATACTTTCCAACATGATTTAGTTGATTGAATGACTTAATTAATTTATTTTTATACCATTTGTCCTTTTACATGACTTCTATTTTATTACATTATTTTCTTACTTCCCAACATGATTTAGTGTGATCTTACTTGTTTTAATTTGGTTTCAATCTTTCACTTGGTTTAAAAAAAAAATTCCTTTTTACCATCCTATTTACCACCCTTTGGTTATTTATACTTAGTCATTTTATTTTTATTACACATTTCCCAAATTGAAATATTGTGTAGTACATTTTTTATTGATGATATTTTACCAAGTTCTTTTTTCTTGTTTCTTTTTAACCTTGCATGTATTCTACATAATGCTATAAAAGTAACCCCACCTCATATATTTCTTATAATATATATAATAAAATATAAATACATGTTCTATAAAGAATTATATCCAAATCATCAACAACCACAACCATAATGATAACACATACAATCAACGTCAGTATGGCAAAATAATCCATATATCTATATCTCATGAGTTTTGATACAAATACAACTATATACAATGCTCTAGATCTATGGCTAGGCCCCATTTTACCTATCTTGTGGCTTATCCATGCTACCTATATATGCTTCAATTTGACCCCTATGAATAGAATGTTGTAAAGAGTTTATCTAAGATCTCAATCCCAACACCTAACCCTATAGATGAGCTACCTAAGCTTGTACCTATGCCAACTAGACCAAGGTCACTAGATGTATTGTTCTCTCCTACTCTTGTAACTATGTCATATGGGTTAGGGTCATTAAATGTTTCACTCTCTCTTACTCATGTACCTATGTCATATGGGTTAGGGATATTACATGTGTCACTCTCTCCCAAGTGTGTGCCTATGTTATATGTGTCATTATCACCAAATGTGCAATTCTCTCCTCTATTAGGGCCTACCATGCCCATGTCTTACCTATACTAATCTCTATTTTTGGTTTCATACCTTCTCTATATGTTTGTATTTGTATCACTACCTCTTTAGATAGTCTGAACTAGCTCACTTGAGAGGTGGGACAAATGGTACCCTAAGATATTTCAATACAGTGGGGTCATACAACATCAATACATCTTATAGAACATCATGTAGTGAGACCCTCACTAAGGACCCCCATATGATCTCCCCATCCTCTACTACACCTACAAAAATCATGCTAGATAGATATTAGATCATTGATATATCTCAAAATCTATCTCTAGTATATTTTAAGTAAAACTTAAACAATAGTTGACCATATTTTGTTACCTATCTGTGTGGTAGCCACTATTATCTCACCATTTGTATGACCACTAAGCATAGTATCCTCATCTATATAGCTTCAAGTAACCTTCTCTATTGGTTACCTCTAAAAAAAATCCTAGAGATGCCACTTCTACCCATCTCAAAATATGCCTAAGTGGTCTCTCTATAGTCCAACTTTGCTTTAGCCTACCTACTGGGTCATCTAAGACATATGTAGTCTCTATTATATCCTAATACCTCCATCGATACCATGTCCTCAATGGTCACATATCCTCTCATTATGGAGATGGTTTTGGTACCTTTAGTTCTCCCACCTCTACACCCATCTCCTATTGGTTTGATACCTATCATGCTCAACCAGTTAATGGTCTCTCATGATGTGCCCTGAGTGTTGGCCTTATCACTAGTAGCCCTGGTCTTTACATCCCCATAAACTCTCTAACATTTTGGTCCAAAAATAAGGAAACCACTATCAGTGATACTAGATGAGGTAAGACCATTTGCCTTGGTATTTATGCCATCAAATGTGGCTCCATCCACAAAGTGTAATGCCCTATCATCTCTACCATGCTAAAGCTAGTGAAATTGTATCCTAATTAGGCCATGTAGTTGTAATATTCCCATAAGGTTTCCATGATATATCTACTCATCTCACTATCCATAGTGTTAGAATGTGGGGCATGACCTATACTACCTAGTCCTATCTCCATCTATGTACTTGACGTGACCTATCATTAACCTCATGGGGCAACCCAATCAGTTGATACATGGGGAACCTCTCATAGATCTAAGACATAAATAATATGATTGGTCAATAGACTTGTAAACTATGGATAACACTTCATACATGTCATGTATGAGCTGTATCTAGATGATAGACCTTAAATCATATAACATCCTCTCTTCTAGTATCATCTAGTTGAAGGCTATCATGACAAGTGGTACCTTTCTATATAAATTATGGAACAACACTAATGTTTTCACAAGTCCTATCATAGCCTTCCAAGCATTTTAAACCTTTGAGGTATACACATCAAACATACTCATCTTCCAACCTAAGTATATCCTATCCGATCTTATAGCCCATACAACTAAGGCTCTCCTCTCCTCATCACTATCAAGTATCCCCATAGTCATAGGTGTCCCTACTATGGGTAATCCTAAAATTACATGTACATCCTCTTAAGTGATTCCCACCTCTATCATATCCCCCTCCACCTCCCACCTAAAGGTGTTAGTCAATCATTCCTAGTATCCCAAGAACATGACTAACAAATCCAAAATTAAGAGTATCCTACACATCTCTACAATTCTTCTTAGGCTTATAGAGATTAGTCTCACCCTATCTTCTATCATTAGGATCTATAGTAGATTTGATATCCATGACACATCTACCAAATTATAGAATCTGGGTTACCCTTACAATCAAGAAATAATAAAAGATGTATTAGATCATTCATGTCATGTATAATCAAAATACAATATTTTTAAAAATTTAATCACAAAAAAGCCTAAACCATTTTAATTTATCCATTTCAAACTATTTTTAACCTACTCACCCATTTTCCCCCTTAGTTGATCATTCTACCACTCATTCAACCACTTGCACACATTTTCATACTATTTTAGTTCTTTGATCAAACTAGTTTGACCAATTTTTTTCTATCTTTGACTTGGTTGACTTAAAAATCTAAGTTAATGCTCTTATTTTCCCCCTAGTACTACATTGTCATTTAAGACTTTTTATCTCAATTAGCAAAACTGTACTAGTTTGGCAAGTCTACAAAATGTATAGGGTCAACACATACCTACTGGGTTGATAGTGTGGATTTTTCCAAATTTTAACCTACTAGGTTGACTAGGTTGACCCAATTATTTTTCTCAGCCAACATCTTGAAAAAAAGTGCTTTGTAGCAGTTCTTTTCTCAAACCCTTCAAATCCATTTTCCTAAATGTTTTTTCCTACCCTTAGAATTTTATTTTATTTTATTTAGACATCTATAAATTCTTAAAATTATAAATTTTTAAAAATGCACTTAAAACACTAAAATATTCAAAAAATGGCTTAAGATTCTTAGTTGCCTACCTATCCTACACCCACTGCTACCACTAGGGGTCCCTCTCACCTAGCCTATCATCTCACCACCATCCTATCGCATTTGATCTCTCATAGCTCTTTTTCTCTCCTTCACAAGACCAAAATAACAAATGACTTTCATTTCACCCTATTTAAAAAACTTTTCACAATTCAAAATATTCAATTATTTTATGACAGATTCCTTACTTTACCTATATATGTATTTTGAATCATCCATTTTTTGATCCATTAAATGTTTTGGATTTTTTATGACATAGAGAATTTTTTCCACTACCATATTCCTATTTTCCATTTTTTTTAATTTGACTATTTTTACACTAACTTCTACAAGTTCACCTAGTGTTCTTCACATTGGATGCCTTCATTTTCTCTTACTATCTATTTATTTATCTACAATACTAAGGTAATTAAATGTATCTATTTTTGAATTTTTTCATTTCATTTATCTTACTTTTTGCTTACTACACCTTACTTATCATCAACATTATGTGTTATTATGTTTTATTTCCTGAAGCACCATCCTATGTTGCACTCACATGACACGTGATGAGCTTATTGTGGGGCATATGTATACATATAATTTTTCCAAAAGTTTATCACTTATTGAAAATTTATATCTTGTAAGAACCCATCAAGTCTCAATCTCTATGAGTGCATGCCTTAAAGGGTGCACCAAGAAAGGGGTGGTTAGACCATTGGTGCTTTGTAAGATTATTAACCCTTTTACCACTTATTATCTACACATTTGTATCCTAAAACCATTATCCCTAAGATTTTTTTAATCTATTTTACCCTTTCTAAGTATTTTCTACTCTTTATCCTCCTTTTCCTTACCTGAATCCCATTTTGTCAGTCAACTATATTGGGTTGACTAGGTCGGACTTGTATAGTTTCAAGGTATTTTTCACTTAGGATATAGTTGACCTTTGTTTGACCTACCTCATTACCTAATGAATTATTATCAAAAACTATGTTATGTCAATTGGATCGACCCTATTAGCTAGGTTATTAGAAGGATTTAGTGTCAACTCTGCCTTTAAATACAATTTCATTTCCCACCATTTGATAATAAGAAGCGAAGAAGATGTAAGAATGAATGAACATCTTCTTATTGACCATTATACATGAGAATTAAAGATTAGGTTCCATAATTTATTTGGAGATATGGATCTTGTCTTGTGGATATGGCTTATTGATGCATTCATAGGTTGTGTTGGCTAGATCTGATTTGTCTTTGTCATCCTTACATACCACAACAACCTCTTGTAAAGTACCTTAGCCAAGGAAGAGATTGAGGCTCAATGGGTTAATCTTCAAAGGTAAGTATTCCTAACTTTGTTTCTCCTTTGTAATATTAGATAGATAATTTAGTTGTGATTCTCTTCTATGTATTAGTATTCCATATAAATTGATGTGAGTATATGTATTTTATGCATGTTTAGTTTTATTGTTTTTAACCCCAACTTTATGCCACAAGCTTTGGTGAGCACTAGATTAGATTTACATTAATTTTTATTATATTAGGTGAAATATCAAAATTAGGACCCCATTAGGTTTATTATATGATTATGTTAAATTGAAGGCTTTAGAACCCTCTTTAACATAGTGTATTATGATAAATGATCCCCTAATCATGTCTAGTGTATCCCCATATTGGTCATTCTCCCTCTTAACAAATATTTTCCCAATTAAAAGTGTATGTATGCTCTATCTTATTAGATCTAGGATTCATTTATAGACATGATGCATTTTTGATTGCATATATAGCATACCTAATTTATCCATAGAGACAGTGTGTTAATAAGACTTCACATGAATCTCTAAGAAGATCTTTGAGACTATGATTAAATTTATATTTTAATTAAAATAAGCTTTATATGATGTTTTTTTAGATAGATGTGGGGTTTTTATTAGGTCCCCTAATGCAAAAAATAACAATTTTACAAAAACTAGCCTGCATGCACAAATGTGAATGCAATAAAACCATTGGAAAGCCCTCAACAACCAATCAAATAAGGACCTTGAAGAAAACACAAGATTACAAAAAAAATTCCCATGGCAAAAACCTACCAATACAAATAATCCTACCTTCAAAGGTAGGTATGACAAGAAATGTCAAACAAAAAGCATTAGCCACAAGCAAGCTAAAAGACCAAAAACCTAGAAAGACTATGATCTTTGATAATAAGGGTCATTTTCCAATGAGTCATTTTTTCCCCTTTGTTACCTTTTTTTATTATAGACAATAGTGTAATATCCAGGTCCCTCAAAGTGCATTTTAGGGAGGCATTTTACATTACTATAATTTCCAAAATGGAGGATTGCAATTTTAGAGATGTGATGCAGGCCAAAGGAATGTTCTTCATAGGAAATATTTTTGAATTTGATTTCTACCCATAATCAAATTGAACCCTAAATTCTTTCCCTTAAACTAGGTCTAATTTATACCCATGCTCTGATTGCATCCTTGAATCCATATCCAAACCTAGAGAGGAGTTGGGCTAATTTCATCTCTTTCAACTACAGGTTGTATGATAATATATTTAGGGCCATCTTCTTTCCACTAAGAGTTTCTCTTTATAGTTTTTAGAGCTAAACATTCATTTACCAAGTGTCTAGTTTGGAATCATTTACAACATTTGAAGGTAAGATCTTCATAGTCAATGGGCTGCATCCAAATTTTATTTTTGACTTTAAGTTCTACCTGAGTAGGCAATTCTTTAGTAATATCCACCTTCAGTAAAGTCTTGGCATAAGTTGACTAAAACCCATTCAGGATTTTTGGGTCAACACTCCAAAATTCTCTAATGGATTATATTATACTTTCGAAAACATCATGTTCATAAAATTTTAGAGGAAGATTCAGAAGCCTAATCCAAATGAGTTTCAAATTAAAAATTTCCATATATGGGTTAAAATTAGAGTGCCATGGTTGTGCCATAAGCACATGATCTCCCCATACCCATTGAAATTAATTACTAAAGATAATAAACTTGTATTCAATATTATTAAAATCACAATAAAAATACCTTTTACACAAGGATCAATTTAAAATGTTTTAGTAACCATATCCTACCATTTCTTCAATACCCATTCATCAAGTTGTAGTTTTTGTAAAGCTTGTGAACCAGTAGATCATTACAAGGGTAGATAGTTGTTCTTCCTTAATATTTATGGTTACCAACTCCTCCTTAAAAAATAAAAGGGTGGGGAAAGTTTTATCTAGTGCTAAAGTTTAATGGAGAAGCTTCTTGGATACCAAATCCATAAAGGAAGGATGCAGGTCCTCTTTAGCCAAGGTCTCCCTTGTAACATCAATGAACTTAGGAGAATCAAATCCATCAACTCTAGTAACCTTTGAATATTTGAGAGTTCCC
Source organism: Torreya grandis (assembly GCA_037957365.1). NCBI lineage: Eukaryota > Viridiplantae > Streptophyta > Pinopsida > Cupressales > Taxaceae > Torreya > Torreya grandis. Next base: position 677,719 of record JARHVA010004625.1, read on the forward strand.
CCTAATGTGGCTATGGGATAGCTACCTATTGATGCCTCTACATGAAACCATGGAGAAGGAAGTTTTTGGGAATTAGTCACCCCTATAGCTGACACAGAGCATGATCTTGATTTTATTGTACTAGTCTCTACCACTACCATCACACCATTCTCCTATGACTTAGAATCTCTAAAGTGATTAGGGTTTAATGAAATTTTCTTTTAAAATGATCCCCTCAAAATTTTTTTTTCTATACTAAAAATTTGGGTATATGAATTTTATAACTTGAATGCCCAAACTAGCGGTGAATAGTATCCCTATCCATGGACTGTGGAATGCATCATTACATTGAACATAGGTTTTAATCCAATTTCCAACCCACATCACATTAAACATTGAGCTAGTTATCCCATTGCATGTGGATTATTTTCATGAAGGTGTGCATACCTTACCCTCTGTAGGATTAGACCTTGTGGCCTTCATTTTAGGATCACATGTTCTTAACCATTAGGCCAACTCAAGTACGGTTGATTTATATGATGTTATTGATGAAGTATTCCATGAAATATATCAACATTTATGAGTATATTTTTATGCGTCATCACATTATTATTCACATTTTCATATGATTTAGATTTGATATTTATATTTCACTATAGCCTTGGTGATGCATTATTTATCCTTATTCTCATGATATTTATCTTCAAGTCTTCACTATTTACTTTACAAACATTGCTTTTTGATTTAAATTTCCAATTTTTTTATATTATTATTTTATCATTGGCATTTAATTCCTCTATGTTGGGATTATTTTTCCTTACATTTTTTCTTGTTTTAGATCATTTTTGAATAGTATATCTATTTGTGTAACATGGGTATTATACTATACCAAATACTATCTTATTTCCCATATGATCAACTATAAATAATATCCATCATTGTAAAATTTAATACATAAATGGATGTATTTTTATCCTCATTTATCCCATATAATTATTTCACTAAAAGAACACATAAGGTTAGTCTTGATATTTCACACTTGTGGGCGAGTCTAAGAATCTTTAGGGTGACATGTATTTAAGTACTTATCTATTGTAACCAAAGCATATTATTTCCTATGTTTATCACTTGTGTCACTAATGATTGATTTTTAAATACATACAGAGGATAAATATAAAAATCCATAAAAATTTAAATCTAGATAAAAAAATAAAAAAATAAAAAAATAAAAAAATAAAAAAATTAAATTACAAATTCAAAAGTCAAAATCACACCAAAAGACATGATTTTTATTTAGCACATATCCTACTCTAGTTGAATCTCAAACTCCATATTTAGAATAAAAATAGAGTATAGGTCCATTATAGTACGGTAGGATAATAGACTGGTATAAGAGGTCTCATTATATTAATTAGTTCCACCTACTTTTGTAAGAAATTACCCAATCTTTGTAGGATACCAATGCCTCTATAAGGGGTCTTGAAGAATAGGGAAAACATTGTGGGAAGGTATAACCAAATTATTTTTTCATGTATATACAAATTTAATGGGATTATCTATATACTTCAATTATTATCCAAATAATTTTTCTACTAGCGAGAGTATCTTAGGTCTTTGTTGTCTAAAAATTCTTAGCACTTGCACATTTGCTTAGTGTGTCTCATTTTTACTAAAGATATATAAAATTCCTATTTATTTATTTCCATTATTTATTTTCATCATATTATCCTTGATATTCCCCATTGAATAATAATTTAATAACTAATCATTCCTCTTTGGTTTTTCTTTTGTGAGTTGTAGTGTAAGAGCTTGGATAAGACTAGGCCTTGCTCACAAAATGCCCTTATTTCCTATAAACACTTACCATTTTTACACATCATAGGTTTTAATTATGTGATTTTTAGTTTTATAAATTAATTAGGACTAGTAATTCTTCAAAAAACTCCCCTACTTGTAAAAACTATGTGCCATGTCTTATCATAAATAACCATAATCTTTAAAATTATAGACTAGCACAAACCCTAAGCTTGTTTTGTCATTCTTATTTAACTTCATGTTCAAATGTCTCTTATTTATATTTATTTACATATATTTTATTTTTTAATTATCTTATATTGATATTTATCTCATTTACATATATTTATTTTTTCATTTCTCATTTCCTACACATTGGAAACATTTATTCTTATTTTACATCTTTATTTTCATATATTTGCTCACATTTTTTTCATTTTCAACATATTTTACAAGTGGCAGCTTTTATTAATTTGATCTAAGGATAAGATCCATCATGAATATGTGCTATACTAATTAGAAAGGAATAATACTACCTTCTTTGAACATTATGTTGTAGTAAATGCATTCATGACTATAGAACATTTAATTATCCTTATAGATTAGCCACTTGGCCCTACACCTATGTTAATTGTCTAGATATATTAAATTGAATGGATCTCTCTTGATTTAAGGCCTTTCATACCTATAACTCTCCTCAATACACTCTCACTATCAAAGTAGCCTATGCTCCATTTGATAGCATGTAATTTTTTTGAGTTATCTCATTAAAAACCTAAACCAAATAGAATATACATGTGTTTAAGGGACCACATGATCAACCATCTACGTACTATCATTTTAAGGCAGCAGGCCATACATTATTTAATGATGAGAAGTCTCCACCATGGTCTCTAATCCAGTCTCCTCCACTATAACATTTAAAAAAAAAAACTAAAAATTACATCATATCTCACATGTATATCTCCAAAATCATACATCCATATAACATGTATATCTATCTATTTGTGTATGTTAAAAATAAACATCCATAAAACATATCTTACTTACCAAAAATAGATCTATATTCTTGAACAAAAAACACCTCATATTAACCATGGCTTCATGGTGGTGAAAAACAATTATACTAATCATCCAAAATAACACACGCACATCATGTTCCATGATGAAACCACCTCATAATCAAACAAATCAATGAAATACATGTAGTTATATCTCCCTATGATGGTGGCTTTGGTAGTGATCATGTCTATAATTATGGATAAACTTTATCTTATCTCTATTTTTGTCTCCATGGTTGTGGTTGTGATGTTTACTTCTATGGAAAATAAATAACACTCCCCCTCCTTCAACTACAACCAAAACTCATCACTATTATTGGTGTCATTTTCTCAAATAGTTAACTCATTGATTCCATATAAAAAGAACCTCTATTGGTACCCATGAACCTCCCACACCATACATTTCTCATGTATTCTAAACCTAAAATTATATAAATAGTATAGGATATTCCAGGTGTGGAATCCTAAAACTTCCTTGTAAATGAGGCACTAAATGCAACTCTACCCACCAAATATAGTGTCTTATAATATTAAATTGAATGTATGCATGAAATATATTTGGTAATGAGCTATAATTCTTTGGCATGCCTTAATATGAGCACCGAATAGTCTCACCCTAATTCACAATGTGCATCATTGGGCATGTGGAAGAACATGCCCCACATGGTCTTATGTCCACCTTCACAAGTTTAGAAGGAAATCATCCAAAACATGAGGTAAAAATGTTAGCCTATACATGGTAAATATCTCATATATTTAGATATAAAATAAAATAACATGACCCATTGTTTTTTATCCCCTAGATAACATACTACAAAAATTGTTAACTAACTACACCCAAATCATTGAAACTAAATTATATAATGTGCCTTGCTCTAACATTGACTAACACAACTATATAACATAAAAGGGGAATTTCCCATCTATGTTTATAATAGATAAATTGATATGTCACAATTCTAATAATGACCTTCGAGATATTATTAATGACTAAAACATACACATTAAATAGACACTACCAACCTAGGTTAGACATATTTCTCTAAGCCTGCAACCCATAAATCTAGGGCTCACTTATCATCATATGAATCTAGTGTGTTTCAAAATATTGGAATTATAATTATTAGTGAACCTAAAAAATCATGCACATCCTCCATGATTACACTCTAATCACATCAACACATAAAATTCACCATAGGGTAGATCTTGTGTCTCAATTAGGTAGACAACAACTATTTTATTAATAATCAAAGTCAGTACCTAGAAAGGGTGACTTTATTTCATTAACCCTTTATACACACAAACATGAATATATAAGTTTTCATCTATGACTGGTAAAAATCAACTACCTAATTAACAAACTCTCTATGAGAATTCAACCTGTAAGTTAGTTTTATTATTAACTCAAAACATAAAACCAAACTAATTATATATGACAATGATTATTTAAGGGGTTTTCATTATAAATAAAGATAAATGGAACTCTACAATTTAGTTATTACTAATAACATAAACTAAAGTTAGGACTTTACAATAGTTCTTAACAAACACCCCATGATCCAAAGTCAGATCTTTGGACACAGCCAAGATTTTTTTTGAATTTTTCAAATTTAATTCTATCAAGGGGTTTTGTGAAGATAGCAGTTGTCTAATAAATAATTGGGAAATATATTGGATCAAGTACTTTATTGGACACTATCATTCACAAATAATTATATTTGACATTCATATGTTTTATTTTTACATAAAAATTTAGATTTTTAGACATCTTGCTTGCACTTAGACTATCAATGAATAACTGTGTATGAGTAACCTAAGAAATCTAAAGATCTTCAAGAATTCACTATAAATATACAATTTACATGGAAGCATCCAATGCTATGATGTATCCTAATTATGATGATGAATTTTACATTAAATAATACTTATTACAACACCCAAAATGGTATCTGAACCCATATGCATAGTGTACCTTATTGTGGATAGTCTATTATCCATACATCCACAAAAATCTGCATCACAATACCTAAAAAGTTTTAATTTTTTTGTGTGGTGATACTCAAGTCCAGATGTTTTTGTTCCTTCAAGGTTAAAAAGTACACTTTTTGCTACATGCTAATTAATTTATCTAGGTTAATTCATACACCTATAAAAAATTTTGACTACAAATGATACATCAAACCTCCCACTAACTATCTATATTTAGTTTCATCAAAAAATGCACTACCATCATCCTTAGATAATTTCAAGTTAATTTACATTGAAATGAGGGTAGGTTTTTAATCATTCATGCCAAAATTGTTTAATAACTCAAAAATATGTTTAGTTTGTGAAATGAAAATACTTTGATCTTTCTAAATAAATTTAATGCCAAGATAATAGTGAATAAGTCCAAGATTTATCATCTCAAACCCATATTTTAGTTACTTCTTCATAGACTTATTGTGGGTTTCATCATTTATTATGACAAATAAGCCATTGACATAAATAACAATAATTACCAATTTAGTTCACTACACTTTAATATAGAGAGTATCATCAAATTCATTATGCATAAAACTAATTTTATGCAAGTAGGAATCCACATTTTAATACCAATCCATGGGTTCGTATTTGACCCCATAGAGATACTTGATTAATTTACACATTTTATGTTATGTACCCACTTTCTCAAAACATTGGGGTTGTTTCATATACACTTGATCCTGCAAATCATAATTCAAAAAGCACTTTTGACATCAATCTGATGTACTTTTCAACCATTTTTCATTGTTAAAGAAAGAATCATATGAATAGTGTGCCATTTAGAATTTGGTGAAAACATTTCCTCATAATAAAAGCCTTCTTGTTGTGCATAACCTTTTGAAACAAACTTTGCCTTATGTTTATCAAAGGAGCTATCTAATTTATACCTAAACCTATAAACCCATTTGCATCCAATGGGCTAAACATGTAGAGGAGTATCAATCAAAAGCCATGCATTATTGTTAAGACTGGCATCATACTTATTTTTCATTGCATTTTACTAAACCTATTTAGTATAATCTTCCTCAAAATTGGACAACTCAGTGGAAGAAGTAGTAACAACCATTGCATAACTTACCAGTTTATGAGAACTCCTAGGACATGTTAGACAAAATTTATCTACTTTTAAGTTAGGACTTATTTGAAAGTCTTAACTTTAGTTTAGGTTGTCAGGTAATAATAAATTGTAAAGGGGCATGAATCTTTATTTATAAAGACACACCATTTAATGAACATAGTCATATTTACTTAGTTTGGTTTTATGTTTTATGTTAATAATGAAATTATCTCACGGGTTTAATTCTCATAGATATTTGGTTAATTAGGTAGTTGGTTTTTATGGGTCATAGGTGAAACCTATATATTCATGTTTGTGTGTGTAAATGGGTTAATGACATATTGGAACCATTTCCATGTACTAATTTTGATTATTAATAAAATTATTGTGGTTTACCTATTATAGACACAAGATTTACCCTAAGGTGATTTTTATAGGTTGAAGTGATTCAAGTGATATTAGTGGTATCAAAGCATGATAAAGAAAGCATGAAAATCTAGGGTAAAATAAGAGGTGAAATAATTCATGTGATTGGACAAGTAAGGATCATGTGAAATCAATTTTGAAAATATAAGGTATGTCCTTTATTAAACTTTGGTGTCAAAAATTGAAAAATTATTCAACTATTTAATTTTTCAAATACATTTTAATACTCAAAGCCTATGATTGGAGGATACATAATAAATTGATAATTAATTATCCTCCATTTTGAAGCTTGATCATCTTGTAGAAATTTTTTACTCAAATCAATTATTAAAATTCTACCCAAACAGATAAAACTAACCATTTGTATTTCAAGCTTATATAACCCATGGAAAATGTGGTACAACCTCCATAAGTGTGTTTAATAAGTTTAAAATGAATTTTCTAAAAAAAAATTATCATTTATAATCTCTATTTGCCAAAAATTAGATCATAAATAATCCTAAAATTTTTTAAATCAAATTTTATGAGTTGTATGGCCTTTCTTTACACATGTATGACTCTCATGGTGTCTTATAAACTTAATCTATCATATTGTTTCTAAAAATAAATAAATGAGAACCTTAAACTAATCAAAATATATAATTTTATGGCATGGGAGAGTCAGGATTTTTTGGATTAGAATGGCATCCTATAACAGCCATGATGCTTGAATACAATAGGAAAAATAAAATTTTCATTTTAAAATGTTTTGCTATAGCTTCATAAAAAAATTAGGTTTTTGGGCATCCACCTAAAAACAAATACTTTTCTTTTCTCAAAAAACTTCATAGATGAATTATTTTTTACTTGTAAAATTAATTATTATTATTTATTTCAATAGAGACAAAAATTAGGCTTAAATATAATTTTTTCTCTATATGTATTATAAACGCTCATGGAGCAATTAGAAAGGATAATGTTTTATAAAAACTTGGAAGATGGAGGTCTAGGGTTCAAATATCAATTTTGGTGAAATTTTCTATTTGGTCAATTTGTTGTTTAGAGGAATATTCCATTTTTAAAATATTTTTCATGTTTTGAGTATTGTAAAGGGAATAAATCATGTAAAAGAGTGAAATATAGTGGGATAAAGGTAATAGTTGTGTGTTTATTTGATGAAATAAGGGTGTAACTGGTGAATTAAAGGTGTAATTAGTGAAATAAGGGTGTAATTCTATTGTTTTTTAGTGAGATTAATTGAAAAACCCATCAATAAATCTCTCTTTTGATATATGTGGAGGTTAAGTGAAAAACCTTATAAAAGCATTGTTTTGTGCCAAGTGTTATTGTGATTGTGATTTTATTTCATTTCTCCCATTTAATTTCATTTCAAAATGACTAAAATTCAAAATTTACTTTCAAATAGTGATCATTTAACAATTTACAATTATAGTAATTGGAAATGTTTAATGGAAGCTTCATTAGTTTTCAATGAATTATGGGATGTTGTGAAGAGTGAAAATTTTGTGTTTCATACCGAACAGTCTAAAATTGATATTTTGAATATGTATGATTATAAATCCCTATATTTAATCTAGATTTTTTTATTTAGAGATACTTACATTCATATTTAAAACTCTCCCCAAAGTTACATTAGGTAATATTTTATTTGTTTTATATGATAAAAATTCCAAGCAGAAGAAAATATATATACAAATGTAGTTGTTTAATTTATCATTATAGTAAGATTGGGATATAGGATACTACATGTCTAAGTTGAAAAATATTGATACTAATTATACTAACGTTGGGTTTGGTAAACTTCATGATGATCTTATTGTCACTACTGCATTGAAAGGATTACATGTGTCCTATAATTTTTTTTGTGTAAATGTTTCATGTCTCTAAAAATATCATAGGCATAAATTTTGACAAACTTTTTGAGTTGATTATTCGTAATAATCTTTCTCTATGCAAGAAATCCAAGAAAACCAAAGAATCCCATGTTACAGAGTCCAAGCCTAGTTCTTCTTCTAGTCAACACAACTATAGAGGGAAAAATTATAGAGGGGGTATAGGTTATAGAGAAGGAAGATTTAAATATAGAGGTAAAATATATAATTAGATCAAATATTCTAATAAATAGTGTATCCATTCTCATTAAAATGAGATGAGTGATAGAGGATGTGATCAAAACTCATATAGAGTAAGAGGTCAAGGTAGATCAAACATTCAATGTCATAGATGTGAAAAATTTGGTAACATTAATTCTTAGTATAGGATTCCTTTTGAAAATTATTTAGAGGTGAGAAAAAGTGATTAATTATAAATCTTCTCAATATTATAACCATAGATATAATTAATTAAGTAATTTTGCTCATGAATATACATTCAATACTTTAGGGAACATTTTTTATATGGAATATAAGTTTAGAGATGAGTTCATAGATGTGTGGGTTTTAGATACAGGTGAAACTAAAAATGTTGCACTTAGGTGAGACTTATTTTGGACTTTCAAAGAAGAATATATCACTCCAATATTCTTAGAAAATAAGTCTATTCAAAATCCACAAAGACTTGGGTCTATTTATATTCTTCTTCCTAATGGTTTTATCAAATACCTGGAGAATGTTTGGTATGTTCCCATATTGTAAAAAAAAGATTTCCTTGGTAACTATACATAATAAGGGTTATCAAATTATGCTTGAAAATGGGCTCATTTATATTAAACCAGTAAAATATGGATACAAAAACATGTATACAGGTTATGTAAATAGAAATTTGGTTTGTTTGCATTTAAAAGGGATTCTTCCCATAGTGGAACTAGAAATAGTTATTGATATAGGTACATATATAATGTCTAAAAAGCATTTTTTGAATTTCCACTATGTATATTTAAATATTCTCTCTTTGGTGGACTTACAAAGATATGGTATGGTAAATGGTTTTCCCACTTTATGCATAGTATTATTTGTGAATCATGTGTTTTAGGCAAACATACAAGGGAAAATTTTCATAGAATTTTTTCATGGTGATCTAAAAAATGTTTGCAGTTAGTTCATAGTGATGTTTGTGACATGAAAAAGTCATCCATTAGAGGGTACAGTTATTTTGTGTTGTTTATTGATGATTTTTATAAGATGACTTGGGGGTTTTTTATGAAAAATAAATCATAGGTTTTCACTAATATTTTTGAATGGTTACAAGTAGTTGAAAAATAAATATGTTCCTACTTAACTAGTTTTCATTCAGATAATGGTGGTGAGTATACTTCAAATGAATTTTTGGATTATTATTGACAACATAGAATTCATTGATAATACAATAATGTTTATAATCCAAAACAAAATAGAGTTTATAAACGAATGAAAAATACTTTATAGGAAAACCATCAAGCTATGTTGTAATATAAACATCTCAATGATAAGTTTTGGGTCGAATCTATTGGTACTAAAATGTATTTGAGAAACATGTCCCCTATAACTACACTTTTAGATAAAACTCCATATGAACCTTTACATAGGTTTAAACCAAAAGTTAAACACTTGAAATTTTTTGGATGTCATTGTTATGATTTAGTTCATGATAAACATAGAACTAAGGTATAACCTTAGTTAGAAAATGAATCTTTCTTGGGTATTCAAAAAATAAAAAGGGGTATCATTTACTTACATGGGATACATGTAAATTCATAGTGAGCAAGGATGTGATATTTGATGAATTTGTTAATATGAACACTAGAGAGATTGACTCACAATTTGATAGGTTATAGAGGAATATTTAAAAACATGCTAAGGTATTAATTAACGAGTCTAACTCTCATATATTATGGTATGAGACTAGTATCCCTTCTATTTATTTTACTTACTCTAGTATTTCACATAATAATGACTTATAAAATGTTTAAAATTATCTAATTATTCCTTCAAATGGTTCACATGAAGATAATTCAAGTATTCCTAATCTTAACAATTTATATAAGTGTCCAAAATGGTCTCAAAGTACTTTTTCTTAAAATACTTTGATCTTTATGAGTCACTTCTATGATAAGATAATGAATAAGAAGTCCAAGATATATCATCTCCCACTAATATCCTTTAATCAAATCAACAAATAAAATTCACCATAGGGTAAATCCCTTCAATGGTCTTCTGATGAAGTCACTATATGGTGAGAGATTATCAAATCATCTCGATGATATATAAGTGCTAATAAACAAAATCTCTTCTCAATTAAGAAATTATATGGAATATTAATCCATGAACAAATCCTAACACATAGGAAGACACTATAAAAACAAATTACAATCCTCTACTACAAGGAGGATTCTCACCACTCAAACATGTTTCCAATTCATAGGGGTATTATGAAATTGCCTAGCATATATTTGATATTACTAACACATAAAATACCATCTAACATGTTCAAAAATACTTAGGTGAGAATAATCCCATGCTTATACAAGAACCACTATGAAATACATAAGTGGACCCTATCGATATAATTATCAATCATACGACCTAACCATCACCAAGGATGATTTATCTAAGGTTATCAAGAAGGTTATATTAATATCTTGTTCACAAAACTCATAAATTTTTTTAAGTACACATGTACCCAACATGGTATACAAAAATCACTCACAAATTTATGTCAATCTAACCCTTTAACAACTCTAATAAAGTATAGATGATACCTAAGGACATGCACTCATTCACCCACAAATCCATAAGTCAAAAGGGTTCTCAAAGTGACATCCCAACTTCAAAAAATCATGTGTCATACCCATTACGGTTCCTTGGAACTTAGTTCCTCTATGTCAATTACAAAACACACTTACACATAAATTACATCAAAATCATATAATGATAGATGAAAACCTTGTAAATAAGGGGAAAACACTTCATAAAATTAATTTAATTTACAAATTACATTCTTATATGATTATGAAAATGAAACCACTATAGAATGCATCCTCTTAGGCAAATACATTACTAATAATCAAGGATGTGAAACACCTATGTTACTCATCAATCCATACTCAAGAATGAACCGAACATCATAATCTAGATATGGGTGTGGTATGCATATGAAATTGAGGAACTACAAGCCCCAACACAATCATCCAATTATATATTTCATGCCACTCAATTATGCATGCATTTTCAAAACACTTACTATAAAAAGGATGCAATGGCCAACACAAAGATAATTTTTATTTCAAAAGGTCTACACCCAAAAAATATTGGATATCAAAATTAATGATAAAATATATGCTCTAGGAAACTAGCATATAAGCTAAAAAATGAAATTCGTACTCTTATCATGACCATGTTGAACAATGAGGACATACACCAACTCAGGGTCACTACTACCTCTATCTATAAAATATAATTCTCTTATATCTAAGCTATCAACACTCATATGAAACCCACACAAATAGATGCCACTACCATATAATTAAAAATTCTCTATGAGTAATTTATCTCCCTATTATCAAGGAACTCAAACTATTATGGATACATCAATCCATTCAATATACACCACAAGATAAAAGGTACACTCTAACCTACTTAGCACTAAGGAAAACCAATTCACATTCCTCTCAAAGTTCCCTATCAATAAGGTCACCTATGAACCATTATTGGTTCATCACAAGTTTAGTATCTAAATATATACTCCAAGGAATGAGGTGATAACCTCAAAGGGGTTGTTGACCACAATATTTAATATCAACATCCAAATTATAATTTTATAACTTGGGTATAGGATAAACATGTGACAATAGGTTATACTACCAATATAAAATATGTGTTACTTGATTAAGTTGATTGATCACACCAGATTAGTGACAAGATGATATAAAGGCAAATATGTTACTCTATAACCATCACCAACATCTAAAAAGGATGGAAAATCACTCTATTATGGGGATAAAAATAAGGCATATCTCACTACCAAAAGGAAAAAAAGTGCCATTCACTAGTAGGATAGGTTAAAATAAAGTGACCCACATGATTTTCCCTAACAAGGAAATGGATGTGATATCACTAATACATCACATAAGGTGAAGATAGTATATAATGATGCTCAAATTTACAAAGATATGTTTCAATTAGAAAACCCACGTGTAAAAACATGAGGATATCAGTCCCTCACGTGAACCAAGTATGTCCCTAAGTATTTGTAATTGTTTGTAGTCCACATAAATAAAGATTTCAACTTAAGGAGGGACTAAGCCCAAACTCTTCCTAAAACTACTCATATGTAAGAGTTGACAACTAAAGAATATGGGGATTGTTTCACTAAAAGCATATTAATTCATTAAAATATCATCACTCAAGATAAAAAAACATCAAGTAACCCTATATCAAACTCCACATGATTAATTTTTTTCCATGAAGGGGGTCAATGAAGTAAGACACGCCTATCTCAACCATAGGTGTATAAGACATTATACTATCTAGATAAGATTAGAACTCATAGTTTTAATACCCAATATCAATATATCCCAATAAAATATCAATGAAGTCCTCCAATGTAAGATTAATATGTCTAAGATCATGGAAATGTCCCAACAACCTACAACAAAAATATCTCCCTAGTGAGGTAATGGTCACAAAGACCTAACATCCATCTAACTCTCTAACACTTTCATGAAACCTTTTATAATGTAGATAATAATATAAAATATTTATATGATCTTAGTTTTGTATACTTATAAAATACATATCAGGGCTCTACACTTTCGTCTAGACCTTCCTACTACCAAAAGGATGCATTATCCATCTCAGTCTACCTAAATTTGTATCTCTTAGTTTGATCTATGTCATTCTAGTGATCCAAATCTCTTACACTTCACAACAATATAAAAAATTGATAAACATATTTCATTCTCAATTTTATATGCATGATTGTTTTCTATCTTCCTTGAAACTACTAGTCAAAGTGGGAGACTGCCACTAATGATAGTGTCCAGATCTTTATCTAGTGTCTAGTAACTAGAAGTCATGTAAATTGTAAATGTCTCAAAATACATGGGTCAACCTAACTATCTTAATTAACCCTACTATGGAATACTTTCAAAAATTTTGGTATAAATAAAAGTTTAAACCTTCTCATTTCTCATCTATAAAATACCAAGGAAGTGTAGGATTGGATTACAAAGGTTATTAGTCAAGCATTAGTCAATAAATCCATGAAAATGATTAAAGATCTCAAAAAAATAATCCAACATATTCTAATAGGTTTGATAATAATAGTGAAGAAAATTTTTAAAGAAAACAATACCTATTACCTTCCCAAATTATTTACACCACCCAAGAGTGGCTCCAAGCGTGTTCTCCCCTTGATCTGGAGCTCTAGTCTTTATCAACAATGGCTTCTTTGATCCTCCATTACCTCAATAAATTTATACATAACTGAGGATCAATAAAATAAATATATAATTTTCTTATCAAATGAAGACTAAAAATAAAACACAATGATCAACACAAAATGTTGTGGAGACGATTATGCATTATAAGTTCACAATAATTTAACTTGAAATGGTGTTAGGAGGCCTTCTATTTATAGATTTATAAAAGGGGCTAAGATCAACCATGACCATACATATCAATATTGATATGTGTGTCCATGGAATAATCCAATATTTTCAATAAAATCCATAAATATCTTCATGATGATTTGGAGGGAAAGGCATTAACTAGGCATGGGTGCCCCATAATCTTGATATTTGTTGCATTATGGCTTGAGAATACCACCCCATAGATGATGTCACTAAGTTATGTAGATTTCGAGAATCAATTTACATTAATTAAATAATAAATATTATTTATTTTAATTAATTATATTTAAACATGATTAATCAATTTTAATGTAATTCTTTAGAAATTGGTGCACAATTAATCAAAATAGTCAGAAAGTCATATTAATGGGTCATAATTTGACTCAAGAGGAATTAGAAGGTGATTTTAGATGTGTTGGAACCATATTACAATTTAAGATGTTACCAACACAAAATAACAAAGGTATATGATGTTTAGTAATGAATTAGAAGAAATGAGTGATCTAGAGCACAAAAAGGCAAAATCATTATTTTGACTCAAAATGAATTGATCAAAGTTAAGACTCACATAAAATGCATTGCCCTATTTAGGGATACATTAGCCTAAATTGGCACTTGAATATGCCAGTATTGAATCATTTATCATGGTTTTAATGATTTTGGCCTAATTTGGGCATTTGAGTGCAAATTTAGTAAGATTGACAATTTCAACACAAATAGTGTTAGGAATTAGATGTCTACATTTTGACCTTATTTGAGAAGGTGTAGTGAGACATTCAGGTGAAGCAACATCTTTTCAAAGAAAATAGTTGTCAAGAAGAAATTGTAAATGACCCATGATGACCCCTTGAGAGGACATACAAGGATTAAAGAGAAGGATGGACTCTCTAAAAGAGAAGGAAAGCAAGATAATAACCTATCAAATAAATCACATCTAGATGAGCTGATTCTTGCACACATGGTCACCATCAATGATTAAAATATAATTAGAATTATAATGGGCCTTGAAGATGAGGGTAATGAGAATTATTCAATCCATAAATTCAATAGACACACTTTAAATTCTCCCAAATTGAGAGTGCAAGATGTGCACTTAAAATATTGATCAATCCTGAGACACGTTGCATGCTAAAACATTATTATCATGGGAAAATTGTAGAGAGATTGGAATTAGAGGAAAAGGATAATGTGGTCTCCATAAAGATGATAATAAGAAGTTCCCTTATAGATCAAATTTTATCATGACAAATAGTTGTGCCTATTAGGGCTAATTTTGATCATTGATAAATAATAAATAATGGTTTACCCCTATAGGGATGATTTGATTATTATGGTAGGCTTCGATGTGGTGCCTTAGTATGGGAAAATTAGTAAGAAATTAGCTCAAAGATATAACCCAAAATCCATGTTAAAAAGAGTAAGCACAATCATAGATGTGATGGTGTAAATGTCTTAGAAAGTCACAAAGAACCATGCATATAAGAATGCACAAAGTGATGAAAGAGATGAAAAGAAGAATGAAAGATATCTGAACTAACCTCAATAAAAATCGAGTGCTACTTACATAGTCTAGTAAGACCTCAAGCCAATGTAGTTTTGTTAAGAAATGGGATATAATATAATGAGGAATGAATAAAACTAACCAAAGATCAATTAGACTCATGGTATATATGAGGAGATGCACATCTAAACATAGATTCAAGTGCTAAATATATTGAGATTGTGAACATAAGATTGCAATAAGGGAAGATTAGTATTGTGTTAGTATATGAAATCAAAATAAAAATAACACACTAATAGATAACACCTTAAGCCTATTTCAATGGGGGGATTAGTTAACAAGAATAGAATAAAAAACACAACTAAAATTCAAAATAAACCTTATTTCACCTTCTTTGGATTTTCCAAATAGTTTGTTGAAGTGGATTGATTGGTTTGTACTCATGAAGTTTGCATCAATGAAGTGTGGCTACCTCCATCTCTCCTTGGAACCATGTTTGGCTTTGGCTTGGATTGGATTGGATCAATATTTGGGCATTATAACACTAATTAAATGACATTTAGAATTCATAAATGCATGATAACTTTGGATTATGAGAGATTAAAAAACAATAGGTAAGGCCTTTTATTTATAGATTTTTAGAATGGTTTATAATCAACCTAAGCCATCCATCTCAAGATGAAGATGTGTGGCTAAGGATTAATTCAATTATGTAATTGAAATTCATAAATAGGCTCATAAATATTTGGGATAGAGGGGCATTAATTTAGATATTTGTGGCATTTGTGGATTATAGATGCCACCCCATAGGATGATGTCATTTGATGATGTAGTTAATGACAATCAATTTATAAAAATAAATATTAAAAAAATTACATGGAAAATTAACTTAATATCTCATTTTTTTTCAATTAGCCTTAAACATGATTAGTTAACTTTGATGTAAAACCTTGGAAATTTGTACACAAATTAATCAAATTGGTCAAAATGTCATATTATTGGCTCATAATTTGATTGGATTAGAATTATAAGTTGATGTTAGATGAGTTGGAACTATTATCTCATTTAGGATATTGTCAATGTAAAATAACAAAGGCACGTGTCTTATACAATAAATTTGATAGAAAAGAGCAATTCAGAACACCCAAGTGAAAAAATGGCATTTTGACTCAAAATGATTTGATTAAAATTAGTCAGCCCATAAATTTCATTACCCTATTTAGGGAGAATTTGGCCAAAATTGGCACTTGAATATGTCAATTTCAAAGATTTTAAAGTGTTTTAGTGTATTTAAGCTAAATGGTGAATTTTGGTAGAAATTGGTCAAAATCTAGATTAAATACTATTGGTATCTAGATTTAGGTGTCTATAGTTTACCCATATTTGGGAAGATGTTGCAAACCATAGGCAAAATAATGTCTTCTAAAATAACTAGAGATTACCTCTATGCCAAGAAGAAGATGATGGTTTAAGAAAAAGCTCCAAAGAATGTTTGTGAAGCCTACGATGATGCCCCCTCTAGGGAGTGGCCATCACATTTGTTGATGGATGGTCTCTAAAAAAGAAGCAAGAATAAAGGTGGAATTAAACTATGGTTGAGATTAATCTAAATGATAAAATTCTTGCATGCATTTATTTAAAAAGGGTAACTGATTTCCCAAAATTAGTTATAATCAGGAATAAAAGTCAAAATAATCATTTGACTATAGGAAGTTATAATCATTAAGAGGACCTAGATTGGCTAAAGATGATTGTGTCCTAGTTAGGGCTAATTAGTATGAATAACACAAGGATATAACCTAGAATATAAATTAAATATGAGTAGGTTATAACATAGATGCGATGGTCTAATGACTAAATAAGCCACAAAAAACCAATCATATGAGGATGCATAAAATGATGAAAGGGATGGATAGAAAAATAATATTTGATCATTGGAAAAGATTAAGTTGTATATGTTAATGTAGATATGCTCATCCTTATTATCAATGATACAACTAGAATGGTTAATGGGTTTATTTTATCAAGGGTGGGATGGAAGGATTTGCCAAAGTGCCAAGGAGAAACTTCTATAGCTCCATTGCTTCTGGACCTTTTTTAAGGCAATTTTTGTTGTAACATGTGACATTAGGCATCATGATAGAACATCATGAAGACTATCCTAAAATATGCATAAGGATTGACACTCAATCTAATAAACACTTAAAAATAATGCACTAATGATAAACAACATGATGAAAATGATGGTGTATGAATATGGATATAATAAAGAATAATGTGCTTGAGGAATCACCCAATGAATGCATATAGGTTGATTTGAGGTAATAGTTCTAAAAGAAAACTAATAGGCAAGTGAACAAATAAATAAATAAATAAATAAATAAAACTAACCTAAAATAAATGAACAAGTAGAAATCCTAAAAACAAAATCAAAAGAAAGCATCCTAATAATGACTTTGCCTCGATAGGGTAGATCAAAGATAACTTACTAGGCTTAGACAGGCTAAATGTTTTTAGATTTTGAAATATTTGATTTTTTTGGGTATTTTGAGGTAACTTAACTCATTAGATAATTACAAAATACCTACTCATAAAATGGTGAGAGCATTTGGCTTAGGTTTCTCACAAATTGGTGAGAGCATGGATTATGTTACTCAGAAAATGGTGAGAGCGTGACTTAGGTTACTCAAAAAATGGTGAGATCATGGTTTAGGGGGACTGAGGTAACATCAACATGAATTGATCATGACCTACATAGTCTTGAAATTACCTCAAGTCAAAGTAATTCCATCCATAAAAAAAGTGAGGAAAAAGCAACTAGGTCCTAATAAGTTTTCAAATCTAGAAAATATATAGTCAAATGAAAACAACAATGCTAAGGTGATGGAAAAATGCATGGTAAACAAATGTTTCCCCTAGTTTTCCCATAGGTGGTTATAACTAGGATACATTGCCCATAGGCAATTATAATAAGACGCACATAAACAAACTTGATAGAGGATGGAAAATGAAAGATATCTTTCCAGATCAACTATCACAGTACTTTAATAGACTATCATTTTAAAGATAGGTTTGATTGATTATCAAAAATTGATAAGAATCCTCTCTCAAAATGTGTAATAAGAACCAAATGAACTAATATCAAAATAGGATTTGATGGGGTGACTGGCAAGGATATGTGATAATGGAAAATGAAATATGGAAAATGAAATGGTATGGTACATGTTTTTAGCCTGGTATGGTAAATGGAATATGATTATATTGTTATTATGAAATGGATATGCACATCTTAATCAAAAATGATACAAAAAAAATACTTGATCATGTTAATTGTTAGCCCACACCTCATCTGAATAGTTATTCTAATAATAACTACATGTAGATTAGATTGTCAAGAATGATTTTGTGATCTTCATTGGTCATGGATTCTGATTCATTCAAATGTCAAGATAATTTATATTTGTATCCTCTATAAAATAAAGTACATCCATAGATGATAAATAAGGAAAAATAATGGATGGTAGGTTTAACTATGAAATGGAATGGTGGATGATAATGGAATGAATGATGGAGAGGAAACAAATGAAGATCGAGACTTTTAGTCACACATAACGTTGTTGATGTTAGATTCAACATAACTTTTGTTGTGGTGGGGCTGAAGACTTGTTATCTCAATAGGACCACCATATTTTTTTGTTGTTTAGGCTCAATAGTAGCTACTATCTGATCATGTTATAGATAGGAAGCTATTTTGATGTTATATTTGATTTTATATTCATCAAGTAGTGAAGAAATTTTGTGCTCAGATATTAGCACCTTGATGAGGTTTTAATCAATGAAGTTTTATTGATTGTCCTATTGTGCCTTTGAGAAGGTTTCACTAATGAACATTGGATTTTGAATTTGATTGTATTCTAGTGCTTTCAAAAAAGTTTCACTAGAAGATGCTAAGTTTGAAATTTAATTATCCCCTAGTGCCTCTAAAATGGTTTTACTAGGAGAGTGTTATTTTGACACCTAAATGTGGTCTTAGCCTCCTTACTCTTCTTCAACTACTATGTCACCATGGATGCATTTCAATAAAGTGTGATTTTATCAGTCCCAATTGACACTTATGAGAGATGGAATGCCAATAATATGGTTATGTTGGTTGATGGCAATGTCCAATGGAATGGTAATGGAATGGGGAGAAGATAAACAATCTTCATAGAAGATACTGAGATAACTTGTGTCAAAGCTAAATTGCTCATCCTCAAAAACTATAGAAGGGTCACAAATGTATTCAAACTAATCTATGGGTCATGTGTAACCAATATTATAATAGTATTGAATGTATTCTATTTCTAATCTGATTATGACTCAAAGGACTCTAAATCAGATGTCAAAATAGATGCTGATTCTTTTGATGATACTAAATTTGATGTTGGTTCAAGAATAGAACTTGACTCTAACTCTATCTCTTCATCTAATAGGTACCCTTTTACAATAATGTCTTGTTAAATGTTTGGTATTGGATAATTAATAGCCTATAATGGCATAATGGGCTCCAAAAAAACTAGTTTGTCAGAGTGGGACTCCTCTAAGATGGGAAAAAGGTCAAGTGATAGTTCCTTAAAGACTAGCTTGTCAATAGGAGGCTCTTGAAAAATAGACATATGGTTTAGGTAATGATTTTCCTAAAGGTAGTTATAATCATTAATAAGTGACTCAACAAAGATTGTCTCATTAGAGTGAAACTCCTTGATAACTAGTATATGAGCAATAGGTGATTCATCATAGGTTGACTTATCACAAGTGGTTGGTTTAACAAAAATATCTTGGATTGGTTGGTTTTCTTGGCCTTAGTTTCTAATGAGTTGGAAAATACTAATTTTGAACATAACTTGGTCTTCAAATGATTGGATGGGTTGAGGTTTTGATTGGATTGGTACTAGATGAGGAATGGTCTACAGTTGGATAATGGTAGGGCATTGGGGAGCATGATTGCTCACATGAGCCAAAGGATTAAGTTCTAAAATGGTAATGATAGGGTGGTGCAAAGCTTGGTTTCTTGCATAATCCAAAGGATGAGGTCTTAGAATGATGAAGGGGCATTATGGAGCTTAATTGATTACATAAGCCAAAACATCTAAGTTTGCCTCATAAACCATATCATCTCACTCTTGAGTTGGATCATAAGTTGGTTCTTGAATATGTTCTATGTATTGATTATCATAAAGAGGGTATGGATCTATATCATAAATAACATTATCTTTAGTTGGGTCTTCAAAGTCCTCCTCATAAACCATATCATCCCAATTGGTAATTTGATTTAGATTTTGTGGATTCTGACTATGTTCTCCATATGGAGTATTATAGGGAGAATAATAAAACTCCTTAGAAAATAATTTTTTGTAGGGGTTCTTCGTGGGATTTTGTGCAACCATTCTATCATAGGTTGGATTGTATTTGACTCCACCATAAGTGTAGTTAGACATATCCTCATAAATGATGAAATCTCTAAAAAAAAAGGCTTAGACTTCTATAAACTCTAAAAAACTATGTCCAAAGGATAAATGGTTCAAATTAGGTCTAGCTTGGTCAAAAGTGGAGTTGTATCTCCAAATAATGATCTTATTATGGAGATGTATCTCCAATATGCTTTGTGTTAAGACTTGGCATAAAATAGTCTAACATCAAATGTTTAATGTCAAATGTCATACAAACAAAAGGTCAAGTGTCTGAATAAAAATCAACATGTAAAAGTGTAGGTCAAAGTGTTTCAAATAAGATATAAACTAGAAAAGGGAAAAAATTCACTAGGTCTTTTATCTAAATGTGGAGTCAAAATCTAGGCTCAAATAGGTTGTGTTAGGACTTTTAGCCAAATAGTGTCAAAAGCTAGAATTGAAAGAAAGGATTGATGTGAATTTAATTTAATCTAATAAATTTAGAAGCAACTTGGAGATAGACCCAACACACAAAATTAAACATAAACATGATTAGTTGGTATAGGCCATAAGGCAAGAGGCTCTTGGATAAAGGATATGTTCTCCCAAACAAAGGCACACATAATGATGAGGATATGCATTGAACAAACAAATAATAGACAGTCTTCAAATTTGGTTAATAAATTAACCAAAATTATGTAACCCAAAAGAGAAAGATCTGTGTATCAACCCCATGAATTGAGGCCTAAATAAAAAAAAATCAATGTTTGAATCCAAACTTGGAAAAGGTTAATTAAAAACTTAACATTGAAAACTAGGATTTGACCAAATAAGCTAGACAAGATTGGACAACATGACAGAGTATAAACAAGGTTCAGATAGATAATATGACATGGTTTGAACCAAATGGTTTTTGGTACAATGGTAAATAAGTCTTGAAACAAATTGAGTAGCCTAAAGGTGTAAGTATGATTGAATGATGTGATCAATGTTATGTTTCAAAGAATGAAAGGCAAAAATGGTTTGCCATGTTTTGGGTAGCATAACGCTAACTCCCTCAAATAAGTAACACATACACAAACATGTTTATCAAAAAATTTAAGGCACAAGTGTGGTGTAAAATAGATAGCATAATGCCTCTTTAGACAAAAGAGTGAAGTATAAAAAAATTGGTTTTGATATGGTTTACAAATAAACATATTAATTTTAGTCTCAAAACACCAAGTAAGAAAATACAAAATACAAGTAAATCATCCAAATTCTTATAAGGGTATGGTAAAGTGTGGTTGACTAAAATTAGTTGGTTTTCAATCATTTTTAGATGGATCCCATGTCTACAAAATTTCACATTAGAAAACAATAGAAGCAAAATTTTAATTGGGTGTCTTTGGCACTTGGATTTTTGTAAAAAGGCCCTATCTTTTTTGTAACCACTACATCTATCGCTTGCTCAATGTAGTGTGATGTCTAAAGTGTAGATAAATCTCATATTCAACTCTAACATTAGAAGGTGGTTTAACCACTCAAACCTCTGATCCTAGTGGGAGTGGTTAAAGTTAGTGCTGTGAAATGAAACTTTGGGTCAAAGATTATTTATAGAAATTTTAGGAGGTAATGAAGTCCCCCTCGCAAGCCAATATGTAATAAAATAAATGAATAATAGAAAGACAGTAGGGTTATTTCAAGATCACCTAAACTATTATGAGTTTTTGGGGAGTGCTTTAGATGACATTATTTTTATGCCTTGGACTAGGCTCAAATAGTGATGATATGGCACTTTTGATCCCAAAACATGCACATCTCTTTTTGCTAAAATAATCAACAATAAAGTTTTGCAAACAATTGAAGTGATGTTGATTTATTGCACCAAATTTGAAAATATTTTCTTAGATTCATCACTATCCCCTTGGCTTTAATTGTAAAAATTGCAAATATTACCCACAAAAAAATACCACATGAAGCAATAAAAACCTAAGTTCATTTTAAGCCCAAATTAAAGATTCAAGACTTAGCCTAGATTCATGATTAAAACACCAAATTTAAAATGTTGAAAGAGTTATGATGTGTTTTAAGCACTAAATGAAATGTATCTAATACTTATCAAAATATTAGGTTCATTTTAAAAACTAATTCAAATATGTGAAATCAAGCATATTCATTTTAAACTCAAAAGAAAGTGTGTTTCGTTTGTTAAAAGAATTCAAACCAACTCCCAAACTACCCCCTCAACCTATAAAAATACAATTATAAGGCCTTTCTTTGAAGAACTTAATATTTTGAGTAAATTACATTAAGAATTTATCTGTTAGGTTGACAATTGAGTTGGGTTAATAGTCGAGTTGAGTTGATAAGCAAGTTGGGTTGGCAGGCGAGTTGAGTTGATAGGCAAATTGGGTTGGTAGGTAAGTTGGGTTGGTAGGTGAGTTAGGTTGGAAAGTGATTTAGAATGGACATACAAGTTGGGTTTATAGGCAAGTTGGGCTAGTAAGAAAGTTGGGTTGGATAGGTGAGTTGGGTTGCAGGTGAGTTGGGATGCATAGGTGAGTTGGGCTGCACAAAACCTGAGAACAAAATTGTGGATTAGAAAAAAGGATTTTTGTTTAGTGTTTTGCCTTATTTTCTTCCACACTCCAATATCTTACATGTTAATGGTTAGTAAGTTTCTTGTAGGTGCATTTTGACCAAATTTATGAGGCTAATATCCATAAGGTATGCCATTTTTGAACATAGGATTGCAATAAGGATAGATTAGTATTGTGTTAGTATATGAAATCAAAATCAAAATAACACACTAATAGATAACACCTTAATCTTATCTCAATGGGGAGCTTAGTTAACAAGACTATAAAGGAAAACACAACTAAAATGCAAAAAATCCTTCTTTCACTTTCCTTAGATGCTCTAAATAGTTTGTTAAAATGGATTTCTCAGTTTGTGCTCATGAAGTCTACATCAATGGAGTGCGACTACCTACATCTCTCCTTGGCACCATATTTGGATTTGGCTTGGCTTAGCTTGGATCAATATATTGAAATTATAACACTAATTCAATGAACTTTGTAATTCATTTGTACATGATAACTTTGGCTTATGAGAGCTTAAAAATAATAGGTAAGGCCTCTTATTTATAGATTTTTGGAATGGTTTAGAATCAACTTGAACCATCCATCTCAAGATGAAGATGTGTGGATAAAGATTAAATAAATTATGTAATTAAAAATCATAAATAGGCTCATTAATATTTGGGATAGAGGGGCATTAATTAGGCATAAAGGGTCTTAATGAATCATGAGAGGCATTAGTTTAGATATTTATGGTATTTATGGCTTATGGATGCCACCCAATAAGATGATGCCATTTGATGATGCAGTTAATGACAATAAATTTCTAAAAATAAATATTCAAAAAATTCCAAGTAAAATTAACTTAAGCTCTTGATTTGGTTTAATTAGCCTTAAACATGATTAGTCAACTTTGATGCAAAACCTTGGCAATTTGTGCACAAATTAAACAAATTGGTTAAAATGTCATATTATTGGCTCAAAACTTGACTAGATTGGAATTGGAAGTTAATGTTAGATGTGTTAGAACCGTTATATTATTTAGGATGTTTTTAATGCAAAATAACAAAGGCACATGTCTCATACAAGAAATTTGATAGAAAAGAGCAATCCAGAGCACCTGGGTGCAAAAATAACATTTTGACTTAAAATAACTTGATCAAAGTTAGCTAGCCTAGAAATTTCATTTCCTGATTTAGGGATACTTTGGACAAAATCATCACTTGAATATGTTAGCTTCAAAGATTTTAATGTGTTTTAGTGTTTTTAAGCCAAATTATGCATTTTGGTGTAAATTGGTCAAAAGCTTGATTGAAGGTTATTGGTGGCTAGATTTAGGTGTTTACAGATCCTAGTTTATGCATAGTGCTCTTGAGAGCTATTCATCAGAGTTATTTTGATGTTTTGACTTGAAACTAGAGCACAAAGTGCTTGCTATTGCAAACTAAATTAGGCATCATAAGTATGAATAACTTAGGATGACATGGTATTTTAGCTACATGGAATTGATCCAAATTTGAACACTTATAACTAAGGATAATGGTAACAATGACCGAAACTAGAGCTACAAATATTTACATTTAAACAGAAAAAAAAAAAGGAAAAAAAAAATATAAACATAAATGAACCTAACTTAAAAGATATGAACAATCAAGATTTAAATAAGAACAAAAATGTTTAAAAATGAAAAAAATAAATAAATGTCTTAACGATATAGGATCAAGATATAAATATTCAAGATATATGTGGACTATCAAGATTTTATTGAACACAAAAGAAAAAATTAAAAATCAAATAGGAAAACAAAAAACTAATAACAATCAAATAAATAAAAAATTTCAAGATCAACTTAATAACATGAGATCAAGATACAAATAATCAAGATTCATGTGGATCATCAAAATGTTCTTGAAAACAAAAGAGAAGAGTAAAAACATAAAAGAAAAAACAAGACCAAGGTGAGACAATAAGTAATAAAAGGAAAATAAATTAGTGAAGAGGTGTGAAATCATAACAAAACACTAATAAAATTCAAATAAACACACAAAATAAAAACCAAGCTAGTTTAGTTTTAAAAAACAATTGTCCGTGCATGTGTAGTGTGGAATTTACTTCTCACTACAACTCAAAAAAGAAAAAGGACACAAATAATTTTCCCTAATTAAAGAGGAACAACTGTAAAAGAAATGGGGGAAGAGAAGTGTATACATTTGAAAATTGCACAATCACAATTTTTGATGTCATCTTGACCTATGGATCCTTAATTGCCTCATTATCTAGTAGACCACCTAGTTTACTAGCATTATGTCAAAAACCTTCCAAAACACATCACTTCATATAGGAAATTTTCACCCATTTAAGCATGACCCTTTGACCATCATTGATTAGGGTAACCATTGACAGTCACCCTAACCATCAATGGTTTGGGTCATGAAACTTACCTTAAGATTTTAAAGGAGCTCCATTTTTTTTTTCAAGAAAAGCATCCTCCAAAATGTAAACTTGATTTAAAACCAAATTTTAAAGATGAAAAAAATAGGTAACTTCATCCCCTCCTAAGTTAGCAACTTTCCTTCAAGCTTCTCTCCTTAGCACTTTTATGTTATAAATACAGGGCTTTTGGGAGAGTTAGGGATCCAAAAATTTGCATTGAGATTCTCTTGTTCTCTGTATGTAGGAATCCAAGGCCATGAATCTATATCCATGATACTTTTGAAGGAAAGATTATTGTTATGTTATTTAACGCTCTTTAGGTTTCAACTATCATCCACTTAGCATCATATAGGTATCATTTACTTGTTTTAGCATTTTCTTCTATCATTTGAGTTTTCTATCTTGATAAGTATATCTACACATCCTTCCTTATCCATTATGCCCATATCCATAATTATACCCCTTAGTTACCTCATCTCCTCCATCCTTTTAATCCTCTATAGCCACCCACAAGAAATCATCGATGGTTGTTTCAACTATCACCGGTCACAATAACTGTCACTAGTTACCTAACCATCATTGGTCAGTCCATCTATCATTGGTTACCTTGACCATCAATATCACTATCAGAGAAAATAATAGATTGTTATTTTCTCCCTATTTTAACTAATCAAAGCCCTATTTCTATTCTTAAATTGTCTATAGACTCTACTCTGATTCTTTAGACCTAACCTTAATACACTTGTGCATTATGTCTTTTATTAGGTATGTTATTTATCTTCTTGCATATCTACTTTATTATTATTTGAATGAAAGTATATTTATTATATAATTTTTGACTTAATTGTATTAAAAGTGGATTGACAACCTCCTAGAAATCCTTTTACTTCTTGGATCTATCATACACTAAGCAATCCACTCAACCTACCATCTAACAACACTCTCTTCTAGTCTTTTTGTGATTTATAGGTTATCTTCCCTAGCCAAAGAGGAGTTCCCACATTTGTCTAGATCAACAAACACATTATACTAAGTATTCATCCAAACACCTTAATACTCACTTTATTTTATCTACTTTTAGAACTAAGAAATGAAGGAAATAAATTGAAACATTTTAGCAAACCTAGGGGAAACGTAGTTCCATTTATTCCTTAATTATTTGCTCATTGAATGAAATAATTTATTTTTGGGCTTAAAAATTAACCATTTGCATTCATTTATTGCTTTCTAATTTTAGTTCACCTAGTAACTTAGGAGGCATAGTAATCTTATCATAGCATTAACATTTGTTATCACACACAAAGTTGAACCACAAAATAATTTACACATCAAAACAATACTTTAGACAAGGATCAATTGAGATTTCATCACTTGGTGGCAACCTCACCCCCTCCTGACTATCCCACTTAGATTTCACCATAAAATGGAGAACCAACTCAGCTCTCTGATTGAGTATAAACTCTGGACTTAATTTATCTTGGCTAAGCACCGAACACCCTTATCACTATGGAATTGTGAAGTGAGGGGGGTAGGCCCCAACACCAAACTACATACTAAAGTTCAACATAGATATTACTTTTGAGCACCTAAACAGACCAAAACTATCCATAGACTTCCTCTTTAGTAACCATTTTTTAATCCAACCTCCCTTACCATGTTATTTCACTAAAATTTGTCTATTTCAAGTCTAAAGAAAAATAGAGAAGAAGGACAAGGATAAGTGATTAGATTTAACCTGAATTAGTTTGTGCACTGTATCCAAATGTTGTGAGAAATCCTTTTTGGCTGGGGAGGACTATCTATAAGTAATAAAGTACTACCACAAAATATTTGTGAGCAGATATTTGAGTGGGCTGCCAAGCTATGTGCTTGTTCTAGGAAGTGTCAAACTTTCTTAGAGATGATAGTCCACTTATTAGAGATAGAAGAGTAATAAATAACCAAAAGAGAGGTAAAGAAAGAGTAAAAGAGAGATGATATTACTATTATGCATAACCTAAGTGTAATAAAAAGTAATAGAGTGTATGTGATATGTTTTATTTGTATTTTAAAAGTTGTTTGGGTAGGTCTTCGAAGGGTTAATAAATCCATAGTCACAAATGTTAGTTATTCTGCTAAGGTCAATAAGGAAGTGACCAATATTAGCTATGTTATTGATGTTAGTGGAGGAAGGTGACCGATGTCATTTAGGCTACCAAGGTCAATAGGGGTAATAATTGCCTAGGAGGTTATAGAAGGATTTTTTAGGTCTAGGAAATGGTTTTGGTCAGGTCTAGAGGGATAGAGAGAGAGAGAGAGAGAGAGAGAGAGAGAGAGAGAGAGAGAGAGAGAGAGAGAGAGAGAGAGAGAGAGAGAGAGAGAGAGAGAGAGAGAGAGGAGAGAGAGAGAGAGAGTATGATTTGGATGGATCTGGTTAAAGGTTTGGTATGTTAAGTCAAGGGAAACTAATTAGGGAAGCTTTATAACTCCCTCATAGTGGTTTAATCAAGAATGTGTAAAGAAATGAATAGTAGATATAAAGTGATTGAAAATTAATTACTTAAAAGACCTATAGAATAAGTGATGTACTTAGCTATAGTGATGACTAAATGATAAAAGATGGATGCATGGCTCTATTAGGTAGTTCAAATTGATGCTTTGAATGGATAAAACAAGCAGGTGTTACTAGTTTTCCAAATCTTGGTTCCTAATTTGGGTTGACTTATGAAAGATAATAGTAAGCTAAGATGATGAAAGTTGAATTCCAAAATCTTGGATGCAAATAAGAATGAGTTTTCTTGATTTTTGCTGACTTGAACATCAGTTTAAAGTTTGGCTTATATTACTGAAGTTAGTGATCCCATCGATGTTGATCATGGTTTGATTGATGTTGGTGGACTTAGAATAGGTAAAACTACTATCTTTAGCTAATTTTATGTTACTCCTGATGCCAAGTGTGGCACCCATTACAAAACAATAAAAATAAGAGGTTAAGAATGACGTAGTTGGTTAAGAATTCATTTTTGAGGTGAGAATAAGTTTTAGGTGGTTAGGATGAGGGGACTAGGTCTTGAGGTGATGCATCAGGTGAGAATTAGTCTTAAGATGAGGTGGCTAAGTAAGGTGGCATAAGGGGTTTCTAATTAACTTAATTAAGTATTTTAAATTATTAAATGTGTGAGAGGTAAAAGTGTGGGTTAGGGAGGCTAATTGTTATTATTGAAAAATGGGATTAAGGGAGGTTTTGACATAGGGAGTTATGCACATGTGTGACATATTTTTGGTGTCTAAATTTTCCCATTTTTTGTCTTGTAATTTTCACTAACAAGTTTCAAGACAAAAATAGGGGTTAGATGCTCTAAGTATTGGATGAGCTATCCCACCTCAAACCAAGAATCAATGAAGGAGAAACTAGAATCAAGTACTAATTTGATAAGAAGTGAATTTGGTGAGTGGAAGAGAACTTGGTATCATTATGCATGCATATACTACTATAAGCTATAGGTGACAAAGTTAAGAATAAGTAAGGTTGAGGAGGACATAAATAGAAATAACCAAAGCATAACTCATAGGTGATAGCTGAGAAGGTCAAAACAATAAAAGTTCTAGCTCAAATGGTCTATGTGTCCTAGTTATATAAGTAGGAAGTGCCCATAGAAAACACAAAAGGTTGCATTGTTATCCTAAATACCTAATATATGTGTGTGTGTATACTAGACAACTATAGTAAAATAGTGTAAGTGGTCAAGATAAGTAATGTAAGGTTGGTGTAAAATGGTCAATTAGCGAGGAGATATTTTTGATCTCCAAGAAAAGTCATTGTGGGTAGAGATTTAAGTGATCTCCAAGTGTGGTTGTTAGGGTTGGGGAGATATATGTGATATCCAAGTTGGTGGTCATGATCAAGGAGATATACATGATCTCTAAATTACCCTAGATTATGGGTAAAGTCTAAAAAGTTGGGGTTATTGGTGGAAACATTAATTCAATGGTCCCAAAATTAGTGACATTGCCAATGTTAGTAGTAAATAGTGTCAACATCAATGTCTTATGGAAAATTTGTTGATATTAGTGGGATTAAGTGCCAACATCATAGATTAGGTCAAGTATGCCAACATTGGTGGGTGAATAAACCCAACAAAAGGGGGTTTGGTGACCCACCAAACTCATTTAAAACATTTTATTAGAGAGAAAAAAAGCTCTGACTATGATTAAGATGGTAGAACTAGGAGGGGAACCAAATGGGAGGCATGCCACCACAAGATCTAGTCATACCAGCCTAGAGGAGATAAAGAGATGAGGTAAGAATCTTTATACTTTGGTTTTAAATGTGGGTTATGGGGAAAGAAAATTTTAATAGAGGGGTAGGAAATGGGGTGGGGTAGGTTTTAGGTGAAAATTTGAATTTTGGGGGATGGATCATTTAGCCCTAGGGTTGAACTAGTCATTAACATCAGCGAGTTCCAATGACATTAGTTAACATGACATCGATGTTGATAAGTTTTTAATAATGCCAACCAATTCCAAACACTAATGTTGACATACTAGACTAATTCCAAAAAAATTGAAGGACCCATAATAAGAGAAAGGGTTAATTTTGATCCCTAATTTAAGTAGTCAACTAACTTAATGGTCGAGCAAGCCTTAGAAGACCTCATACCGATTGAGTGCTACCTACATAGCCTAGTTGAGGGCTTCAAGTTAATATATTTCTCCCAAAGCCTAGGGAAAAATATCTATGAAATGGTTAAAATGTGTTAAAATGAGAGGTTGAGATAGGTCAGGAGACCTAGGGGTTCAAAGATAGGGCATAGGGTCAAAGGTTAGGGATATAAGTCGTAAGGCCTAGATTTGTGATAGGTAGTTGGGCCTAGGGTAAAGAGAGAGGGTAATGAAGCCAAGGGTAGAGAGGGAGAGGTAGTGATGTTGAGGGTAGAGAAGGGAGAGTAGGTTAGATAGTTAGGTGGGTATATGGCTGAGCTAACCTTAGAAGACCCTATGTCAATTGAGTGCTACCTACATAGCTCGATGGAGGGCCTCAAGCCAATGTAGTTCTCCTAAAGAGAAGAGAAAAAGGTAGTGGTAGGTTATATTATAATGTATGTGACTTGAGTTATGTGTGTATGGATGCAAGCTAGGATAAACTTGATGCTATGAGATCATCTACCAAGGTTGTTGACATGTATGAGAAGGGATGTCACCCCAGATGAGTGGGAGCACATGGAAGCCATGGGGTTAAGAGGAGTGTGATGATATTGTAGAGTCAACTATGATGTGAGCTTGATGATAACATTGATCAAGAGGTGGGATCACACCACCAACACCTTCCATCTATTGATTAAAGAGTTGATAGTAACCTAGAAGGATGTATACAATATTTTATGGTTACCACTCCAAGGTGAGGATATACTCTCATGCTTAAGATAGGATCATTATATGAACATGGTGGAATTATTTGGATAGTATGTTAGGAAGGTGACCTATCACTCAGTGAGTTTTTCCTGTAAGCCACTCTATATTACTTATGAAGAGCAACACCAATTGAGCATTTTGATGATGATAAGGATCACTATGTAGACATTACCAGATGTAGATGGTGGGAGATTTATAATTGCATTGACAAGTGTGTTGGCATAGGTGGTTGAGAAATGGACTATTTTTACATGGGCACCAATATTTTTGGCATAGTTATATAGAGAGCTATGGGATTTGGAATTGTGACAGTGATATATTTTATGCAATAGACACTTAATCCACTATTGGGCATATGAGCATATCATGATGCCATGACCATTGGGGCTACCTACTATAATTCTAGCTAGCTTTAAGGCTAGTTTTAGATGGTGGAGAGAGGGTATGGCACAAACCCAAGTTGATGACATAGTGCATGCTATTTCTTATTATAGGTGCATGATGGAGGGATTGATCCCTACTAATAGTTTTTAGAGACCCTACCTAATATACCCTTACTTTAGAGGACAAGTAGAGTAGTTGGTTGGATTACATATCTCATTATGGGTTAGAATGAGATGAGTCAATAAGCTAGAGATGGTACACATGGCATGGGTCAGGAGGTAGTTTAGCCTACTATAGGATGTGCCACCTACCTTCCCTAAATATAGGAGGGATGACATAGAGGTACCCATACCATATCCCTAAGAGATAGATGGGATAGATTTTGAGGAGTTGCCAACAAGGTCTAGTGTAGTAGATCCAGGGTTGACAACAACATATATAGCTTGGTGGATATGTTTACATCCCATGGTTGAGGTTAGGAAGCCACCACTAGATTTAGAAGATTTGGTGAGAGAGAGATGCAGTTGTATATGCATGAGATGTAGTAGTGTAGGCTAGAGATATAGTGTAGGCATATGTATTAGCCTTACAAGGTTAAGTGGTGACATTACAGGGCCAAGTTGGGGAACTACAAGTCTAGGTTGGGGCACTACAGGGCCAAGTCAGGGTGTTATAAGGTCAGGTTACTATACTAATAGTAGAGAGGGATAGTTAGAGAGTAGTAGGTCAGGCTACTCCTCCTCTACCACCGTAAGGACCAGTATAAGCTGAATCTTTATTAGGTGTAATGGGACCATCGTAGACTATATCTCTAATGATATTTACTACTTTCCTTGATGATATTGATTATTATGAGATGGTCATTAAGGAATTCCCATAGATTCAAAGGTATTCTGAGTTCATAGAGAAAGAGAGATTAGTGACACATGCCATTGCCTCTAGCTCATGTAGATGTAGATGAGCAAAGAGTGGTGATGACACTGCTTCTTCACAACCATAGGGAGAGCCTCAAGGACTCTAAGTGCTTGATTTTTTTGTTACATATGTTATATATATATATATATACTAACTTGTGAGTCAAAGATGAGAGATGTATATTTTGAATGAGATATGATATTGTGATGATGTATTGATAGACATGTATGTTAAGCATATATATATATATGATGTATATTTATTTATGATTTTGAGGAGTAGGCTTGATAGTGTTGGTATGACATTTTTCGTCTCAATAGAGAGATTGACATGTGACTTGGATGGGAAAAATAAAGAGGTAGAATGCTCATGTACTAAAAAAGACCATAATAAGAACATAAATAGGCTCAAGAAAATGAGCCTCTTTCATGCCTTACGTCATTGGACCATTGTGTTTTTTAGAGAAGCATCATGTTCACCTTATGCTAAGTGAGTACAAAGTCCCTTGAAAGAGTATGAGGGAAAAAGGGTAAAAGAGGGAAAGTGTTTGGGGTAGCGTAACCTTCAAAGCTGGGATGATATACCCCTACTGTGGGTGATCTAAGAGGTAATATAGGCAATTTCATGACTTAAATATTCTTCTTTTTTTTATGTAAGCTAATCAATTCAGGAAGCCTATAATGGGATTTTGTATGTGTTGAGGTCATATGAAGTTGATCAATACGAGAATATTTTTTCATTTATATTTCCCTTTGAGAAAAAATCTTGACTTAGCCATCCTTCAAAGGAGTGGTCTAATCATTTGTTTTTGAGTTTAAGCAGTTGTCCTTCAAGGGATCAGTTTATTGATAGTAGTAAAGAGAAATTACGTAGCTATCCTTTAAGGGAGTAGTCTATGTTGAGAATCATGACCTGAGATTTTATAACTTGTTCACATATCCCATTTGTTTTTTTTTGTTTTTAGTCATGGATAAGTCTATAGAGGCTTAGGATTTTTCCACTTTGAGGGAAAAACCATATCACTTCCTAAGTTAACTAAATGTGTAGGAATAAGGGTTAAGAGGAAGGGAGATGAATGTAATAGGGGTGCTCAAGGGATGAGTTCAAGTTAAACATGAGATGAAGTAATACTTGGTTAACAAAATAAAGGTTAGAGGTGTAAGGCATTTAAAGGCTCAGGTTCTAGCCTTCTTTTAAGAGAAGACAAGTGATAAGTTCCTAAGCCATACTTGTGTATTATGATATAGGTTCCAAGATAATTAGGAAAAAACTTACCCCATTTTCTTTTCTCTATGTTTGTCACATGTTGATTTTATTTTAAGACAAGATCTCCAATATTGAAATCTCACTCTTTGAGGTTTTTATTATAAGTGTGTTTGATATGTTCTTGATAGATTTGGAGGTGGTTGATGGCTATGAGATGATACTCATCAATAAATTCAAGTTGAACCAAACATTCTTAATGAAAGTCATCATTAGTAAGTATGTTCTTTAGAGAAATGTGAAGAGAAGGAATTTGAACCTCAAGAGGAAAAATAGCCTCCATCCCATAGACCAAAGAAAAAGGGGTAGTACTCATAGGGGTTTGAATACTAGTGAAATAATCCCATAAAGCAAAGGGAATGTGCATGTGCCAATCCTTGCCTGTATTGTTGACTACCTTCATGAGAATTTTAGTCAATGTTTTGTTAGAACCTTCTACCTCTCTATTTACTTGTGGATAGTATGGTGATGAGAAGTTTCATTTGATTCCAAATGTATCACAAAGACTTTAAGCAGTCTTGTTTTTTGAAAGATTTCCCATTATGAATTATAAATTTATGTGGAATACCAAAATGATAAATGATGTGATGGATGATGAATTCAACAATTTTTTCAGCTTTAGTCGAGAAGAGAGGAATAGCCTTGATCCACTTGGTGAAGTATTCAGTGGTAGTAATGATATAATGATGATGGAGGGATGAATTAGGGTTAATTTCCCCTATTAGATCCAAGTCTCATTGGGAAAAGGGCCAAAACTATTTGGTGACTTGTAATGCATGACTCAAAATGTTAAGGAGGTTAGCATGTTGTTAATATTTGATACAATGTCAAACATAATCAACACAGTCTTGATGGAGCATTGGCCAATAATACCTAAGTCAAATGATATTCTTGACAACTATGTAAACATTGAAATGTCCACCATAAATCCCATCATAGACTTCTTGAATAATGAAGGAAGTCTTAGTACTAGTGAGGCATCTAAGAAGAAGACAAATAAAACCTTGCTTGTATAGGATTCCCCCTATCATAGTGTAATGAGTGACACATTTTATGAAGGCACATTTACCATTATTAGAGAGATAAAAAGGGGTAATAGATAAGGAAAGAAAATCTGTGAGTTGCTTGTACCATAAGTCATATGGGTTAGATATTACATATCTGATTAAGAAGATGTTAGTTGATACATAAGAGGGTAATGTTAAGTGATGAACAGTGAGATAGATTTTCAAGGAAGAGGATGAAGAGGGTATGTGTGAAGCAAGTGAAGCCATTGAGTCAAAAAAAGTATTTGTAGATCAAGGAATAGTTTGTAAGAAATAAGAGACAAATGATCCCAAGAGCGTATTTACACAATTTTTATATTGCTGTAAAATTTAATTTTTGCATGGGTAAGAACCATTAACTTGGTTAACCACTAGTTGAGAATCATCAAAAATGGTTATGGATTTGATACCCAAGAATAGAACTATTTAAAGTCCCAAGATCAAAGACTCATATTTGGCCATATTATTAGTGCATTCAAAATCTAGTTTAAATGACAAAGGCATAGGCTTGCCATCTAGAGGAATAAGAATACCACATGCACCCCCACCATGTTGACATTTAGACCCATTAAATAACATCATCACTTGATGGGAGATGTCATCAATAGAGAGTATTGTAATGGATTCATCAAGGAATTCAAGGTTTGAAGGTTGGTTGTTAGGGAAATGGGTGTTATCTAACTGGTCAATGATTGTTTTCCCTTTGATAGACTTTTTAAAATAAACTCTAAGTCAAATTTAGCAAGGAGCATGAGCCACTGAGCTACTCATTGGTTGTGATATGGTTTAGAATTAATGTATTTAAGGGGATCTATATGGGTGACCATTTAGGTTTTGTGATTTAGGAGATAATGGTAGAGCTTGGAGGCTAAAAAGACCAATGTGAGGCAAAGTTTTTTGATATGGCTATATCGAGTCTCATAATTCTTGATGGTGATCATCTCAATGTGAAATCATAGCACCTAGAGAATGGTATGTTATAGAGATATAAAGGTAGAAAGGTTGGTTTTCTTTATGTGGAATAAGAACTGGTGGGTAAAAGAGATATTGTTTGAGTGCATCAAAAGCTTTCTGATAATCTATGCTCCAATGGAAGGAGACATCCTTTTTGAGGAGATGGTGAAAGGTTTGGCAACGATCTAATAATTAGGAGATGAAGTGGAAAATTGACTAAAGTATAGCTTGAAAGATGTGGAGTTGTTTGATATTAGTATGTGAAGGCATTTATAGGATTCATCTAACCTTAGTAGGGTTGACCTTGATACCATGGAGAGAAATGATAAAACCTAAGAGCTTACAAGAAAGAACACCAAAGATATATTTCTTTGGGTTTAGTCAAATGTTATATTGGAGGAGATGAGAAAATATGATTTTGAGAATCGTTAAATGATCTTAAAGAAGTTTAGACTTGCTGAGTAAGTCATCCACGTAATCTTCCATAATCTTATGTAGGAGATCATGGAAGATGTAAGTCATGGCACATTGATAGGTGGAATGAGCATTCTTCAAACCTAAAGACATGACCTGATAACAGAAAGTCCCCCATGGGGTAATGAAGGTTGTATTATGTTGATCCTCAAGAGTGACTAGGATTTGATTATATCTAGAGAACCCATCCATAAGTGATAGCATCTCATGGCTAACTGTTAGATCAATAAGTTGGTTGATAGTTGGAAATGGGAAGTCATCTTTTGGACAAGCAAGATTTAAGTCACAATAGTTGATGTAAATGAAAATTCCCCTAGTTGCTTTTGTGACATGAAAAATATTGGAAATCTATTACATGTAGCCGATGGGTTGGATAAATTTAATAGAAAGGAGGCATTAGAGCTCTTCTTTGACAAGGAGAGCAATACGAGGATGCATCTTTCAAAGTTTTTGATTAGCAGGTTTGGCATCTAGATTGGTGATAATGTTATGGGTTATAATAGAGGGGTAAATGCTAGGCATGCCATTATAATACCAAGCAAAGGATTTGCTATGGTTATTAGGAAATGTGGCATAATCAGTGTGTTAAGAGGAATATAAAGATTGGCCAATATTGAGGACATGGGGGTTATTATGACAGGGTAGATTAATGTCAATGGTTGACTCATTTAACATATCTTATGTTTTAGATGGGAGTGATCATTGGATATAGGAATCATCTGCACTCATGTATATGAGAATAACATGATCATCATGACATTGGATAGTGTTAATAGTGAGAGAGTCTTCATCAATTATTTTAGGATGAATGAGAGGAAGGGACCTTGTTTCCTTACCCTAGCAATAGGTAAGAGGCCCCATATGGATGGCATTTATTGAAAAAAAAGGAGGTATAGATACCTCCAATTCGATAGGTGATGGTGGAGAAGAAGTAGGTAAGGAGAGACTAGATCTTCAATAATTGGTATATGGGAAGTTTTGGTGAGTTTAGTTGGTTTCTTATAACTTACTCCATGCCTCTTTTTGGCATTTTCAATGGTTATGCTAGTAGGATATTCAATAGGCATATGGACACCCTACTCATAACAACCCAAACCAAATCCTTTCTAGGCACACCTATAGAGATAGGTGTGATCAAATCTAGGGTTGCTCAGGAAAGAGAAGTCATAGGTAAATGGTTGTGGTGAAGAAGATGGATTGTCAATAGTGGGAGCTTGATCAATTCCTCCATATGTGAAATTAGTTTTAAGGTTAGGGGGCCTATAAGGGATGACCATACCAATAGGAGGATCATAATTTGGGTGTATGTGAAGCTTTATATACTCTTGTGGAGTATATAACATGTCAAGTATCAACAAATTATATTCACTAAGTGACAAACATTGAAAATTTTCCTCCATGGGATCCTTGTCACGAATTTATGTTGTTGATATCTATGTAACTAGGGGAGTGGAGCTTGTGGAAGATTAAAAAGTATCATGTGGGGAAGATGATGTATTCAATGTAATGAGAACATCATTAGGACTATAAGTCATGTTGCATGTTTTAAATGGAGGTGGGTCAGTGGGTATAACACGCACTTGCCCATCATGCTCAAACTTGACACAATGGTGAAACATTGAGGGTACACATGTTTTACCATGTATCCAAGGTCATCCAAGTAGTATTTTATATTATAACTCTCCCTCTACCACATAGAAGAGATCAATAATAGTACGAGGACCTACATGAATATGTAGAATAATAGTGCCCACCATAGTAGTTGTGGTATCGTTAAAGGAGCATAGTACCATGTCATTTTGAGACATGTAATAGTCAGGAAGAGCTAGTTTTTTGTAGGCATGGGTATAAATAATATTAATACTAGCTCCTTCATGGATGACTTTTGACATGATTTTGATCAATAAATGTGGTAATAAAAAGAGCAGAATTTTGATCTTCAGAGTGTTAAAGTAGAATTTTTGAATTACTAAAGGAAATTAGGGAGATGGAATTAAGAGATATGACAAAAGATATAAGAGGTTGGGGATCATCAGGTTGTACCTCAACCTCTTGCAAGGAAATAATCAAAGATTTATAGTGCTAGGATGAGTTTTGGATTAACTCATATAAGGACATTTTTATAGGTGTTTGGTGAAGTTGTTTCAGCATCAAGCTTTGAATAACATCTAAAGATGTTGGTTTTGGGACCCATAAAATGGAGACCTTGGGATCCAAAGGAGTGTCTTTGGAAAATGGATGAAGGAGAAATGATTTTTTTCTTTCCTTTATCTTTTTGGTTTTGTGATTGTGTGGCCAAATTAACTATGTTGATCTAAAATATAGGTGAAGGAGGTGGCAAAGGGGGTATGACCAGATATTTTCATTTGAATTTAGGTGGAATAGTAGGAGGCATTATGGATGCCAGAAGTGGAATAAAAAGAAGGTTAATGGGAGTATCATTAAAGAGAGTGTCAACATCAAAGTGTTGTCTAATGATTGCTGTGAGAGATTTTTAACTCTCAGTATCATGTCTAGGTGAATGATGATATAAACACACTTATGTATCATTAAACCAAGATGGCTTCATTCTAAGAGGAATATAAGGATTAATGGGAGGAATATTTATTATAGAAGATTGTAATAATTGATGTAGGAAAAATATTTGAGACCTAGTGGGTGGGCTCACACTTGTTGTGGTAATAGGAGTGGACACCTTATTTTGTTTATGAGTTACAAGGGTAATTTTACGTGGTGCCTTGTTTGGTGGTGGTAGAGTTACATGTTGTGTTGAAACTTTTTTGGTGTTAGTATCATGGTGTCAGATTTGAAAGGCCTACCAAGTAGTAAAGGTAGTAGTGGAGGTAACTTAACATTTTGTTTTTCTTGGGTCAGTGATACTCTAACTAAAGTAGAGGGGTGTGGTGCCAAAATTGATGTAAAGTTGAGGGTTTAAGAGGGAAGGATTGGTGAGATCTAGGAAGCTTAACATTTTTTTTTAGTTTAGGCCATAAAACTCTAACTTGTGGTTGAGGGGTTAAATCTGATTTCACATGTGGATGAATTAGATTAGAGACAAGGCATACAACTAAAGACCTGATCTACTTTAATGTAGTAGATGCTTGTGAGGGTGAGGGTTTTAACTTAGATGAATGAGATTCTAGTGATTTTGGTGAAGAATATTTAACTTTTTAAAATCCCTTAGGGTAAATCATAGTGAGAAGGTTGGTGCTAAAGGTCAACACTCATTGTGTTGGATAAGGAGTTTTAAGCTGATCCCAAAATGTTGTGTGATCTAGCTTCATCGTGTTAATAAATTTTGGACTTTTCACCAACCATGAGAAGGGTTTAGATGAAGTTGATGTAGGCTTTATAGTTACATCTTTAGAAGGTTGAGGTGTTTTAAAAAGAGTGAAATTGTTGGTCTCTACTACTTTAGGCCAAAGATGAGAAAGAGCCATAACATGGTCTTCTTCGATAGAGATAGGAGAAGAGGCATGGTCTTTCATGGGTGGAGGAGAGGTAGGTGAAGAGGGTTCCTCAAGAGGGTAGAACATAGGTATAATTACTCCTCCAAAATGTGGGTGAGGAATAGGTAAAGTATGATCCTCCATAGGTAAAAGAAGTGGTAAGAGTGGTACAACTAGAGTAGGTATAATAGGTCTCTCATCTAATGTGGGAGTAGGTAATACTGACTCTTTGAGATGTAAAGGTGGAGTGGATGGGGTACTACTCTCTATAAATGGAGGAGAGGTAGGAGAATAAGGTTCCTTAAGAGGGTATAACAAAGGAATGATTCTCCCTTCAACATGTGGTTGAGGAACGAATAAGGTGTGGTCTTCAAGTGGTAAGAGGATAGGTAATATTAGTGCAAAAGAAATTGGCAATATAGGATTTCTGTTGGAAAAATAAGTGGTAAAGGAGGATAATATTGATGTAGAAGTGAAATGGGTGAAATAGAATCTTCTACCTGAGGAGGAAGAATGGGCAAAACAAATGCCACTAACTCTAGGGGAGGAGTCGATAAAATGGGTGCCTCTTATTGAGGGGGAGGTTAAACTAGAGGTAAAGAAAAGACCATGTTAACCATATGGATATTATGATCACCTAAGTTAGTCATGGTTTGAACAATATTTTGATTGGGTTAATGGTTAGGAAAATGCTATTTGAAGATGTCCATGTTTTGATTAGCGGGTGTATTAGGATTATCTAAAATGAGATCACCCCTATCAAGCATGTCTTGAACAATGTTTTTGAATGTTTTACAATTATTAGAATTGTGGCCTTTAACTCGATGGCAGCTACAAAACTCATCTTCATTGTACCAAGTTGGAGTAGGATCAGAGGGGTCAAAATAAATAGGATGTTTGATTTGTGGAAGGGTTATGACACCTTGTTGTAATAGTTTTTCCAAAATAGATGTA
This sequence comes from Torreya grandis, assembly GCA_037957365.1. Lineage (NCBI taxonomy): Eukaryota > Viridiplantae > Streptophyta > Pinopsida > Cupressales > Taxaceae > Torreya > Torreya grandis. Next base: position 718,361 of record JARHVA010004625.1, read on the forward strand.
TATAAATCCCCAATGGGAGTGTATTGTCTATGTTCATACCATTGTTGGATTTTGGGAAGTCAATTAGTTTGTGGTTGTAGAAGCTGACTTAATGACCATCGCATTGGTAGAGCCTTTAGATTTTTGGTTAGAAGGAGAAGCTTTAGAATAAGAGGAGTCATATGATTTGGAATTGGGTTTCTTAATGTGTAACTTGACTCTTCCTTCATCTATAGCCCAAATCTTGAGTTTTTGTGCCATCATAAAGGCCTCATCAAATGTGTGGAAATTTTGTACTCAAAGTGTGGATGAGATGTGATTAGCACATGCCATTGAGAAGAGCTCAATAAGCTTAGGTTGGGGTAAAGAGAGTTGATTGATCAAATCTCTCTAATGAGTGACAAAATCTATGATAGATTCATCATCAAATTATTTGATAGAATACAGGTCTATAATAGAAACCTTTTTATAAATGTTAATAGATAAATGGTCCAAGAATATTTGTGTGAGTTGGATAAATGAGAAAAGAGAGTGCTAAGTTATATAGCTATATAAATCTAAGGCAACACTCAAAAGAGACATAGGGAAAGTGCAAAGTAGTAATGCATCATCGTGCCCTATTAAATAACAAGCATGTATAAATTCTCACAAATGCTATTGTGAGTCCTCTTTACTCTAGAAACAAGTAAATTTAGGGAGTTCCCATTGGCTTGGGTAAGGGACAATATGAATATAAGAATGGATGGGCTCATTGCATATCTGATCATAAGATAATATAATTTTTGAACCAAAAATGGATGTCTCTAGATTAGACATCTTGTCCATCGGCATTTTAATGAGGTCTGGATGGGGATTATTTTAGGAGATACCTCCTAAGTTATAAGGAACTTAATAGGAAGCAGAGGGAGGGTATGACATAGCTTGTTGAGGTTGTGTTGGGGAAACATAAGGATAATGAGTCATATGATAGGGGTGAAAAGAGAAGGGGTTTGTCCCATTGGGTTAGAGACTATGCTTTGGTTGGATGTTGTTATTATAGTTTGGGTTATTGGCATGGTTAGATTGGATGAAGGGTGAGTCATAACTCAGGTGATTATAGGTGTAAGAGTAGATGGAATAAGTACCACCAAATTTTGAAATGGGGTGAGACTTGACTAAATTGGTTGTGGTTGTGAAAGTAGGGAAGTCACTCTAGGGTTTAGGTGGGATTGGGTAGTTGGTGATGTTAAACTTTGGACATTATCTATGGTTGGGTTACTTGTCAATCAAGTGGTTTGAGTAACCATGGGGAAAATAGTGGAGGTAGCTGAAACTAAATTTTTCTTCATTAGAGAGGCTGGCATACCATAGATTAGGTTACCTAAAGAATTATAGGTTTGGATCATGAAAAGGTAATGCTGATAGGCTACTACATTATGATACAGAAATTTATCAAAATATTGGTCTCCTTCAAGCATAATGGAAATTTGGTTAGGGCTGGGAGGTTGCTTTGTATCTGAAGTATGCTCCATGATAGAATCAGGAGGAGGGGAAGGTGGAAGTGGTTTATGGCTTTCATAATCGATAAGAATTTTGGCTTGAGCTCATGTCAATACCATGTAAGAAGAAGTAAGAATAGCCTTAATACTCTGTATTAGTGATAGAATACGGAAAAACTAGGTTTAGGTGTAGGTAAGTGGGTTATTTTAGCTTGTTATTTTGATAAAATAGAAATTACATAGTCATCAAGGTTAGTCACTTGACTGATGTCAGTGGTAAAAGTTTACTGACATCAATAGGATTAACTAATGTCAATAGCTAAAGTTTGCTGATGTTGGTATGTTAAGCATAGAATATATTGAGAGGGGGGGGTGAATCAGTATATTATATATCTTATAAATCTTTCCTTTAACCAAATTCTACTTAATCAAACATTCAAGATATGCAATAACACTCAAACAATAAACATCACACAAGATAGAGAAAGACACCAGATATAATGTGGAAACCCAATGTGGGAAAAACCATGGAGAATCAATCTCAAATATATTCATGAGAACAACCCCACAGGAGCACCATACCCTTTTGCCAAGTATAAACCTCAGCTAAAATTTGTGAGCACCAACCCACATGAGCTTCAAACCCCTTTGCCAAACACCAACCCAGCACCTATTCATGATCACCAACCCATAGGAGCACCAACCCCTTTGCCAAGCACCAACCCAAGAACAATTCATGAGCACCAACCCATAGGATCACCAACCCCTTTACCAAGCACCAAATCATCAACAATTCATGAGCACCAACCCACAAGAGCACCAACCCCTTTGTGTATACCACACACTTATCTCTCAATGTTGCTATCTCAACAAATGATAGATCAATACAACATCTCCTTCCTCTCTCTCACCTTTGCTCTTCTAAGCTAGATATAACAAATACAAATCATATTCATCTCTCACAATTTCTCTTCTAAGCTAGATATTACAATATCAAAATCAACCTCACACTCACATATTATAAAATGGCTTCTCAAGCCTTTATTTATAGCTTTCCAAATGAATTTTGGCCTTCCCCCTTTGTGACCTTTCAATCCTCATGGAAAATGGCACCAATCTTGGATGAGCCTTCATATCCAAGCATTTGAAAAGTCATGTGGTGACCCTTCATGACCAAAAACGTCTTTCCCACTTTTGTCCTTATCTTTGGTGACTTATCGTATTCCTCAAAGTGTCCCTTCATGAGAAATTTGCCCTTTACTCTTTTATCTTCACTTGGTGACTCTTGGTATTCCCCAAGATGACTCTTCATGGGAAAATGCATCCCATCCTTCTTTTATCTTTATCTCGTGACTCTTTGACTTCTCCATGGGCCCTTATTTTGTCTCATATGCAACCAAAAATATATTCATTAATATTAAATAAATATTAACTCATATTAGCCAAGATAAACAACATTAAATGCAATGGGGTCTTTATCACCAATAATACTAAACCTTTGACATCAATGACAATATTTCCAACAATCTCCCCCTTTGTCATTGATGGCAACCTCAATCTTGAAACTGCCATATCCTATCACCTACACATACCATCATTTGAAAACATACAGTAACTCCCCCTTACTATAGCAACCTATACCTATTCCCTGTACCTATACCTATTATTCTCCCCCTTTGACATCAATGGCAAAGGGCCTTCTTGGAGCTAACACTTAGCTCCCCCTCACTTGATGTTAAACATCAATGGCAAGAAGTAATAGAAATTACTCCTAACTCCTCTCACTGATATTTGAATGTATCCTTTGATCATGTCTTTGAGAAGATATCTAAAAAAACATATACATTGTTCCCTGTCCTTTGAGCATCTGCAATCAACTCATTTGAATCTTTTCTTCTAATCTCACAAACTTCAGAATGAAACCTTAATGCGTATCCTTGATCACAAATTTGACTAACACTCAACAGATTATGCTTAAGACCTTTTACATACAAAACATTTTTAGTCTTAGTTCTACCATAATCCAAACTCAAAGTAACTTTTCTAGCTATCTTGGTAGTGGTTTTATCTCCAAATCTCATTGTACCACCATTTATCTTCTTTAGAGAAATGAACTTACTTTTATCCCCTGTCATATGCCTCAAACATCCGCTATCAATTAACCATGGTTGATCTTTACCTCCCACATGCAGAGCTGTCTACACCATCATAGAATCTTCATGTTATTTCTTCTGCCATGAACATGTTTGAACCTTCTCCCTGATGAATGGAGCTTTAAACCTCTGATCCTTCTTGACTGACTCAAACACTCTTCTGCAATACCGAGCTATGTGTCTGAAGTTGTTGCACTTGTAGCATACTATGGTCTCTTCATTAAAGCTTGATAGAGGAGCAAAAGAGTTGTGGCTTCTGCTTGACTCTACTTGACTTTCCTTCTCCTTATTTCTAAAATTGTTAGCTCTTTTTCTACATTCAACTTTCTTGTGACCATATCCATTACAATAAAAACAATAGCCATAAAAATAAGACCTATCTGTATATCTCTAACCTGATTACCTTTTGTAGCTTTATTCCTTCTAGCCTTCTCTATTTGGAATGTCCTCTGTATTCTTCACTTCTCCCATTTCTGTTTCTTCTTGTGTGAGAGCTTCAACATAGCTCTTTTTCTTTTCAAATCTGATCCCTGTCTTATATGAATATGCTTTTTGACTTTCCAATATCTTATTTAGCATGTTAGTGCTATCTTCAAATTTTGAATCACTGATTACTTTATCACTGACTGCTTTCTTAATATATTTTTTTAAAGAAGCAATTTCAATAACATACCTTTCATAATCATTTCTTGCTATTTACAACTATGCTTTGAGATCTTCTTCATTCTTCTTGGATTCTTCAAAGTATGCTTGTAGATGTTCAATTATTTCCTTTGACTCTTGTTCATTTTTCTTGATCTGGGACTTTAACCTTCGATTCTTCTTTTGAACAACTTCTAACTCTTCTAGGGCACAATTGAGTTCTTCCATATCTAATTCAACTTCCTCCTCTTCTTCTTGATTATTATGTATGGCCATGAATAGAATCTCTTCTTCTTCTAAATCACTGACTCCACTATCTTCGCCTGAACTAGGATCCTTAGAATACAGATTCTTCTTCTCAAATTCCTTCTTGGATTTTCCTTTGAAATTCTTCTTGTATGTAGGCTTTTCTTCTTCATCATATTTAACTTTATCTGGGCATCTAACTGAAAAATGTCCAATCTTTCCACAATTAAAACATTTAAAAGGTAATTTTTCTTGATATTTACCTATTCCTCTTTTCAGCCTGCAAATAAAAAGTGCTTCATTGTCATCTTCATCATCACTGGAACTATCACTTGATTCTAGAATCTTAGCTTTCTCCTTCTTTGATGTATTGAAAGCTGCTTCTCTCTTTGAGGGTTTATCTTGTTCTATCTATATCTCATATGCTGTGAGAATACCATGAAGCTCATCCATCTTTAGCTTGGCTAAATTCTTCATCTCCTCGATTGCTGAAACCTTTACATCATATCTCATTGGTAGAGATCTCAAAACCTTTTGCACCACCGTTGACTCTTCCAATGTTTCTCCAAGACCTTAAATCTGATTTACTATCTGATCAACTCATAAGAGATAACTTGCTATATCTTCTTCTTCTTCCATCTTCAAACTTTCAAACTACCTTCTAAAAGTCTACAACTTAGCTTACTGAACCTTTCCATCACCTTTGTAAATATTCTCAAGTTTTACCCAAGTTTCATGAGTAGATTTACATTGCATAACTTTAAAAAATTCAGATTCACATAAACCACATAAAATAACATTTAAAGCTTTAGCATTATATTCACTCGCCTTCTTTTTTGTTGGAGTAATTGTAGATGTCTATGGCTCTTCATATTCCTCCACCACTGATTTCCATATGTCGAATCTAAGGGCCATCAAATAAACCTTCATTCTCATTCTCCAAAAAGCATAATTCATCCCATCAAACAAAGGTGCCTTATTTGTAGAAAATCCTTCCTGTGACCCAACCATTGTGCTTTCCCGATCTACCTTCAAGCTGTAAAAATTTTCAAAAAGAAACCTGCTCTAATACCAAATTGTTAAGCACATAATATACTAAGAGGGGGGGGTGGTGAATCAGTATTCTATATATCTTATAAATCTTTCCTTTAACCAAATTCCACTTAATCAAACATTCAAGATGTGCAATAAAACTCAAAAAATAAACATCACACAAGATAGAGAGAGACACCAGATATAACATGGAAACCCAATGTGGGAAAAACCATAGAGAATCAATCTCAAATATATTCATGAGAACAACCCCATAGGAGCACAATACCCCTTTGCCAAGTACAAACCTCAGCTACAATTTGTGAGCACCAACCCAACACCTATTCGTGAGCACCAACCCACAGGAGCACCAACCCCTTTGCAAAGCACTAACCCAATAACAATTCATGAGCACCAACCCATAGGAGCACCAACCCCTTTGTCGAGCATCAACCCAACAACAATTCATGAGCACCAACCCGCAGGAGCACCAACCTCTTTGTGTATACCACACACCTATCTCTCAATGTTGTTATCTCAACAAATGATAGATCAATACAACATCTCCTTCCTCTCTCTCACCTTTTCTCTTCTAAGCTAGATATAAAAAATACAAATCATATTCATCTCTCACAATTGCTCTTCTAAGCTAGATATTACAATATCAAAATCAACCTCACACTCACATATTACAAAATGGCTTCTCAAGCCTTTATTTATAGCTTTCCAAATGACCTTTGGCCTTTCCCCTTTGTGACCTTTCAATCCTCATGGAAAATGTTGCCAATCTTGGATGACCCTTCATATCCAAGCATTTGAAAAGTCATGTGGTGACCCTTCATGACCAAAAACGTCTTTCCCACTTTTGTCCTTATCTTTGGTGACTTTTCATATTCATCAAAGTGTCCCTTCATGAGAAATTTGTCCTTTACTCTTTTGTCTTCACTTGGTGACTCTTGGTATTCCCCAAGATGACTCTTCATGGGAAAATGCATCCCATCCTTCTTTTGTCTTTATCCCGTGACTCTTCGACTTCTCCATGGGCCCTTATTTTGTCTCATATGCAACCAAAAATATATTCATTAATATTAAATAAATATTAACTCATATTAGCCAAGATAAACAACATTAAATGCAATTGGGCCTTTATCACCAATAATACTAAACCTTTGACATCAATGACAATATTTCCAACATGGTATAGTTAACGAATGCTAGTCACTATGATATCCTAGGAGATGGAAAATCCAAAGTCTTAGAAACCATGAAGTAGAAACTAGGTAAAATAATGGATGTAAGAGGTTTGTGTAAGAAGGAAGAACACTCAACAAACCTAGTATAATAGGTTATATAAACTGAGTATTCGAAATAGTGTTGATTTTGTGAATCAATAGAAAAATTTCTTACCAACTCCAAAATATAAAAGGAAATATAAAAGTAGAAAAAGAACATATAACCAAAAAATATTAACTCCTAGAGATTAATTTTAGTCTCGTGTTAGCTTATGCCTTAATCAGATAGTGATAAGAAAATTTGGTTATCGAAGGTACTATAAAGCAATCTAGAGCTAGTTTTAGGTTAGTTTTAGTGCTCAAGAGGAAATTTGTATTAGACCAAGTATGTGGATTTTTATAGGGGCTTTCTCCCTACACTTCATGGACCTAAATCCAAGCAAGGACACTTAACCAAAATATACCTTCTGCCTAGAGTTTATACTCTACCAGAGAATAGAGTGGGTTCTCCCCTTAGTGGTGCAATCCAAGTAGGATAGTCTAGTAGGGTAAGATAATCCACCAAGTGATAAAATATTGATGGGCCTTATCTTAGGTGAGTTTAGATGTTTATTTTTGTGAGTGTGATTTAGTTTTGTTGTGAGTGTGATTTAGTTTTGTAACATATGTGCACTGCAATTTATTCATATTGCTTGTATTTAACTAGGTGAGCTAATATGCAACAAGCAAATAATGAAGTAAAATGTTTAGATTCGAATGAAAACAAATATGAAATAGGAATAGAGAATGAACTTTGCTATCCTAATGTGCACACAAGAAAGAGAATAAAGAACATATTATTTTTAACTTATAAGGGAATTGATAATTTTCTCTGAGAGGTAAAGATAAAAGAAGAGTGGCAAGGAAGAAGAGATTTTAGTTTATTGCCTTTAAATAGAAAATATAATGTTGAATTTTTTGTTTTGAGGGAGAAAGGAAGGAGAAAGTGCAAGAAATGAAAATTTCACTATAATTAACCTATATGAATGCTTAAAATAAGTAATAAACCCAAGGAAAACTCTAACATCCCATCAGGGATGCTAAAAATGTTTTTCTAAAATTTGTCTATTTCAAATATAAATAAAAATAAATAAGAAGGATAGGGATAAGTGATTAAAATGAACACTGATTGGTTTGCACTGTTAAGCATGGAATATACTGAGAGGGGGAGTGAATCAGTATATTATATATCTTATAAATCTTTCCTTTAACCAATATTTCACTTAATCAAACATTCAAGATATGTAATAAAACTTAAACAATAAACATCACACAAGACAGAGAGAGACACCAGATATAACATGGAAAGTCAATGTGGGAAAAACCATGGAGAATCAATCTCAAATATATTCATGAGAACAACCCCATAGGAGCACCATACCCCTTTGCCAAGTACAAACCTCAGCAACAATTCATGAACACCACCCCACAGGAGCTTCAAACCCATTTGCCAAGCACCAACCCAGCTGTTATTCGTGAGCACCAATCCATAGGATCACCAACCCCTTTGCCAAGCACCAACCCAACAACAATTTGTGAGCACCAACCCATAGGAGCACCAACCCCGTTGTGTATACCACACACCTATCTCTTAATGTTTCTACCTCAACAAATGATAGATCAATACAACATCTCATTCCTCTCTCTCACTTTTGCTCTTCTAAGCTAGATATAAAAAATACAAAGCATCTCTCAAAATTACTCTTCTAAGCTAGATATTTACAATATCAAATCAACCTCTCTCTTCCACATTACAAATGGCTACTCAAGCGTTTATTTATAGCTTTCCAAATGACCTTTGGCCTTCCCCCTTTGTGACCTTTCATTCCTCATGGAAAATGGTGCCAATCTTGGATGACCCTTCATATTCAAGCATTTGAAAAGTCATGTGGTGACCCTTCATGACCAAAAATGTCTTTCCCACTTTTGTCCTTATCTTTGGTGACTTTTCATATTCCTTAAAGTGTCCCTTCATGAGAAATTCACCATTTACTCTTTTGTCTTCACTTGGTGACTCTTGGTATTCCCCAAGATGACTCTTCAGGGGAAAATGCATCCCATCTTTCTTTTGTCTTTATCCCATGGCTCTTTGACTTCTCCTTGGGCCCTTATTTTGTCTTATATGCAACTAAAAATATATTCATTAATATTAAATAAATATTAACTCATATTAGTCAAGATAAACAATATTAAATGCAATGGGGCCTTTATCACCAATAATACTAAACATTTGACATCAATGACAATATTTCCAACATGCACACCGTATCTAGATTTTGTGAGCACTCTTATTTGGCTAGGGAGGACTACTTGTAAGTAAGAAAGTACTACCACAAAATGTTTGTTACCAGATATTTGAGTGGGCTACCAAGCTATGCATTTGTTTTAGGAAGTGTCCAACTTCCTTAGAGATGATAGTCCACTTTTGAGAGACAAAATAGTAATAAATAACCAAAAGAGAGGTAAAGAGAGAGAGTAAAAGAGAGATAATATTACCATTGTTCACAATCTAAGTATAGTAGAATGTAATAAAGTACAAGTGGTATGTTTTATTTATATTTTGGAAGTTGTTTGGGTAGGTCTTAGAAGGGTTAAGAAATCCACAGTCATCGATGTCAGTTATTCTACCAAGGCCAGTAAGGAAGTGATTGATATCAATTATGCTACCAAGGTCGATGGGGGAAGGTGACTAATGTCAATTAGGTTACTAAGGTTAGTAGGGGTAATAATTACCTAAGAGCTAGTAGAAGGATTTTATGGGTCTAGTAAATAGTTTTGGTTAGGTTTGGAGGGTTGGGGAGAGTTGTGTGAAAGAGTACACTTTGGATGGATCTGGTCAAAGGTTTGGTGTGTTGGGTCAAGGGGAAACAAACAAAGAAGCTTTATAACTCCTTCATGGGGTTTTGATCATGAATGTGTAAAACAATGAACAATATATATAAAGCAATTACAAAGTAACTGCTTAAAAGACCTATAGAATAAGTGATGTACTTAGTTGTAGTGGTGATTGAATGATAAGTGCTAGATGGATGGCTCATATTAGGGAGTCTGAACCGATGACTCAAATGTAGAAAACAAGTGGGTGTTGTTGGTTCTCCAAAGCTTGGTTCCTGATCTGGGTTGACTTATGCAAGATAATAGTAAGTTAAGATGCCAAAATTTGAATGTCAAAAGCTTAGATGAAAATAAGAATGAGTTTTCTTTATTTCTACTGACTTGAACATTAGTTTGGATTTTGGCTTATATAACAGATGTTGATGATCCTACCGATGTTGGTCATGGGTTAACCAACATCAATGGCCTTAAAATAGGTAAAACTACTATCTTTAGCCTATTTTTTGTTATTCCTCATATAAGAGGTTAAAGAATATGAAATGGTAAAAATAGAGGTTAAGAAGGATGTAGTTGGTTAAGAATTCATTTATGAGGTGAGAATAAGTCTTGGGTAGTTAGGATGAGGGGACTAGGTCTTGAGGTAACTCATCAGGTGAGAAATAGTCTTAAGATGAGGTGGCTAGGTAAGGTAGAATAAGGGGTTTTTAATTAACTTAATTAAGTATTTTAAATTAATTAAATGTGTGAGAGGTAAAAGCATGGGTTAGGGAGGCTAATTGTTATTATTGGAAAATGGGCTTAAGGGGGGTTTCAACTCAGGGAGTTACACACATATGTGATGTATTTTTGGTGTCTAAACATACTCTTTAAGGCATAAGCCAAAGTTATTTAAAATTAATCCTAAGGTTAAAAGGCACTTCCTAGTGTATGCATTGATTGATTTGAAATTTTTTTGGGATTGCTCTCTATTTGAGGTGTGAGTATCAGAATAACATCCCCTATTTTCTCATATGGTTTTAACTAAACAACAAGTGACAAATCAAGACAACCAACCACCAACCTCTTCTTCATCCATGGATTATACCTTATATGCTGGCAAATATCCTCATGCTTCACCTCACTATTCTCGTTCACCATCTTCCCCTTCTAGAATCCCAACCATATCTAAAGGAGATCTAGACTTTACTTCCTTTCTTGACAATAATCTTGTTGCTTTACAATATTACCTCAATACCTTACCTCACTGTACCCCTTTCTTTGGTTCCTTCTTTCTATCATTCTCTTGGCATGCCATCCCACATCATAGTGGGGACCACTTCGATCTACCCATTGACTTAGGCCTATTTCAACATCCCATCCACCCAAACTCAAATCAACCTTCTTCTTCCTAACCAAACACCTCCTATCACACCCCATGTGGGTTCAAACTTATCTTTAGTCACCTATACCCCATATACTATGGCATTGTCTTCCACTTTGGCTTCTATCTTTCCTTCAACAATAACCAATCCCTTGACCACAGTCCCACTTAAAAACCTAGTGTTTTCCATACCTCAAAACCTTCCCCCAATCAACACTAGGGTAACTACCCAACCTCAACCTTTCCAACTTCCTCTTACCTTGACCATACCAACCACATCCTTTATTTAACAAGTGTCTATGACAACTTACCATTATCTCTCTAACCCATAGGGGTACATACCACCCTCCACCCAACTTTTCATACCAATTAGTTCTTATGTACCAACTTCTCAACCACTTGAGACCACATATCAGTCTGTGGCTTATTTTATACCATCTGCTACCTATTCATACATTATTTCAAGCCAACTCCAAACAAATGTATCTTTTAATTATGTGTCTTTTCAACCCCAACTTGATCTAATCAAAATGCTCATGGACAAAATAACTAGTTTGGAGTCATCCATCTCCACCTCAACTAATATTTTATCTTATGACCAAATTTGTAATGATCCTATCCACCTGTCTGTGCCCATTCACGATTACCCTCATCAATGGGAATTTCCAAAATTTTCTAAATTCCAAGTTAAATAAGATCCCCAACAACACTTATGATGATGCTCTCCTCCTTTGAACCTTTCTTATGTCATTATCCAAGGCTGCCCTTGATTGGTATAGTGCCCTTCCCACTCATTATATATTTTCTTTCTTTCAATTGGCACAAACCTTTTTAGAACACTTTTTATTAAACCTATCTAAGAAGGTTTCCATTACCAATCTATACTCCATCAAACCATTTGAGGATGAATCTATTATTTATTTTGTTGCCAGATGGAGGGGCCTCATTAATTAACTCACTTTCCCATTACCCCACCCAAAATTAATCAAATTATTCTCTTGGGGGTGTGTTAAACACATTTCTCCAACTCTCCAAGTCTAAAACTTTAGGACATTTGATGAAGCATTCACTATGGCTTACAAATTGGAAAACCAAACTATTAATGAAGGAAAGTTGTAGCTTCAAAATAAAAATTCTAGTTTCAAATCCATTGAGTCATCCTCAACCAAAACCACAAACCCAACCAATTCTAAATTAAAATCATTAGCACACATATTTTATCTCAAAACTACACTTCTATCTATTAACTAAATCCCTCAAACCAAGAATCCTTCCAATCACCAAAACTATACCTAAAATTGGGTTCCTTAAAAACTATTTACCTCGATTAGAGAATCTTATGCATCAATGTTATAAAAAATACTTAAATTGAATCTAATCCAACTTCCACCCATCAAACCCCCTCAATAATTTTATACTTATCACCCCCTTCTCAAGTGGTACAATGAGAATTATCATTATGATTCTCATTGGGTTGTTGGACATGATACTGATAGATACAATACCTTGAAGAGCATTGTCTAGGACCTAATTGATAAAGCAGAACTTATGTTTGATAACCCAAATGATCCTTCTAATCAATCTCTTGATATTTTTGAAAACAATTACCAAATCATCTACCTTCAACCCAACACCATGAAGTCTAACCTGAATCCTCCAACTCACATGAGATGCATGTAATTAACATCATCATTAATGTGCCTATTGTTAAATAAGTCATCACCTTTATTACCCAAATAGAGGAAACTAACCCACTATATATTTATTTAGATTCCCAAGAAGTATCTATCCCTTCCATTTCCTTAGATGAAACCATAATTTTATTTACCTATCTTATGATGTAAATACCCAAGGAGATAACCACTCCATCGACCATTTCATCTACTCCTCCAAACCAAATAGAAGAACCACATACCTCTTTAGATATCCAGACCAAGGAAGAAACTATACAAACCCTTCTGCTTGAAACTATTACCCTTACCACACCAATTATATAAATATCCATACCTCCCTTAGAACTCATTTACCAAGAGACAATACCCCTACATACCCAATCATTACCTTCAGGATCTTCCATCAAAGTTAGTACCACTAAAACTTCTCCTTCTTCTTCCCTAAAGGGTTTGAGCTTTGAAAATAATGATCAAAGAACAAAAACCATTTATAAACCTTTTTATTGACTAGTTAAAATCTTGGAATTCACCTCCCAACCTAACATTGATAGAGCCACCTTTTAGCATCAGTTTGGACTCCCGTATTAAAATAAAACTAAACCCTTTACTTCACATGAGTCCACTCTCAAGCCTACTATTACAACTCCACCAACTACCCCTCCTAAAGTTACTATAGAACCATCTCAATTACCCCCACATAAAATTATCAATTCACCCTATGCTTATTTTATTAAACCAATTAAGAACTTGGGGGTTCTTCCCATGCCCAATCCTGCTCACCCTCCTTTGCAATTGGATTTAACCACATCAACCAAACTAAAACCTAATCCAATTAAGCCCATTAAGGAAGGATTACCTATACCATAACCTTGAGGAAGAATCATACCAACTCCTTCACCTCTACCTTCTATTTTAGGACCACATCCCTTTACCACTCCCATTACCTTCTCTTCCTCCAAAAAAATATCTCCTCTTTCTCTAACTTTAACAAGCCCATCTCCTAGTTCATCATCATTCCTTACTAACATTTTCCCATCCACTTTCCCATATATTAAACCCTCATCATCTAAACTTTCCATTCCTAAACCAATTATAACAAAGCCAATTCTTTCTAAACCACCAACCATATTTACTTCACCAAGCACACCTCTTATAGAGAAAACTTTGCCCACCAAAAATCCTACACCAAAAATCCCAACTCCACCTCCTCCAAAATCCTTATCAGAATCTTATACAACTATATTTCAAAAGGCTCCTACAAGCTTCTAACATTAGCTTACCAGCCATCAAGCCTTTTGACCCCACTTTACAAAAGCTAACTTGGTTTAATGACAATCTAATTTGTCTTTACCATATGACCCTTGGGCATGATACAAAGAATTATAAAACTCTCCAAACTATTGTTCATGGCCTTTTGGAAGTAGATGATCTATTGGATGAACCTTCTTTAAGCCCCTTGCCTATTTTACCACCTATCCAATCTGCGTACCAATCATCTACTTCACTACTCTTTCCAAGGAGTGAAATAGAGGAACTGAAGCAAGAAATCTATCCTCTTATCCATAACATTCATATGGTAACTCATTTTCAAGTCTACTAGAGGGATAAGGATAAATCCATCCAACAAAATGGAAAGGGAAAAGCTAAGGCCAACATTCCATGGTATTAACTATCAACTCCCCAACCAACCAACCAAACCCAAGAAGCTACACCTTCACCTTCACCCTCAAAAGCACCCAAGACCAAAGTTTCCATTTTAGGACCCCCTTCTTCCAATGCATCTCTATTCATCTAGTACTTGGTGTTATAACAACTTCAACAAATGCTAGAAAAAATGAGTCTTTATGACTTAATTAGCAATATGCCTCAATATCATCAAGATTTAATCAAACCACTACATTTGATAAAGGTTCCACTAGATGATCCCCAACCTCTTGCACTTATGATTGGAGCCATCCAACATGCTATCATGGTCACCTTTCAAGAATATAAAATTCTACCTTGTCATAGTGAAGACTTTGATCCCCTTATTTTTATCATAGTATCCATCAATCATACATGTGTTAAAAGAGTTATTATTGATGGGGGGAAAGTATCAATATCATCTCCTCCCATGCCTATGATCAACTCCAAATACCTAAAAACATCATGCCATACATCTTGATATCTCTTCGATCATTCAATGACACCTTGACCACCACTCTAAGAATAGTTGTTCTCCACATCTATTTGGGGCCTCAAACTATTCCTAAACTATTTTATGTTTTAGAGGACAAATTTTAATATAATTTGTTATTCATCTACCCTTGGATCCATGCCATGAGATGCATCCCTTCTACCCTTCATTGATGTGTCAAATTTGAACATGAGGGAAAAGTTATTACAATCAAAGCCAATCCAAGTCCCTTTGCTTCTTGTAATATGACATATCGACCTAATGATGTTCTTATTCTACCTTCATCTTAGTCATAACTAATCTCTAGCCAAGCCACCACATCAAACCAACCCACCAACACTTATAAATTCAACAATGATGAAGCATCCACTAGTTTAACTATCTCTTCATCTCAAATCCTAGTTGAACACACTTTATAATCCACGTTTCAATGTCTTATGCTAGGGGAATATCAAATTTTAGCTTTGGATGTTTTCCCTTCTCTACTTGATTTTGGGAACCTTTAAAATGATCCATCATATGATCCCAATATCGGCACCCTCATTCCCTTTGGCCTTCCCAACAATAAAACATGTTTTGTCTATGGGGGACTTGACAAACCATTTCTTGCTCCTACAACCATGCCTTGTATCTAGCCATTCACTTCCATATTTTATTATGTTAGCAACCTAACCTTTTCCCAAACATACCTTCATTAATGTGCTTGGAAAGTGTTTGGTTTTGGTCTCTTTGAATAAAGACCCCAAGAACTTAATGTTGTTAAAACCCAACAATCACGTGAGTTTTTTGGCTTAGGGTATGTTCCCCCGAAATAGCCCATATCACCAACATCAATCCCACCTATTCTATTTGGATAAACTCTAACCTCACCAATCCCACCTCTCCCATTTGGATAACCTCCAACCTCACCTCTCCCATTTGAGGAACTTGTACCCTTATCAACTTCACTTGTCCAATCTAAAGAACCTCTATCCCCACTAAATCCATTTGAATACATCAACATCATCCCACCTAATTTTTTTTATTAACATCATCAATTTGGTTTTCTTGAATTATCAACTAGAAGGCCAAACCAAAACCATTCCTCTCATCCACCCTAAAATGATTACACATGACTCAACCACCATTAACACTATAAAATGTCAAGATGACAATTATATTCTTCCCTATCTAGGTGTGGGGGAATCTTCTATTTAAAAATACCTCCCTCCTAAA
Organism: Torreya grandis; assembly: GCA_037957365.1. Classification (NCBI taxonomy): domain Eukaryota; kingdom Viridiplantae; phylum Streptophyta; class Pinopsida; order Cupressales; family Taxaceae; genus Torreya; species Torreya grandis. The sequence goes on from JARHVA010004625.1 coordinate 734,421, forward strand.
AACCAAAAAATTCTCAATAAATTGACCATAGAAGTTAATTTAAGCACTCAAGAGAACCCTTATATTATCAAGATTGGCCAATCCTTAACCCTTGAGAAACAATGAGACTATCAATCTTTTATCCATGACCATATCATAGCATTTGCTTGGTCTTATCAAGATATGCTTGGTATTGACCCTTTCATCACTGTTCATAACATCATACCCCATCCTAAAGTTAAGCCAATTCAACAAAAGCTTCATCTTATGCACCCTCACATAACTCTTCTCATCAAAAAACTTCAACGCCTTCCATCTGTCAACTTCATTCAACCCATTGACTATCCATAATAGGTCTCTAATATCATTAATATTACCAAACCCACTAGGGGACTTCAAATTTGTTTATATTTCCATGATATTAACCTTGTGTGACCTAAAGATGACTTTCCCCTACCTAACATAGACCAACTTGTCAATGTCACTGCTGGCCATGAAATGTTATCCCTTATGGATGGATTTTTAGGATATAACCAAATCTTGATCACCCCTCAAGATCAAAATAAAACATCTTTTATCACCACATGGTGAACCATATGTTATAATGTTGTGCATTTTGGCTTGAATACTATGGGAGCCACTTATCAATGGGCCATGACTTACATTTTTCATAACCTCATCCATAAAATAGTTGAGGATTATGTTGATGATTTACTTTGTAAATCCAAACACTTCCAAGATCATCTTGTTATTATTTCTATCATCTTTAAAATACTTATTCATTATCATGTTAGATTTAACCCAAAGAAGTGTATCTTCAAGGTCTTATCAGGAAAAATTCTAGGCTTTGTTTTTTCCCTCTATAGAATAGAAATAGACCCCAAAAAAGTCTGAGCCATTCTAAAAATGGCTCTCCCTACTAACCTAAAACAACTTCATAGATTATAAGACAAAATTTAGTCCATTCATTGCTTTATCTCCCAGCTATCGGATCACTGTCAACCCTTTCACCACCTCCTTAAAAAATATACTTACTTTAAGTAGACCAAATAATGTCAATAATCCTTTGATGCAATCAAGGAGTATCTTCTTTCTCCACCAATCCTTATCCCCCCATAGTAAAATCAAAACTTTTATTTATACATATATACTAATAAGGGCATTTTATCTCCCCATGTTGACTTCCATCGGTCAGGTCAACCACCATCGGTCACTATTGGTGACTTTCAGTGGTGGGTCTTGACCCCCTAACCTCTTTTCACATACCCTACTTATAAAACTAGCTACTTTTCCACCATTTATACATCACTCTCACTACCCCTTACCCCTATCTATTCAAACACACCTTATAAGCATTCTCTTAAACCCTTAAAATGAAGTCACACTACATTTTTCCCTAGGTCAAGAGGCTATCACCCATATCTAACCCTTTTATGCATTCCACTCATTTTAATCCCTCTTATTTCAACATAAATTACTATTCCTATCCATTTCACAATAGAACCTACCTCATTTTGTGATCGATGGCATCATCTTAGTCAATGACCCATCACTTGCATGTGTGCATCTCCCATGTTCATCTCAGCTCTACTTAATTATAACCCTAATCATAATCACCAAATCCCATCAGGACACCTTAACACCTCACCACTTTCAAGCAGTAGCTCATACTATTTAATCAGATAATACCAATTGCTAAAAACCAAATTAATTTATCCTTTTTCCTCTTTTTTATGGTTTTAAGATTTTTTTGCCAACCATCAATGGCTGACTAACCATCGATAGTTAACTTTAACCATCATCGATCAATACCCCCAACCTTTTCATCAAAACTGATGATGGTTACCTAACCATTTATAATTATCCCTAAGCATCATTGTTTAGGGATCCATTTCTTTTCAATACCATCTTTATCCTCCTTATTTACCACTTAAAAATACTCTACTTGAGGTCACCCCTTACATATCAACCCATGACCTATTTGGGAGTCACCCTCTCCTTCCACCTTCCAAGAACTACATTAGGCCTAAAGTCCATATTAGATTCAGTATCCACTAGACTATGTTGGTATCATCCTCTTGCCTCAAGCATTAAGAGTCAGCTCAACCATCCCTACCTATAACTACATTAGGCTTGAAGTCCATATTAGATTCAATAGCCACTGGACTATGTCAGCTACATATTCTTTCTTTGAGTGTTAATAGTCAACTCAACCATTCCTACCCAACTAATAACCTGACCCATTTCCCTTTACCCATCTTGACATTGATACCAACCTCTTCACACACCTTGTGATGACTTTGTTTTGGTCATAATGACCACCTTGACCAAATTTTCCATGATGAAACATTTGTATACACACACTCCCACATGCATGACCTAAACATTTATTTTCTTCTTAGGAATGCTTTATACCCTAGATACCTAAGTAAACATCAACCCTTTTTAAGATACTTGATGAGTGTGACTGATCAATTACAATCAATACTAGGGACTGGTTAGCTTTTACTTATCTTAAGCCATGACCTTATTGCTCCCAACATGGTAATGTTATTATGTGCATGCTCTTGACTTTTACAATTTGTTTCCCTCTATGAGTGGTAGGGTTAAAAACCTTGTAACCTCCATTTTACCTTTTATCAAGCCCTGACCTAATTCACCCATACCTTATTGAGTCCTAGTTTAAGGGGGAACACCTCCTCCCTCCCACACTCAAGAAAATTAGATATGTACCTTGAATGATTATATATTTTTGTTCTATATATTTCTTAAAGCTACATAAAAAGGGGCAAAATGTAGATATTTGAAAACTACACAATGATAATTTTTTATGTCATCTTGACATGTGGATACTTAATTGACTCTATCTAGTGGACTACCTAGTTTACTAGTATTATGTTAAAAAAATTCTAAAACACGTCACTTTATTTAAGACCTTTTCACCCATTTAATCATGACCCTTTGGCCATCGATAGTCACCCTAAACATTAATGGTTTGGGTCATAAAACTTGCCTCAAGATTTTAAAGCAGCTTTAACTTTATTTGAGAAAACTATCCTCCAAAATGGAAACTTGATTTAAAACTAGATTTTAAAGATGAATAAAAATAGGTAACTTCATCCCCTCCTAACTTAGAAACTTTAATTCAAGATTATCTATCCTTACTTAGAAATTTTATGCTATAAATATTGGGCTTTTAGGAGAGTTACAGATCTAAAAATTTGCATTCAGATTCTCTTATTCTCTTTATGTAGGCATCCAAGACTATGAAGATCTATCCATGTGACTTTTGAAGATAAGATTATTGTTCTATTATTCAACTCTCTTTAGGTTTCAACTATCATCCACTTAGTAGCATACAGGTATCATTTAATTATTTTAGCATTTTTTTTATCATTTGAGTTTTCTGTCTTGATTAGTGTATTTGAACATCCTTCCTTATCCATAGTGTCCATATACCTCATTCTAACCCTCAATTACCTCATATCCTCCATCATTTTAATCCTCCATAGGAACCCATAGGAAACCATCAATAGTTGTTTCAACCATCACCAATCATAGAAACCATCACTAGTTACCTAACCATCATCAATCAGTCCATCCATCACTAGTTACCTTGACCAACGATGGTCACTATTAGAGAAAATAATAGATTGTTATTTTATCCCCCTTTTAGATAATAAAACCCCTATTTCTATTCCTAATTTTTTTATAGACTCTACTCTAATTCTTTGGACCTAACTTTAATACACTTTTGCATCGTGTCTTTTATCAAGTACATTATTTATCTTCTTGCATATATACTTTCTTATCATTTGAATGCAAGTATATTTATTATATAATTTTTGACTTAATTTTATTAAAAGTGGATTGACAACCTCTTATAAATCTTTGTGCTTCTTGGATATAGCATACACTAGGTAATCCATTCAACCTAACATCTAGCAACACCCTCTTGTAGTCTTCTTTTGATTTACAAGTTATCCTCCCTAGCCAAAGAAGAGTTCCCACATTTGTATAGATCAATGCATGCATTATACTAGGTATTCATACACACACTTTAAATTCACTTTAATTTATCTACTTTCATAACTAATAAATTAAATAAATAAATTGAAACAAGAAGAAAAGGAAGGGGTTGGCTAAGTTGACACCAAATGTACAAGAGATGTGGATGTTGCCTACATAGCTCTATGGATGCATGTTTCAACATAAAATCTAGGCCAAATGTAGTTCTCCCAACAAATGGGATATAAGACATGATTAGGAATACAACATATGATTAATATTTTAAAATAAATGGAAGACTTCACAAATGAGATTGGTCTTACAAAGTGGTAATTTAGTGGGATGCGATGACCTACAAAATGACAAGCCAATAGGACTTGATTTTCTTGTAAAATAACAAGAGTGTAACATGGTAGGATGAAGGATAAATATATTATAAAATGGAAAGTGCATGGGATAAAACTAACTTTCCCAATATAAAGTCAGTGGGATAAAATGCTTACAAAATGGCAAGAGCATGAGATAAAATTGACTTGCCTAATAGAGAGTTGATAGGATAAAATGATTGAAAAATAGAAAGAACATGAGGGTTAGAATATATAAAAGTCTAAGAAAATGTTTTTTTTTTTTTTTTTAATAATCATTTTATAATGTTTTTGGTGTTTTTGGGATAAAATATGTATAAGGGGGAATCAACTAGTCAAGGATATGCTCATCCAAGAGTATAAGTTACAATAAAATAGCTAAGCTGGATGTAATGGCACATGATCATAAATTGGCAAGAATGAGGATCCTAAAAAGCAATAATGTTCACTAAATAGTAGTAAATGTAATATAGAATAGTGTGCATCATGAAATTAATCTAAAGAACCATACAATAGGCAAAGATCCTAAGTGAAAAATGTGTCCTTGTTCACTTATTTATAAAAGAAGATATACAATAATATTCTAGTTTAAATACTTTATATACATGATATTAAAGGTCTCCATAATGTTTATGAGACATAATTAGGATCATAATTGGTGAAGGGTGTAAAGTTTTCAAGTTATAATAAGTCCAATACATAACAAATAATGTGGTTCTCAAAAAGAATGGTCTAAAGATTAGGGTCTAATACATGGATGGTCCAGAGTGGGATAAAGAGTATGGTTCTTAAAGGATAATGATCCAAATAATATGGTTCTCAAAGAGAAAAACATAGGCTAGGATAAAATGTGTTTAGAGTACCAATAGTTCATAATCTTTCACTATCTAAAGTCATGAAATGTGGTTTAGGGTAGTATAAAATGTGTTGAGGGTAGGATAAAATGGTAAGATAAAATTACTTCAACATAAGTTACTCCCAAAGAGGCTTGTCTACAATGATTCAAATTTGTTCATGCATATAACCTCTTAAGGTGTACGATGTTCAAGGGCTCTATATGCCCTTGATCCATAGTTTTTCATGATGACATATGGTCCTAACCAACTAGGTTGAAACTTACCCTTTTTCTTGCATTTAGTGTTTATGTTCGTTTGGTTTTCTTTCAGGACCAAATCACCAATATCAAACTCTTGAGGGAGGATGTGCTTGTTATAGCTTCTTTCCAATCTATCCAGATAGGCCTATAAGTTTTTTAGGGCAACCAAATTTTTACCATCTAAAATTTCTTGCTCTTTTAACCTTGAGAATTTGTATTCCTCATCATCTTCAATATGATCTAGTGATACTTAAAATGATGGTAGGTTGATCTCAATTGGGATAATTACTTCTATTCCATAGATAAGAGAGTATAGAGTGGCTCTTGTTGGGGTTTAATGATTGGTTTTTAAGCCTAGAGGATAGGAAATATTTTCAAATACCAATTATGGCCAACATCATTTATAATTATATTTAAAATGGCTACAATGCTATTATTTTATGCCTCAACTCATCTATTTCCTTATAAGTTATATTGAGTTGATTTATTGTGCTTGATCTTTAATTTTACACAAAGAGCTTTTACATCTTATTTTACAAAGGATCCACCATTATCAGATATAATGTGTGCTAAAATGACATATCAATAGATGATATGGTAGTGAATGAATTTGTCTATTTTATTCCTAGTGATGTAAGTGATAAAAATGGCCTCAATTCATTTAGTGAAGTACTTGGTAATAGTCAAAATGTGTTTATGGCCATATGAAGATGCTGGTTTATTTTCTCAATGAGATCGAGGCCCTATGTTAAGAATGACCATAGTGTTTTGATCAGTTATAGTGGTAAAGAAGCTACATGTATCAAGTTTATATGTTGATAACAAATAACACACTTATTCACATAATTATAAGCATCGGTCTCCATTTTTATCCAATAATACCCTATTCTAAGGAGCTTTTTTGCTAAGAGTACACCATTGGTGTCAGTTGTAGACATTATTTCATGACCTTCCTCAATTCTAGTTTGGATTTTCTCAAAGATAAATAATGAAGAAGCATTCCATCATAGCCTTTGTGATAGTATGTTTCTAAGGAGGGTATGATAGGAAAAATGGTGAAGGAATAGTTTTTGTTTGTTATTGGGTAGGTTGACTAGGAAAATGTGATCATAGAAGTAATTATAAAAGTCTTAGCACCATGGTAGTTTAGGTGGGAGATTGGGAAAAATAATGGCACATACCCTCTCTAAATATGGTATAAATTATGTAGGTTAAAGAATATTTTTAATCAAGAACTGATATTCTTTAGCACTACCATCAATCTGAATCATGGAACCAATCATTGCCATTATGTTGACATTTCTATTATTTCCTCTTAGAACTTGTTCAAACTACAAATATTTAAAATAAACCTTGAGGTTATTGATAATATAATTTTAAGGTATAATATTTTCATCTCTCATTTGATAGTGATCAGTGGTTTAATTGATTATTAATTGGGAATCACCATAGACTAGTAAGCTCTGAATATCCCACTGAATGACAAGGTGAAGCCCTATAATTAATTCCTCATAGTTGTCCATATTATTCATACAAAGAAATTGTACATAAAATGCTTTTAGAATCAAATCCCCTTATGGTATAATAACAATATGTATTATCTATATATATGCATTATGAAGTAGCCATCAAAATATAGCGTCCATTATTCACATTTATGTGATGCTTGTTCTATTGCCATAGTAGAATCATTTAGAAAATTGAATTTTAGAAGTCAAGTATCTATGATAGGGGATTCTACAGGTTGATAAAAAATAACCTTCCCCTTGATTGCTTTCTAATTTTGATACTCAATGTCAAATTCACTCAAGATCATGACTCACTTAGCCATGCATCTTTTAAGAGCTGCTTTGGACAATAAGAATTTGAGTGGGTCCACTTTAGTGATGACAATAATTTTTATTATTTAGCAAACAATGTCATAATTTTTGGTTGAAAACACCATAGCTAAAAATGCCTTATCAATAGAAATATAATTATGTTCATAATCCACTAGAGTGTGGATTAAACAATATACTACATGCTATTTACTTGATCATAATGTTGGGCCAAAAGTGTCCCCAATGCATACTCAGTTACTGATATGTAAATATTTTATGGTCATCTAGGTGTTGGTGGTATCAATACTAGCATATCAGCCAAGTATGTATTGAGATTTATAAATATTGTTTGACAATATTTATCCCCTTGGAATGTGATCCATTTCTTCAAGATATGGGTAAATGGGTGGCACTTATCTACCAATTGAGAAAAGAACATCTGTATAGATTGTATCTTTCCTTGTAGACTTAACACCTATTTAATATTGTTTGGTGGAGGCATCTCTATAATGTCCTTGACCTTGGTAGGGTTAACTTTGATCCCTCTCTTTGATACAATAATCTCTAGTAATTTTCATGAGGTGATACCAAAGACACACTTCTTAGGATTCATGAGACTTTATATTCATGATGCCTCTCAAATATTCTTCATAGAACATCAAGATGTCTAGCTTTTGTTATTGATTTTGCTAGTATATCACCAACATATTCCTCAATAATATCATGCATCATTTCATAAAATATGAGAGTCATGGCATGCTAATATGTGGCTCTAGCATTCTTCAAGCCAAATGGTATGACTTGGTAATAGAATGCTCCCTATGGAGTGGTTAATGTAGTCTTGTGTTGATATTATTTGGCTATCTTAATTTGGTTGTATCCAAAAAACCCATCCATTAAGGATAACATCTCGTACCCAGTAGTTGAGTGAACAATCATGTTGATTTTGGGTAGAGGAAAATCATCTTTGAGGCACACTTTGTTGATATCTTTGAAATCAATAGAAAGATGTATAACCAAGGTCTTTTTACTCATTGGGATTATGTTTGAAATTCATTCAGAATAATCCAATGGTATAATGAATCTTGATCTTAGTAACATTTCCATATTTTCTTTAACCCATAGGGCAATGTGTGGATGAATCTTCCTCAATTTCTTCTTGATTGGTTTAGCATTAAGATGGATAACAAGGTGATGCATAACCAAATTAGGGTCTAAGACTAGGATTTCAGAGTATCCCCATGCAAAGATGTCAATATAATCCTTCAAGATGGATATAATATGTTCATGTTCTACTTTATTAAGATAAGCTCCAAGATAAATAATTTTGGGATCCTAATAGGTTCGTAGGTTCACTTCCATTATGTTTTACACAAGGAGTATAGACCAATATGATAAAATTATAGGCAAGGTATGATTGTGATTAGCTTCTATTACATATTCTTGATATTCCTCCCAAATCATAGGATAATGTGATAATTCAAAATTTGTCATCTCAGGGAAAGGCCAAGTAGCAAAGACCCCTAGAAACTCAAGATCAAGATGCTCAAATGTCTATTATTGTTTAGAAGAGATGATAGTATTGGATATAAAACTTGGTCTAGATCGACTTCCACATCCTTAAGGGATGATCAAACTTTCCCTCTTGAGAGTTCTTAAAATAGGTTTTCATTTAGAGGATTATTTTTTTCCTTGATCAACAAGCACCTCAAAGAGGTTTTCACCTAAAGATATCAATGTTTTATCTTTATTGTGACCAAGAAAGTTTGCCTACTCTCCAAAGTAGGTATAAGGATTCAATGAAAAATCAAATCCTTGTTTGTGATCACCAATGGGAAATCCATCTCTTAGGCCCATGTATTTTTCAATTAATTCTTCATTTTGAAACTCATTGAGGCATATGAATGAATTTTGTTGATCTCAATCAATGAGTATGAGATGAAAAAGGAATAACTAAAAATAAGGGTTTTCATCATGACATGAAACTCCAATGGTAAAAATATAGTGTTCTATTTTAAGAAGGGAAGCACCATTAGAATGGGGTTCTACTTCACTAGGGGAAGCTCCAATGGTAGATTTTAATTTAGGATGGGAAGCTCTTATGTTATATCTTGATTTATTAAATGAATCTCTAATGTTATATATTAATTTAAGATGGGAAGCTCTAATGGTATATCTTGCTTCAGGATGGTAAGCTCCAATAGTTAAGGTTAAAATGGCATTAGAATCAAATAGGTCCATGTCAACAAGCTCATCAAAAATGCTATAATGGGCTGCTATGTCAGTGTCAGGAGTCTCTTCATTAGTCAATTTTAAATATTAAATATCAAAATTCATGAAGTCACCCCTAGGTAGTATAAATCCAAGACCATGATTCAAATTAATTACTTCAACTAATAAGGGTTTGAGAATTCCTTACAATCGTGGGCCAAGGCCTTTTCCTATATAATTAAAATTATCCATAATCTAATTGAGGATAGGATACTTTATATTTTGAAAGAAATAAATAAGGCCTTCAAAATATAATTAGTCTCCCTCGATAAAATCCTCTTGATCTTTTTTTAGTATAATAATAGGTACACAAATTGGTGGTAGTTTTCATTGTTTATTCCTCTATTGCCAAATCATAGTGGGTCCACCAAGATTATTTTAATTCTTAGACTTACCAAATATTTTTGTATTTTTAGGTAACATTTCAACATGGAATGAATCATTAATACTATATGTGAAAATTCCCATGTCTTGTATAACAACCTACTTTAGAAGAGCTATGGGAAATGGATTAGATGAAGTAGAAGAAAGATCACTAGGGTTGATATAATTGGATGGAAGCGGATGTAAAACTATATCGTTTTTCTTGTTCACAATGAATTCATAACCTAAACAATATTTATAATTTCATAACTCAGCATCAAGATGCTTACAATATTGATATGGTAGTTGATCGGCAGGGATAGTAACCTTGATCACATCATGGTGAAACTTAAGGAACTGATGGAGGGTCGAGGGAATGAATTGTACTTCATGGATCCAAGGATGAAAAAGAAGTATGTTTTAAGGCAATTAAATTTCCAAAATATGAAGTAATGTATGGTTTGAAATGGACCCAACAGTGATTGGCAACTAAATAATACTAGTAGACTTTTTTTGGTGGTATCATAAACCTTGATAGTAATTGTCTCTAGCTAAATGTATTTCATAGTGTAGCCCAATCATTATAATAAATTAATATAGATGATGTTTAGACCTGAACCATTATTTATAAGAATGTGCCCTATCTTATGATTTTTAATGAATACCTCAATGTATAGTGGGTTATTATGACTCGATCCAAGTGTGGACATGTCTTTTTGATCAAACATTACTTGATGAAATGAGGATAAATGTCACACAAGGTTTTAGAATTGTTTGGGATTTATATAATTGAGAATAGTGGATTATTCTAAAATATTGTTCAAAATAGTTTTATGGACTTTATATGTTCGAAAGAGATCTAAAATGGAAATATATGTAGTGGTTTTGCTTAATTGGTTCAATAGACTATAAGGATTTTCAACATTAGGCTGACTTATTTTGGCCTTGGTTGGCACAATTTTCACATTGGGTTCTATGGAAGAAGGGGAAAAGGGCCCTAGAGAGTAAATCATGAGCATATAGTTATGATTGTACAACCTAGAGGTGGCAAGGAGCTAGTTGTTGATACAAATTTTATGCACACCACAATGTAATGAGGTAACATCTAAAATTTTAAGATCTCAATCAAGATAAACTCCACTCAAGGGCATGAGTTATAGGCATGCAATCTATGAAAACCTATTTATGGATTCACGATAGGTCATGTAGGTTGTTTAAAAGGTTTTTGGATGGAGGTGTGGTCCCTAAAAGGTAGTGAATCTCTATGTGAGTTTGATGGGTGATTGGTCGCTAGTCTAAATTGGGTAGATCTCAAAACAAATTCAAAAAGGAGGGAAGGGTAAGGAAAAAAATAAACCTTTTGTGGTCCTTAGGAATCACTTCCCTAGTTGGTTTCTAAAAGGATAATTGCTTTTATAACCTATGCCTATTGCTAGCATCTATTTTTTACACACAGTCAGACATGGTTAATAAGTTTAAGGAGATAAAGAAGTAGAAATTTCATAAACCTTGGATAGAGTTTGATCCTTTTAGGAAAGCTACTTCACATTCTTACTCAAGAGATTATGGATTAGGATAGTGAAGAATCTGAGGTTGATATAGAACACACAGAAAATTACATCAAAGAAAACACTTATACACATTCAAAATTATGAATGAAGTAACTTAATTATCCTAAACAATATATTTACCAATCTTTCAATAGTTGTTACATATCTAGGATTATCACATTGATCAAAATAATCAAGAATCTATTCACAACTATTACACACTAAAGATTATTGAAACATACAACCAAAGAGTAACAACTAATTACATAGAAATTGGAAATAAAATATAAAAACACGTTCGCTAATGATCAAAATTGATGTTGCTCCTGTATTCAAAATTCTCTAACAAAAATACAAATTGGATTATAGTTATTTATATATACTTATGGAAGGGGTCTCCTCATCCTCTAAATTCATGTAAGGTTATCACATGTGATATTCAAAACTTGAGTTCTAACTGTGGTCTAAAACTGTATAAGATTCTACTTATGGTTATGAATTTTAATTAGCATTTATAAAAGATATGAAACATGTTCATGTGTATAAAGACAAAGGATATTTTTTACAATTATAGCTTGAAATATATGAAAACTATAAATACATGCACCATTTTACAAAACTATACATGCCTCCTATATACACTTAATATTTTTAAATTTTATCAAATACTAATGCTTTACATCTTGCAGGAACCCATCGAGACTCAATATATCTTAGTGTATGCCTTAAAGGGTACACCAAGAAAGGGGTGAGAAAAACTTTGGTGTTTCATGGGTTTGTTGTCCTTTATTACCACATTATTACCAATCCAACTAGCTCTTAAAACCATTCCCTAAGCTATTACTCCCCCCTTGCACATTCCTCTAGTCTTTCCCCTCTTTCCATCCCTCTTTTCCTTACTTTATATCCTTCTATCCCATTGACTATACTAGGTCAATTGGGTTGACCCTATACTATCTAGTGGTATTTTTCACTCTTTGAGTTTATTTGCTTTTTGGTCGACCTAGATTAGACCTAGTGAATTGTCTCTAAAAACATACAAATTTAATTGGGTCAACCCTATATAGTAGAAATATTTGAAAGGATTTAGGGAAAGATCTACCTATAAATACAATATCTTTTTGTTCATTGTTATAATATACAATCAAGAGTTATTATTCACTCACACTTCTTCACAATCTACTCTTCCACCATTCTACTTGAGGAATCTTAGTTTAGGTTGCTTATTTGGAGAACCTAGTCTTGTGGATAAGTCTTAAATGGTTTGGCCTTTCTTAGTTATCCTTAAAAACCACAACAACCTCTTCCAAATACCTATTGTCCAAAGAAGAGATTGATTCTTGATGGGTTAACATCTAGGTAAATATATTCTAAACTTTGTTCTCCTCTCTTTAGTAGATATAAGTAGCATAAGTGTTGGCTCAAATAATATTACTCTTCATATTCCATGTATTAGGATCTTATTCATACTTATCTTAATTGATATTTTCTTATACATATTTTAATTGCTTCTAACCCCTCATATTGTGCCACAAGCTTTGGTGCGAACTAGATTTGATTTAATTTTTTATTATTAGAATAAAGTGAATGATAAAATATAGGACTCTTTTAGGGTTTTGCATGAATGTGTTAGACTATAGGCTTTGGAACCATTCCTAGCATGGTGTATTCTAACAAGTGATCCCATAATCAAGTCTAGTAGATCTCTATATTGGTCATACTCCTACTTTAAAATTATATTCCCAATTGGAAGTGTAGGTATCCTCTATCTTCTCTGAGCTAGGATTGATTTATAAACATGATGCATTTTTGATTGCATACACCTCCTTTCATAGGTTATGAGAACAACATGTTCATATTTAATGATTAACTACCTTCAAAAAGGATCTCATACATGCATTAAAGATAACTAGTTATTATAAACTATTTATGCCTTTATGGAATAAAACATTCCTTTTAAATGTGACCTTTTGACTTATCCTCTAGCTCTAGTAAATTGTTGACATGTTGACTTTGCCCCACACCATTAGATCTTCTGCATGATGGAATGCAAGCATTCCAATTGGTATTTTTGTGTGTTTCTTGAGATATTTTTATCATTTGGATGTTTTTATACCATGTGGTTGATTCTCACTAGTTTTAAGACCTTTGAATTTTCCATGTTGATCTCACACTATCAATCCTCTTTACCTAAGTTAACATGGTTCATTATATCTTAGTGATTTGACTCATTGAATCCTATGTGATTGACACTTGTCACATCTTGCATTAATTTGAAAAATCGTTGATCTCACACCATTCAATCAACTTACTTGGATCAATGCTAATCATCAATCTATTTTGGCCCACTAACATTTTAATCCAAATGGATAATTTTAGGAGATGAAATTTGACATTTGTACAATCATCATATGACATCCTCATGATCATCAATGATGTCCACATTAATATAATATTTAATCCCCTATAATTTAATTATTAAGCCTAATTTTGACATCTACATGACTGTCAATGACATCCTTGCAACCATCAATGATGTCCATGTGACCATTAGAATTTAACCCTATAATGTTTATTTGTTGATCTTAAATTTGATGTCTACATGACCATCAATGACATCCTCATGACTATCATAATTTATACCTATGATGTTTTATTGTTGAGAATAAATTTGATGTTTGCATGACCATTAATTAAATTCTTGTGACTATCAATGACATCCATAAAACTATCAGAATTTAGCCTATGAGCTTGACACTTGTCATTTCCTCAGGACTCTTGCTCTTGTAGATATAAACAAAAATGAGTTAGCATATATAATTAGGTAAATTATTTTATGGTTTTTTTGGTGGTAAAAATGTTTTGAAGGAATTATTTTAGGATTTTTATGGTGAAAAAATGTCTACAACAAAAAATTTTAATGGTCTATTCATCGGGAAAATGCCTAAGAAAAAAATCCCAAAATAAATATTTTGGGACAAAATGTTTGAAGGAAATGTTTCATAGGGCTAAGTGGCATTGTGAAAAAATCTTGAAGGGTAAGTGAAAAAGGTCTGAAAGGTCTACTCCATATAAAAAATCCCACGATAATTATCTTGAAGGGTCTACTTCATAAGGCAAAGGCCTAGGACAAAAGTCCTGAAGGAAAAGTTTGAAGGGCAAGTGGCTCAGGACAAAATAAATTATTAAAGGATAAGTGCATTAGATAAAAATTTTAGGAAAAATGTCTTGAAAGTCAATGAAAAAATCCCAAAGGGTATGTTTTGGCAAAATTACTTAGGCAAAATTGTTGTGGGGAAAAAAGTTTTGGAAAAATTGTTTGAAGGGTTGGTGTGAAAAGGCTGAAGGGAAATTTTAAAAGGCTAAAGGGAAATGGAAAAAGGATGAAGGATATACTTCTTAGGGAAAAATTCTAGAGGAAAAAATATTGAAGGTTCTACTTCATAGGGCATGTTTTGATAGGGAAAATGTATCTCGAAAATTGTCTAAAGACCAAATTCCATTAGTAAAAAAGCCTGAAGACCCAAATCTTTTGGAGGAATTTTTTAGATAAAATGTTTGTAATAATTTCCCCAACATAGATAGGTCCAAATCAGTCCTCTTGACAAAGACAATTTTTCGTAAGTCTTGAAAGAATAAGTCCCAAGAGGATAGTAAAGTTAGTCCATGAAAAATAAATATTCATGCCATTTTTCTAAAATATGAAAGGCCAATATACATATATTTCCCAAATTTTGCATAATCATATAGAAGAGGGGATTCATAGTCAATACCATAATTTGAACAAAGTGAGTCCCCTTTACATAGAGAAAGATGGGATGTTGGGTACAACACTAGTATAATCAAAAGATGAAGGCAAAGGGCCTTGAAGGGTAACTTATGGCTGTCTAGATGCATTCTTGTAATTTCAAGTTGGAAAGGAGTCATTATAATTAGAAGAAGGATGTTGAAAATAAATAGTAACCTACACAAATGGAGTCACAACTAAATTATACAAACTTGACATGGTATTACTAGAGATAAGGTGTTGAACTTATAATAATGGGTCCTATACTATGAGGAGCATAAGATGGTTCACATGGATAGACATTAATAGTGGCATTGTGGGTTGTATAAATGCATCCCATAGTGTTGTTATAGTCATAAGTTATGTTGTTGTAAACCACATTATGGGTATTATGAACATGATTATTCTCATTTGATTATGATTTTGACCCTGATTGTGGTTTTGATTCTGCCTCTATCCTTGATTTTTTCCTTGGTTTGGATTGCTACTTGGTGTTAGTTGATTATGTCAAGGAAAGGGCTCTTTGTAGATTCCTATAACTTGATTTGTGTTCTGATTAGGGGCCAAATTAATCTCAACTTCACCATATTCAATGAGATATTCAATATTGTGTGTTAATTGGATGAAATTATAGGCACCATGACCAACACCATGATGATAGTTACACCTTTAATTCTCTTTGTACCAATCTAGTTTTGGATGATCTTAAGGAAATGGCCTTGGTACTAGCCATGCAATCAGGTTATTTTCTATGTGATTTTGAGTTACTATCTCAATTAGTTCCCCTAGCTTCATAAAATTTATAAATTTTTTATGGTTTGTCCTCTATAGTGTTGTCTTTATAGATTAAGTGGTGGATTAGGGGGAGATATTTCTATGTTTAGGGCTGGCAGAGCCTACACCATTTGTATGTGTCTTGTTTTATCCACCCAATTTCCAATCATCCTCCTTTTGTGTTAAATACCTTAGGCTTGTCTTGCATAACCATTTTTATCAATGATTGGGTCTTATTTAAAGTTTGACACTACATGTAAATCTTGGCAAGGTAAGAGCATTTTCAATCTAAACTCCTTTGTCAATAATTTATTCAAATGAGATAGTACAAGCTAATCATAGATTATGTGTGACCTCAAGATGTAAGTTATGTGAAAATATGTCTATAAACTATTTATCTATAAAATTACATTGAAAGTGACCTATTAATGCACTCCACCTTTGTAGATATGCCATGCATCTTTCACCATCATGTTGTTTGGATTTACACAAGTCAACAATGATTAATTCATCTCAATTTTGTATGAGAAATGGTTGATGAAATTTTTAGATAATTCATTCCAATCTATAACCAATGCCTTGGGTAAGTTAAGTAGATAATATAAATCTTTCCATGCTAAAATTCATGAGAATAATCAAAGCAAGTACATGCTATTATAAGTAACCTCTTTGCATAAGATAAAAAATGCCTGAATGTGTTCATTTGGGTCTCCCTTTCCTTTATATTTATCAAACTTTGGTGCCTCAAAATGAGATGGAAATGGGATTTGGAGAATAGATAGATCAAATGGATATGGGAATATTTCAGTGAAATTTTATTTCTCAACTTTGTTATTCATGTCTAATCATGTCACAATCTACTTCATGGAGTTCCTCTCTTATATGTTTGGTGCATTCATGAGTGCAAGATAGTTATATTTGGTGGTATGTACCCTTGGTGTTTTTTTGAGGTGGATTATACCCCTAGTATTGTTGTTGAAGTGGAATGTACCCATGTTATTATGTGGATCTATGAGGGATGTACACCCTTTGATCTATGACCTAGTTTTGATTTGCTCCTAGAGTCAAGTAGGTAGGATTTTGATTCCTTAGAATCTATTACCTCGTATTTTATGTGCTCTATTTATTTTTGGGAGTTCTTGGTCAATTTACCATTGTACATGGTGGATTAGACAAACTAGCCAAATTGTCTTGAGGGATCTCCTCAATTTGAACTGAATGTTTTGGTCTCTAATTTTGTAAAGTGACAAAAGGATCTTGATGGTTAAATAATGTGTGTTTCATGTCTAGTGAAACATTTTTCACTACCTCTTATGTTTTTCTATGTTCATTTGAGGCACCTTGATTATTTGTTGCTATGTTCTTAATCAATGTTTATTGTGTAGTTTCAATCATGTTTTTGGGATCCTTTGAAGCATCATTATGAATAGCAGTAGCAACTAGAGAGTTTGTTAAGTCCTCAATAAGCTTATCGACATACCATTGACTTATTTTCTTAATATTTATTATAATATATTAATTAGTTGGTTTTGAATCTAAAAGTATTTATTTTCCCTTGTTAGAAGAAGAAGGTATGTTTTTTTTATGAAAATGCTTGCTCTTGCCTTTGTGGCTATCCTTATCTAACTAAGGTGTGTCATTTATCCATAGGAAAGTCCAAATGTAGTATTTCACTAGATATAATCAACCTTAGAAGGGCCTCATCTTGGTACTCTTGGGTTTGGTAGTTATTATAGTCTTCATTGGATCCCATAGTTACAGGGATGTCCTCAAAGAGAATGTGATTGTCTTGATGGTCATAATAATGCTCCTCCTCATAGCTAGGGACGTAAGATACCCCACTATGAGTGTACCTTTGATTCATGTATAAAAAGGGTTTTTCTATACATTTGAATATATTTAGATCAATGTTGTTCAAACATTTAAACAAGGTATGAGACTTTGCTCTTTTTCCAAACAAGTGACTAAGGTACCAAAAAGACTATAATAGGGAGGGTGGATTAGAACCACCCATAATTTAAAGAATGTTTTCACAAAATTACTCAACCTTGGGTAAGGTTAAAATCATATAAATCAGAAGAGGGTATGATAACTCAAATATCCAAGGTGAAAACTACTACACCAAAGCCTAGATTTTTGTGATACCTTAATACTGTAAAAACTAGTTCAAATTTGATGAGTTACTACTATAAAATTAGAATAAATTACTTTAGATTAGGAAGGAGGCAATGCAAACCAAGAAATTCAATATGTGAAAACATGTAAGAATTCCTAAGTATAAAACTAGAACCAAGTGGGCAACACAATGCCACCACATGGTAATAAGAATGGTAATATGAAATGTGTTCTAGGACTCAAATCATGAGTGGTACACAAAATGAATTGAGTCTACCAAAGATGATAATTTGATAATGAGTCTATGCATGGCCTTCAATTCAAATTGGAAATTGAACCCAAGTTCCCTCAAGTTAAGTGCAAATGGTGACCCAAATTTAACATATCAACTCTATGAACTTAGAAAAGTATAATTTCAAATTTAGACTATCAATGAAAGACTTTAATAAAAATTTGGAAAGTTATTTAGACTAAAATGGGTATCATAACTTCACTAAATATATGATATGACACAATGTTAAATTTAACAAATTTGAACAAGGAAAATATTGATTTTCACTTGAACAATGTAATGCTTCCTTGTTTAATAAATTGTGGATAATGTGTTTGGTTATGACCTTTATTAACAAGTAAGTTTTGACTCAAATAAAGACCAAGTAATCTAAGACAAATAAAAATGTAAATAATTAATCATCCTTAAACCCTAAAATAATAATATTTTATATACTTTTGAAGTCTCTCTTTATATGTGCACTTGAGTGGAAATTAAATGTTCATCTAAAATAAAAGTGCATTATATGGTAGGGTATTTTACACCCCCACCTCTCTCAAGTGACAATATGATGACATGCACTTTAGGGTGTAAGTGGGGTTTGTCTAAAACTCTAAAATTCATGATTGCTTAAATGGATCCCATGTGTACCAACTTTCACATTAGCAAATAAGAGAAGCAACACGTCAATTGGGTCCATGTCAAATGGCTTGTTGTAAAAAGGTCTTGCCCTTTTTAAAACCACTACATCCATAAGTTTCTCATTGTAGTATGATGTCCAAAATGATCATACATCATAGGCTTAGCCTCCTACTAATGGAGATCATTTAACCACTCAAACCATCATCCCAATAGGGTGATCCTAATTTTTATACCCCCCTCATGCAGAGGGGTTGAAGATAATGCCAAGAGATGAAGCTCCAATTCAAATATTCCCTATAGAACCCATGGGAGGTAATTAATTCCCCCTCATAAGCCAAAATACAAGAAATAAAAATTAAGTAAACTGGTTTTATGGTCGTTCTAAATCACCCAATCCATGTGGGTCTTAGGGAGAGCCTACATAACATCCTTTTTATGCCTTTGGACTAAGGCACAATTTGTAATGAAAATGGTGATTTTGATCCCAAAAGTTCCCTATAGGGGATTGGGGGAGAGCATACATGTAGAAATTCCTTTTTTCTCAAACAAATTTAATAAAACAAGTAATGATAAATGACTTACTTAAAAAAAAACTTTGAAGTGATTTTAGTTTTAAATTACCAAATTTGTGTTTAGTGATGTTATTTGGCACTTTAGCCTTAAGTTGAAAAAACTTTTAAATAACAACTACAAAACATTTAAAATAAACCAAAAAAATTCTCTTATGAACCAAAGGAAAGTTCCTAATTCTTTTTAAGCACCAAAATGAGGTAAAATGACTTAATTAAGCTCAAATGGATCACTTTCTTTGTGGGTCCTATGTAAAAATTATAAGAGTATTGATGTGCTTTGAAGATCTTTTTCAGATAAGACAAGCAAATTTAGTTTAAGTGCTCTTGGGTTTGTGTTTTTGGAAAACATAATGACCATTGATGATCACTATTTGACGTTTGCCAATTCTTATAAACTGTCACTGGTCATTTTTGAAGAAACTATGGTTGGTCAAAAATTTAACCCTAACAGTTACCTATCGACCCAAATGCATGAATCTTATCAGAAAGCACTTGTCAACATGGTTTAGATAAAATTTCTAAAAGATAAGATTCTAGATCACAAAATATGTTTAGTTTAGAGAGTTATAAATTCAAATTATCCAATATAACTTGAATGAATCTCAAAAACATTTTAGGAAGGAAAGCATCTCAAAAAAAACATTTCTTAACTTAAGATAAACTAAGACTCCAAAAGACACCTTCTAGATCATGATTTGGTTCAGACCAAAGACTTAAGAAATCCCATTTATTAGCAATAACTTGAATAAAAGCTCAAAATGAAATATTTTAAATATATTTACCCTACAACCAATCATGGATGGTTAGCCCTAACCATCAACAATCATCCCTAACTATCAACAATCAGTAATAACCATCGATAGTCGCTATGTAACCTATGAGTGCATAAAAACATGGGAAAATAAGCATAAAAATGTTGTAAAAGGACTTTTTAATGACTAAAATGGAAACTTAAATTTCCATAGTGTCTTCCTTGCTGAAATGGACTCCATGTTTCCCACTAGGTGTGCCAAGATATAGGATTGTATTACAAAGGCTATTAGTTAAGCATTAGTCAATAAACCCATGAAAATGCATAAAGAGCTCAAAAAACTAAGCCATCCTATTATAACAGGGGTTGCTAATGATAATGAGGAAAAAATTAAAATAAATCAATACCTATTACCTTCTTAAATCATTTCCACCACCCAAGATCAACTCTAACTGTGTTCTCCCCTTGATCTAGAGATCTAATCTTTGCCAACAATGGCTTCTTTGCTCCTCCATTACTTTAAGAAATCTATACATAGCCTAGATTCAATAGAATAAATCTATAATTAGCCTATAAAATGAAGTTTGTAAATAAAACACAATGATCAACACAAAAGGTTATGGATATAATTCTGCATTATAAGTTTACAGTAATTTAGCTTTAAAATGGTATTAAGAGGCCTTCTATTTATAGATTTCTAAAAGGGGCTAAGATAAACCATGACCATCCATCTCAATATTGATATGTGTAGTCATGGATTAATCAAATATTTTAAATTAAATCCATAAATATCCTCATGATGATTTAGAGGGAAAGGCATTAACTAGGAATGGGTGACCCATAATCTTGATATTTGTTGCATTTATGGCTTAAGGATGCCACCCCATATATGATGTCACTAGGTGATGCAAATATTGAGAATCAATTTCCATTAATGAAATAATCAATAAGTTCTATGGAAAATACACTTAAGATGTTGATTTGAATTAATTATATTTAAACATGATTATCAAATTTTAGTGCAACTCTTTAGAAATTGGTGCATAATTAATCAAAATGGCCAGAAAGTCATACTACTAGGTCATAATTTGACTCGAGGAATTGGAAGGTGATGTTAGATGCATTGGAACCATATTCCCATTTAGGATGTTACCAACACAAAATAACAAAGGTACATGATATGTACTAACAAATTAGAAGAAAAGAGTGATCTAGAACATAAAAGGTGAAATCATCATTTTAACTCAAAATTAATTGATTAAAGTTAGGAGTCACATAAAATGCATTTCCCCATTTAGAGATACAATAGCCTAAATCAGAACTTGTATATGATAAGATCAAACCATTTAGTGCATTTTTAGTGTTTTTGGCCTAATTTGGAAATTTGAGTGCAAATCGAGTAAGATTGACAATTTTAACACAAATTATGTTAGGAATTGGATGTCTAAAAAAACACCTACCAAGGCTCATTAAATAATTTTCACAAAAAAGTTATTCTTCATTTTTCATCCATATTTATTTATTATTTATATAATAATTATGTTGAAAGTGAATTATTAATGCTCTCCACCTTTGTAGATATGCCATAAATCTTTCACCATCATGTTGTTTGCCTTTGCACAAGTCAGAAATGGTTAATTCATGTTAAATTTTTATATGAGAAATGATTGATGAATGTTTTAGATAAGTTGTTCCAATCTATAACCAATGCCTTGGGTAACTTAAGTATATAATCTAATGATTTCCTCACTAAAATTCATGAGAACAATCAAATCATGTACACACTACTATAAGTAACCTCTTGGAATAAGATGAAAAATGCTTGAATGTGTTCATGTGGGTCTCCCTTTCCTTTATATTTATAAAACTTTGGTGCCTTAAAATGAGATGGAAAGGGGATTTTAAGAATAGATAGATCAAATGGATATGTGAATAATTCATTGAAATTTTATTTCTTAACTCTATTATTCATCTCCAATCTTGTCATAATCTACTTTATGGAGTTCCACTCTTACATGTTTGGTGTGTTCGAGAGTGGAAGATAGTTCTATTGGGGTGGTATGTGCCCCTGGTGTTGTTTTTGGGGTGGAATGTGCCCCTATTGTTATGTAGATCTATAAGGGATGTACATGCTTCGATCCATGACTTAGTTTTGATTTGTTCCTTGAGTCAAGTAGGTAGGATTTTGATTCCTCAAAATATGTTGCCTTGTATTTTATGTGATCTATTGATTTTGGGGAGTTATTGGTATATTTACCATTGTACATGGTGGTTTATATGAACTAGCCAAATTATCTTGAGGGATCTCCTCAATTTGAACTAAATGTTTTGGTCTCTAATTTTTCAAAGTGATAAAATGCTCTTGATGGTTAAATAATGTGTGGTTCATGTCTAGTGGAACATTTTGCCCTACCTCTTGTGTTTTGATCTATTTATTTGAGACACCTTGATGATTTGTTGTTGTGTTATTAATCAATTTTTTTTTCTTAGTTTCAATCATGTTTCCAGGATCATTTGAAGCATTATTGTGAATTGAAGTAGAAACTAGAGAGTTTGTTAAGTCCACAATATGTTGGTCAACATACCATTGACTTATTTTCTTATCTTTGTTATAAGATATTGATTGGTTGGTATTGAGTCTAAAAGTATTTCTTTACCATTGTTAGAAGAATAGGTTATGTTTGTTTATGCAAATGTGTGCTCTTTCCTTTGTTGTTATCCTTCTCTAAGTAAGGTGTACAATTGCTCCATAGGAAAGTCCAAACATAGTCTTCCACCAGATTCAATAAACCTTATAAGGGCCTCATCTTCATACTCTTTAGGTTGGTATTCATTATACTCTTCATCATATCCCACAGTTGTGGGGATGTCCTCAAATACAATGGGATTGCCTTGACCAATGCAAAAAAGGATTAAAAATGAGAGTTTAAACCAAATTGGTTGGGCACATTTGTAGTTATAGAGAAATTGGGAGAAGGCATATAACCCTAGATATAATTAAGAAAATACCTATTGATAACACAATAAACATCCACACTCACATAAATATTATATATAAAATTTTCAAAAATATAAAAATACACTAAAAAATTCAAAACTAAACTAATAGGTATCATTCACATGTTTTATTAGCTCCTTAGTATCTATGTTGTTTTCTTTATGTTAGTATATATAATATCATTTATTTATATATACACATATGTTTCATGCATATTTTGAGTGTGATACAAGAATACCTAGTCACATGATATATGAAATTACATATGTTGGACCTCTCCTCTACCCATGTCATATAGTACATTAGGGCATTTGATTATTTTATCACAATTTATAGAGGTTACATATCTTTTATGATCATTTATACATTATCAAGTTTGAGCTTATATACTAATTATTACACATGTATATATCCATGTTCACATATATAACAATGTACTTGATATTCAAGCTTAAATTACATGTTTTACTAACACATATATATAGGGACTAATATGTTATGCTTATGTTGGTTGATTACAATGTATTTATTCACTTTGTCACTTCTTTGAGTGTATTTCATTTATTTTTATCATCTTTCTTGTTGAACATTTGAATATGTTTCTAGATTGTTATCCATGTGCCATTATATGCTTTTTAGACATTTAAATATGTCATTCTATGTTATTTGAAAATTTAAATATGTCATTCCTTATGATTGTGTGGAATTTGAACATGCCTATTGTATGATGTCTCCTTAGACCATTATTTTTCATTACATTAAGTTCTCTTGCATCTATGATTGATTTTTTTCTCAGCTTATAATGTTACTCTCTACATGTTACCATGATCTAAATCATGCATCTTAGGACTTGATGTGATCACGTACTACAAACTTCATTGATATATCTACTTAGGCATGTTACTAATAAATATTACATGATTCATACACAAACTATATAGTTATCTTATTCTTTTGAGGTAAGGTACGGTTCAAATTCTACTTACCTCACCTCAAAAGGTGGGTATATCAGTGGGCACATGTCATAAAATCATGACCTCAATATTTTAGTGGGGGCATCTCATAAAGACATGATGAAAACATTTACTCAATTATTATTATATACTTATTTCATCTGGATCATGTCATAAATAAATGACCTCCACACATCCATAATCTCTATTTTGGTATCATGATTCAAATATACACTTGCATCAAAATCAAATACATTGCAATGTTTTTTGCATAGATTTGAAACAAAGTTTGAAGATTTATGACACATATACATTAGTTGATACATATCATTGGTGAATGTTCCATGATATTTCACCAAATATTTTAAAAGTTACCAATTATAGTATTCACTAAGATGAACTGATTACACCAGGATGTGCTATTATTAAGCCCTTTTTGCTATAGTAAATAGTTTTCTTATAGGTTGAAGTGATTAAAAAACGTAAATAGGTTAGAGTAGTTAAATAATATAAAATCACTATATTTATAAGATGAGTTAATTAAATCACTCAACCTCACTAGATTACATTCACACCTAGGTTGTGCAATTGAGATTTAATGATCTCAATGGTCATGTCACAAATCATGATTTTACTAGATTAGGGGATTAATAACTTCCATTATCTATTTTTAGGAGTCCAAGTTCTATTTTTGAGACTCTCTCACCTCAAATACTTCATGAGGAAGCATGTCTACTAGTTCAAAACATCAAGATGAAATATGGTTGCATTAACACACATGTTTATTCCTTCCCTGCACTCTTTCTTTCTAAGCATTTAAATTATTTAGAAGTTTAGGTTATATACACTGATTTATACTATAACATGCTATTATTTATAGGTCATACACTATTAAATAATTTAAAATTGTCTCAAGTAAAGGTAAGTGTGTTTTACATACCCCTGTATGCATTTCCTTTCCTTTAACCTATTAATTTCTTCCTTACACATTCATATATTAAGAAGGGAATGTAGATACTATTTATGAATATTTATAGTATCTCAATCTTAAATAATTTAGAAATATATATTAAGGATCTACCCATCAGTCTAGACATTTATGTTGTCAATAGGCTCACAATCGCCATCTCACTATTCCTAGATGTTTATCTCTCACTCCATCAATGTCATTTTAATGACCTAGTTCTCTTGAATTGTTTAAAAAACTCAAAACTTGATAAACATACCTAATTATTAGTTTAAAACTCATACATATTTTATAGCTCCCTAGGAACTACTGACCATAGAGGGACACTATCATGGATGTTAGTGTCTAGATCCTTATCTAGTGTCTAGTCACACAAATTCATCCAAATTGTAAATGTTTCAAAATCCATGGTTCATTCTATTTATCTTAATTAACCCTACTATGAGATATTTTCAAAAGGTATGGTATAAATAAAATTTTAATCCTTGTTGTTCTTCATGTATAAAATAACATGAAATCACTTAACAAGGCTAATTCAATCATTCTCACAATTGAGTTATTCCTCCCTATTCCTCCCTATTTCTTTATGATAGGAGAAGTCATATAAAATCTATGAAACATTCAAATAAAATATCATGAGTCATATTTTCCAAATTACAAGCTAGATAAATAAATGCATACATATATAGTACATTTCACCATTATTCACATACTTTTCCACACATAAGGGGTAACTAAATCTATCTAAGGCCCTCTTCAGTGTATTGGTTATGTAGGCAAAACTCATTGATATAGGGGTAATTGAGTTTAGGTTGACATTTTGAGCCCACTAACCCATTTTTTGAAAATCATTCCAAGGGTGAATAAATTTGAAGATCTAGGCTTTGATCAAATATCAAAGAGTGATAGCCTATATCACATATCTAAATACATCAACATAAAAGTGATACAAAAACTAGATCAATGAGGTTGGTCACATCATGATCCAGTCGTTATTCCATATTAGACTTGTGAATCAAAGTTAGACATTAGTGTTGATGGTAGTTTCATGTTCTGATGTTAATGTCCATAACTACAAAATTATAATTTCTATAATCTTATGACTAGTCTAGAATATTGATCCTATATACTTTCTATCTATTTTTAGTACATTTTTTTGTATAGTAATATAGTTAAATATCATTTCTCATTTATATTGAAATAAATTAAACATATTTCTAATTTGGTACTTCCTATATTTAACATATCTCAGTATTATAATTTAAAATGTTCATTTATCTGAGTTTCTAATTAATTGGCCTACTATATATTATTTTATCTCCCTTGTGCTTCAACTATTTATTTATTCTTAACCTAATTCCCCATATTTGTAATTATAGGGTTAAATAGTTCTAAAATTTAATTAACCTCATATGTTTTACTAGATGGGGGGTGTACAAAAAATCTTAACAAGGATCTCTCAGATACATATACCAAAATAATAGGCCTCTCATCTAATACTTGGCCAAAGAGTCCATGATCCAAGTAACTCTTCATTAGTATTATTCTTACCTCCTCAATGAGGTGTATCACCCAAATAAGTACACATATTGTTTAATTATAGAATAATTGGTAAAAAATGATGATCCCTAGATATCTTAGTGCTTTAATCATTATTTGATACCAAAATGTCATGCTAAAAATTTGGGAAAGAGAGAGAAGGGGTTAGTGTGTAAAACATACATTGGATTCACTTCACACCCCCTATGTGGGCACATTACCTACATACCAATACTCTAAAGAGGGATCCAGATAATGTAGTACTCTCATTAAAGTACATGGTGAAATTATGTGTGATGTATGTAACTAGATGAAAAATTGGATGTACTTTGTATGACGATGGACTAGTATGAGTACTTGAATATCCTTGAAATGATCTAGGAAGGATGTATTTAGAGAATAGGGAAGAGTTCTTGAGTGTACTTGCTTGTATTCTTGATTATTTCCTATAAATGAGTGCCAACCCTTCTAAATGGACTTTGAATGTCCTTTTATAGGGTAATTAATGATTATGGGTTAAATGAACTTGTATTAGGCTAAACCAAAAAAAGATAAGGATTCAGGAAAATTTGACCATTAGAGGTAAAATGTATTTGGACAATAATGCCAAAAATATAACACCCTAGGTTTTAGTGCTCCTATCTAATTTGGGCACTATTATACTAAGGGGATGAGTCTTAGGGGGATATAGATGGGCCTAAAAGGGCTGCTTGTGTCTGAAAGAGCTAAGTCTAGAAGGCTATGGATGATTGGGAGTTAGTGAAAGAATAACCTAGAAGGATTGTGTGAGCCAGAAGGAGGACCTATGGGTTATGTGCCATTAGCCATGCCTAAGTCATCCAATTTTGAATTTTATCTGAATAAATTTACCCCCATTTTTCTAGTGATACATCAAAGTGAAATACTAGGATAAAGGAAAGTAAAAAGCATACCTAAACTTACATATGAGTTAGAAGCCCATGAAGTAATTTGATGCTAGATGTGCATAGAGAGAGCACATTGTGAAGTGTGAATCTATAAATAAAAACATAAAGTAGATAAATTATTAATAAATACACTATATCTAAAATAAGAGCATACAAAATCTGGGTAAGAGAAATAAAAATGAATGAATACACCTCACCAGGTATGTGAATCAATACAAAACCTATTGTGATGCTAGATTGTGTTGAGTATGTGTTGAATCAAGAGTAATATCAAGAATGGAGATGATTTCTCAATTCCCTAGAAGGTGGTTCAAGAATGAAAAGGCTATCTCTTTATCTCCATCATTGCCAACTAAGTGAAGTTAATGAATCATGTGTGCATTAATCGATGTCTAGACTATGTGTCCAATCCCTCTAAATTGGTGGCTCAAGAGTACAAAAACTAGCCCTTTGGCTCCATCATTAACCCATGAAGTGAAGCTATGAAGTGATACTAGTATAGAATAGATTTCATATGAAATGGCTCATATAGCCTATGTATGTGTTATAAATCTAATAATGTGTCATGGATAGCATGAATATATGCTAGAAACTAGGCCACTCTTGGCCATTTTGAAAGATGGAGGTTAATCTTGTATGAAAGCCACTCCCAAACTAATGTACTAGGATTATGTGAAAGGTAACTCAAGAAATTTGGTACTCAAAAATTTAAAATTATATGAAAATTCAACTTGAAAGTGATGCCAACCATTTTTAGATGGAGTAAGGCACATAACTGCTAAGAATGTTTGGAATAAACTAAACTCAAAAATAAAAGAAGATCAATGTGATACACACATTGCCCCCAATCACTGATGTTTGAAACATGGATTTTGAACTAGAAGTTATGCCAACTGGCTAATTTAAAATAAAAGTGAGAATGATCATGTCATGCATGATAACCCCTTATATTTGATAAAATTATATTAAAAATATTGAATCTGACTAATCTAAAAGTGCAAAAATTATCCCTAAACTAGATTTTTTGCCTATTTTTAGAAAACTTGAGTGTTTTTATTCCTAGACAAGAGTGGAAAAATGTGTAAACCCCTATTTTTGGTGCTACTATCCATTTTTAATGTTGTTGTCTAGTGTGAAAATTGGTTACTAATTTAGGACTGTCACTATTTTTATGTATTATTTTGACCAGTTTGACATTTGGATTCTATACCAAGTGATCTGAATGTTACTATTTTGAATATTAAGAGCTTTGGTCTCTATGACAAAACCCCTATTTGATGCCATCTCTTTTAAGGGTAGGAATGATGAATCTAAAGTGACTACCCATAGAAGAAAAGAGTCATACAAGTGTGTTAATCTATATAGATATATGATATAGAATTTGATATTTGATAATATGTTTCAAGATATAACAATGTTTATATCTATAGATTATTAGATCAATAGGGTCATGTTTAGATATATATAAAAATATGAAAGCACGTGTAATTTATTGAAATAGAAATGTTACATATTAGTTGTTATTTTCTAGTTAGAGGGATGGAGCCTGATGTCCATCATGGCATCCAATAAAATTAGGGAAATGCATGATATGGATCATGGCATTGCACACATTGAAAAATAAATATTCAATGAAGAAAAAAAGTAAGAAGCACACAAGGATGACCAAGGGACTTATAAATAAGGGATATGGGCACATGTCACTCAAACTATAAAACAAGCATGGAAGGCATGTTAAAATTACACATATACGTATAAATGAAATAAGCAAAATTGGTATAATGGCCACATGCACATAGAGGACTACAAGAAAAGGACATTATCAAATGTCCTAAGGCACACACATAAATATAAGAAAAAGACATTGGAAAATTTCCTAAGGCATAAGCAGGAGATAAGATGGAATTAGAAATGCAATCACACAAGCTACACTAAGCAAGCAGAGAAATCATGTAATAACTGGAAAGATACAACCACATCTAACTAATTAAAGAAAATGTGAAAGTATGTAAAACATGTGTAGTACAAGACTAGGTATATTCTAAGAGACACACATGCTAGATACTAGTTAAATTTTGATATAGTAATCTACGTAGGCTATAAATTAATGTACATCAAGATGATAACTCATAATGTGGAGTGTAAGAATGACATAACCTGGATGGTGTAGTCATGTACAAGATGCACCTAGTGGGTATGTATATCAATGTATGTCTCAAATATATAAGTAGGAGTTCCCCCTCAATGGATAGAATGAAGAAGTCAAAGATCTGGATGTCACTACACACACTCAAATAAGATCAAGTGAAACATGGTAATGTATAAAATTGACATACAATAGTATGAAATAGAAAATTTAAGTCCTAGTATTATAGCAGTAATATAAAACATGGATGATGTATACAATCAAACTTTTTTGGTATTTTTGATATGATTTGAATGTTTTTATATTTTTATCTAAGCTATGTAAAATCAAGTAGGAGAGATTATGTACAATCAATTCTGAGAAAAAACTATGTATAAGCATGCAAGTAAAGGAATATGTACATGATAATATAAAAGACTAGGCTGGTGGGGGAAAGGGATCTAAGGAAAGAGCCTATTGGGGATTAAAATGGAGAAAAGGGCCATGGCCATCATCAAATGAATTGAGATCATAATCATAAGTATCATCATATACTACATATGTTGTGTTTATGGTGTCATTGTGCTGAAGATGAACTGAAGGTTACTTTGGTGGGGGAGATGTTGACTCTACTCTGGGACATTTAGTCCTACTAGTAGATGACTTTAGTAAAAGTGGTAGAGATGGTGATACTAGGTGGTGTGATAATCTAAATAATGCCTCAATCCTATAGTTTATCCAATATCTACTATAAATTTGTACATGATTTTGTATCATGGCCTATAATCATATGAAAAATACAAAATGGGTGACCATCTTGATGTGACAATATGTTGATAGATCTATGCCATATTGTAGGTAATGTGATTAGTCCATGATAAAGTAATATATATAACATAAATTATGTCTAATTTTGTGTGTTGCTTTCTTAAAATTGAATAACTAGCTTTATATCCATCAAAGTAATCATGTGAACTATATGTGCCAAGTGATCTATCTGTGGTTGTGAGTGGAAAGCATATCTTAAGAGTGCAGTGCAAGATGCTAGAAGTGATGTAGGATGTGGGATGAGAGATCTAGAGTCATCTCAATACTCTCTTAGGCCAACTTGTGTAAAGCTTAAACACACACATATAGTCATTTATGAGTGTGGGTGTTGTATCATCATCTAAAGAAGCCTATTAATCTATATCAACATCATGTCTATATGGTAACTCCAAATTTACCATAAGGGATAACTATGCTATAAGAGTCTCCTCATCTATATTAGTAGAAGAAGGTGTTTCTACTAAAATATCTATAACTAGTAGAGTTATTGTAGAACCAATTAGAATTATTGGGACTACTTTTGGTGATGGTAGATGTAATAGGTGTCAAAATTATGACTGATGAAGTAGCTAGAATGGTTGAAACTAATATGATTGGTGAAAGAGTTAGTGTTGATGGTGTGACTATAAGTGGAGTAGTGTGGGAAGTGATAGTATTGACAACCTCATATGTATTTATTTGATCAAGATAAATGCTATGAAGTGGTGGTTATACCATGAGATATGGTGTCCCATCTAATGAATTTATAGACACATGTATAGATATTCCTTGTGGGGAAACTTAATACATCAATGTAAAGTGGAAGGGATAACACCTATAGTATGTATCTAGGGTCATCTAAGAAAAAGATTATAGTGAAGTGGACTTGGCAAGACCTAAAACTATATTGGGAGGGTTTTTGGGCCCACCATGATATATAAAGTAATAGTATCTAATGTCTATTATGATATATCATAAAACCCTTAGATGTTCATATATAATTTTGCATTGATACCAAATATACACCCATGGCCTGTAAGAATGTGATATTACATAAATTTATTCAGAAACCACTATCAACAAGAACTCTCTTGACTACATTAGTTTTAGCTTTCACTTGTATGAATAGTGGTAAATTTTGATCAATAAATGTCTAAGAAGGCATGCTTTCACTATCAAAAGAAATTTTATATTCTATATTTTTTAAAGTGTTGACCACTGATGCAAAATAAAAAGGTTCCAAATTTATAGATAGAGAAGTCTGAGTGAGTGCCTGATAAATAATGTCCTTGAATACATTAGCTTTTTGAAGCAGTTATAACATGGAAATTTTAGTTGGAGTGTTCCACAACTGATCATTAATGTCATATGCCTTGTGAAAATCTACCTATGAGGGTGGGTTGGGCCTAGGATAGGTTGGAATATTAGGGTGATAAGGCTCCTAAGTAGGTGAAGAAGGAATAATGACACAATGAGTAATTGTTCTAACTGTAGTATCTACAATCCATATAGGAGTAGTAATTATAGGATAAGAGTGAAGATAATTGATGGGTCAAGGAAGTGGAGGGACAAAAGGTGTCAACTGGGCTCTCTGGTGATGGGTAGTTACTTGGGGAAGACTGAAATAGACCATGAAACATGACTTGGTACTAGGAAGGGGTTTCAAGGGAGGTGATGCAGGAGATGGACTAACATAGTTAAGGATAAATTTCTTAACATAATCCCACGTAATGAAAAATAAAAATGAAATTCAAATAATAAAACTTTGTACTAACATATGATAAAATTCATCATTCATTTACATGATAAGACCTATTATGGTTTCTTGATTATTTGTAATAAATGTAAGAAAAATTTGTAAATAAAAGAACATCATTTTTGTAATTTAACAAGAAATGTAAGGTGATATTGTAAGAATCAAAGAGGTTCTAGTATATGCAACTAAATTTTTTTAGAAATACGTATGCAAAATACTATGAATTTTTAATGTGGAAATTGATTTTTTGAGTTTGATATGCAACTAAAATTTTAGAAATGATGTGAAAAGTATTGGAAAATAACTGGGAGTTTAGTTAATGCAACTAGGGTTTTTAATTATTTTTTTCAAAATTAATATATAATTTGAAAATTTTAGAGAAATTTTTAGAATTTTTCTTGAAAAATTTATAAAAAATCAAAAAATATTTCTAAAATTAGGAATATATTTTTCCTAGTGTTTGAAAAGTGTTTTTATGTAATAAAGACCTATTATGTAAAAACTAGGGTTTAAATAAAATATACGATATTTTTGCAATGAATTGGTAGATTTCTTATTTTTAAATTTATAAAAAATCAAGAAATTATGATAGAAAATAAAAAATAATTATCCCTAGGGTTTTTAGGGTTTTTGTGAAAAAATTCAAATTTGGGTTCACCAAATGTTTTATTATTTTAAAAAATTAGGTATTTAATTCCTAAATAATAAATGGGTCTGAGAAATGTAAATAAGTGAATAATATACTTTAATTAACCTACTAATTTATATAAATAGATAGTATTTTTGCCTTTTTTAAATATATAAAGAAGTGAGAGAAAATAAAACTTAGCTTATTTTGGTTGATCTAGACTGAGATAGGGCCTGATAATGGAGGAGCAAGACTGGAAAATAGGTTGGAATAGGTTACTAAAATTCATTTATAGTTTGGATAGGAGCACCAAAAGTGGATACCCTATTGTCTGACACTATAGTCCTATTGTATCACTATTGTCTTGAGGCTAAAAGCTTTTTGGCTTCTATTTGACAGGCCTGTGTTACCCTATCTATGAATTTTTTAGGCCTAGAAGCCTACAGAGCTTATTACATGTCTGATTTAGTATTAAAAACCCTTAAAATCTCTTTGTGCTTGAACTTGATTGGAAATTTTGGAAAGAGAGAAGGGGTTAGTTTGTATAGGATATGTTGGATGTACTTCACATCTCGTATGTGGGCACTTTGCCTAAATACCAATACTTTTAAGAGGGATCAAGCTAATGTAATTCTCCCATTAAAGTGCTTAGTGCAATTGTGTGTGATATATGCAAATAGATGAAAAATTGAATGTACTTTAGATGACTACGGATTGGTATGAGTGCTTGAATATGCTTGAAATGATCATGGAAGGCTATATATAGAGAATAGGGAAGAGTGCTTGAATTTACTTTCTTATATTATTGTTTCTTTCTTGTAAATGAGTGCTAAACCTTATAAATAGACTTTTAATGGCCTTTTATATGGTAATTAATGATCATGGGTTAAATGAACTTGTATTAAGCTAACAGGGAAAAAGATAAGCATTTAGGAAAAATTTGATCATTAGAGGTGAAAATGCACTTGGACAACAATGCCAAAAATAACACACCCTGGGTTCTAATGATCTTGTCCAATTTAGGCACTATTTTCCTAAGGGGATGAGACCTAGGGGTATAGATCTATGCTTGAAATGGCTTCCTGAGTCTAAAAGAGATAAATCTAGAAGGCTACGAATGACTGGGAATTAGTGAAATAATAGCCTAGAAGGGTTGTGTGAGCTAGAATGAGGACCTATGGGTTGGATGTCATTATCCATGCCTAAGTCATCTAATTTTTCATTTTATATGATTAAATTCACATATTTCATTCTTTTTATCATTATTTTTATCATATATTTTGACATACTAGATAGACTCTATCGACCCAATTATTTATCTTTATGTGTAGGTTTTCAAGAATAAGAAACTAGATAAACCTAGTCAACCTAGTATAGTTTTCCATCCTTTCAAGCATCCATTTCATCCTACTAGGTCAACCTAGTTGACCTTGTACATTTTAGACACTCTACAATAGTTTCCTACACATCTTGATCAACCTCATTGATCGAGTTAGTAGGTTTTGCCAACATACTTCAATTTTCTTGATCAATAATCTTCATCCTCTACATCTATGATCCACCAAGGTTCCTTTTTATCTCTTTGTCTCTTTATTTTATATCTTTCCTTTCATATCTTGTAATATTCAAAACTTCCCCTGCACAGTCAACTAAATTGACCCTATTGACCCAATTTTGTGTTTTATGTGTATTTGGATAACTAGGTCAACTCTATCAACCCTGTTAATTTGTAGACCTTGTTTTTATAGTATAGGTTTGAACTTGTTGACCCTATTATATATGTTGTGCATATAGTTTCAAAACTATACCTTATTTCAAAGTTGGAATTTAACTTATATGCTAATTCAAACTTTCTTTTTAATTTATTGCATGCTTAGAGTAGTTCACATAGTCTAACTAGGAGTTTTTAATGAATTGTTTAGTTTCACTATTTCTATTTTATGCACTCATGACCAAATTATAAAATATAAACAAACATTTTAACATTTTGTGTACCCAAGGCCGACCTACTTGGATTTCATCACTAATGGAAAAGTTGACTTGATGTTTTGGTCAAGTATAAAATGTGGTTAATGGTATATTTTGGTGAAGCACCCGTTAACCTTATTATTTTAGTGTGTGAAATGTGGAGGTAGGCCCCAATACAAAGCCTATATAATTACCACTACAAAGCTCTTTTAGTCCAAACTACCTAAAACCATCTTTAGATTTCTATCTAGTACCTTTCTTACAATAAAATTCCCATCACATTCTAAATTATTCTAATAATCTAATAAACATCTTAGGTTAACCAATTAGTTATCTCTTTACTTTCTAAGTTGATTGTTTGCTATTTACTCAATTTTGTGTGCAAAAACTTGCATTATCCAACACTAGTGAAAGGTTTTATTTTATGTGCATCAATTAAATTGGCCAACATTAATCTAATTAACTATTGATTTCTATTTTTTTTATTACTTTATAGATTATCTAAGAAAATTATCTTGTTTCAAATCAGAACTTATCAAAATTTCTCATTTTCATTATCTGTTGTGATAGGTTAACCTAGTTGACCTTGTACCTTTTTTATCCTTTGTTCATTGTATTATATTGATGCAATTGACCTTGTATAGTTTAAAAATCATGTTCTTTGTGCTAGGTCAACCCAATTGATCTTGTACTATTTTTTCCTTCCCTATTTATTAATCATTGGTCATTAACTTAGCTTTTATTGACTTGATTTTGTCTTCAAACCCTGACCCTCCATCATGCTTGATAAAATGATATTTGAGTCACTTGAAAAAGAGGGGGGTTAGTGTGAAATATGTACTGAACATGAAATCTACACCCCTTGTGTGGGCACATTGCCTACATACCAATAATTTGAAGATGGATTGAGCCATATGTAGTTTTCTAACCTAGTGCTTCATACAATAATGTGATGTAGATGAAAATGAGCTTTGCAGTTATATTGGGTGAATGTGTGAAAAGAATATGAAAGTTTTCCTTAGTTTTTTATTTGTATTCTTGCTTGATTTGTAAGTTTGGTCACCTCTCTTGTAAATGAGATTTGAGTGGGCTTTTATAAGGAATAATTGGTCATGGGTCAAATGTATTCATGTTAGGCTAACTTCATTAAGGATAAGGACAAGATGAAAATTACCATTGGGGCTCAAAGTGTAAATGGATAGGACCACCAAAAATGGAACACTTCTCTATGGGGTGATATACTCTAAATAGGGTACTCTTTTCCTATAGGATTGAGACTTGGAGGAATAGGATTGGCACTAGGAATATTATGTAGCTAAGGTAGAATGATTGTTTAGAAGGTTAGAGATTACTTGAAATGATAAAAAATGTGTATATAAAGGGTTTCAAGATCATGTAAAAAGGACCTATGGATGGGATGTTTCAAACCACACTCAAACTACGAATTTGGACATTTTATATGACTATATTTCCCCCCTTTATTCTAATGATGTAACAAAGTAAAATACTAGGATAAATGAAAAATTGAAAGTGTACCTAAACTTACCTACAAGGGTGAAGCCCATGAATATATGTGATGTTGAGTGTTCATAGAGAGAGCATGGTGTGAAGCGTAAATGTAAAAGATAAAATAAGGAGTAGATCAGTTCTTACTAGACATGTTATCTATAAAATAAGAATGTATAAAGGCTAGGTAAAAGAGAGAGGAAGAAAAAGGAATGAATACACATCACTTGGTATGTTAACTAATACAAAACCTATTATGATTTTAGTGATGTTAAGTGATGTTGAGTGTGTTGTACCAAGAGTAATATTGTGAATGGAGATGAGTGCTTAATTCCCTGAGTGTGGCTCAAAAATATAAAGGGTAGTCCTTTGGCTACATCATCTCCCACTATGTAGCGAAGCTATGTGATCATGCATTTTTTAATCAATGTTTGGACTATGTGTCTAATCCCTCTAAGTAGGTGGATCAAGAATACAAAGGCTATCTATTCCTTTGGCTCCATTATTACCCACCAAGTGTAAACTATGAAATAATATTGGTATGAATGTGTGTCATATGAGATAGCTCATGAAACTCATGAATGCTATAATTTGATAATGTGGCATGGATAGTTGAATGTGTACTAATAACTAGGCCAATGTTGGCCACTCTAAAAGGTGGAGATTAGGATTGTATGAAATCCATTCTAAAATTGAGAACTAGGAATATATGAAAGCCACTCTAAAATGATGCTAAGCATCTATATATGGAATAAGGAATGTAACTATTAAGAATACCTACGTAATATGATAAATCAGAAAGAAAAGGAGGAAAATGTTCCATACACATTGCCCCCAATCATTGGTGTCTATAACATAGATTCTAACATAGAAGTATCAACTACCCAATTTGAAACTAGAAGTGAGAGCCATCATGCCATGCATGATGCCACTTATATGTAGATAATAAAAGTAAAATTGTATTGAACCTACCCAATCTAAACTAGACTGTAACTAAAAAACAATAATTGACCTTACCTTTCTATCTATTTTTAAAAATTCTAGGCTTTTGACTCTTTAGATGAGAGAACCAAAAAGTGGAAACTTTGTTATAGGGTAATATAGTCTGAATGGGGTGCTCTTATCTTTTACTATTTTTGGTGGTTGTTCTATGTTTGTCCCTATTTTGTATTCTATTCTACATGTTTTGAATTTTGATTATTGTTCTAAGTGTTCTAAAAACTAATTTTGACTGGTAGAGGGCATTGATCTCTATGATAAAACCCCTATTTATTTCCTCCCATTTTAAGGGTAAGAATGAAGACCCTGTAATGACTTGCATAAGAAGAAAGACCCTTATAATTGTTTTATGCTACAAAATACATGAAATAGCAATGATGATGAAAGATGTCTCAAGATATAACATAATTGGTGTTAGAGATTGTTAGATTAACAAGGGTATGCCTAGATAGATGTAGAAATATAATAACATATACAGTATATTAAACTAAAACTAGAAATCTAGTTAGTTATCAAGGAGGGATGGAGCATGATGTACATCATGGCATGTAATAATGAAATATAATGCATGATGTGGATCATGGCATTATGAAAAACTAAGAATCAAAAAAGCACACAAGGCAAGAAGCATACAAAAGAGGCCAAGGAGCCAAGAAAACAAGGGACATGGGAACATGTCACTCAAATTGCTCTATTTGTATAGGCATGAAACCTTAATGATACCTCAATGATATCTCTCTAAAAATATGCTCTGTTTGTATAGGCATGAGACCTCAATGATACTACCCTAGGCTTGAATACTATAGACAAAAACTATCTAGAGTCCTAAAAATGTCACTGGTGTAGTGGGGTTCCCCTATAACTCTAAGAAGTGGATGCAATTATGGGGCTCTTCGGGACCCATCTAGTATTAAAATAAGCTCTCTAAAAATATTCTCTATTTGTATAGGCATGAGACCTTAATGATACTACCCTAGGTGTGAATACTATAGATGGAAACTATTTAAAGTCCTAAAAATGTCATTCGTGTAGTGGTCACTCTAAGAGAGGCCTTCGTGGGAATGTATGAACTCTCTCTACTAGTGAGGGAGGCCTTGACTATGTTTGAATATCAATTAGAGGAAAAACTATAACTGGTGGAGGAGCTACAACTGGTGACTATAGAGTAAAAGATTGTTCTATAGTGGGGAGTGGTAACTCATATAAAACTCCACTAACTATAACAACCTAATTAGCATGAATGTATTTCACACATGTATGAATTGTAGAAGGTACTAAATGAGGTTTTTGGATCCATGTTCAACCAATAAAAATGTCAAATACTCCTAAAATGGTAATAATAATAAATGGTGTGGCCACATGTACTAGACCAACCTATATAAGAAGTACAATCTCACCTAATGAACTTTGTATGTACCCACTAAATCCACTAATAGCTATGTCCATTGGGGTAATATCTTTCTCTAAATATCCCAAATGCTGAATTAATTCCATAGTGCACATGTTCACACTAGATCCATTGTCTACGAGAACACTATGAATGGGATGGTGATCAATGTAGGCTCTAATAAAGTGTGTATAGTAATCTTAATCATCCTCAATTATCTCCTACTCTAAGAAGGAGATCAAAGGTTTATATGGAACTTTGGAATTATACACACCAATCATGTTACTCAAAGGATGTGACTCAACTAAAGGTGCCTAATATGTATTTGGTGAAAGGTGTGCATGATATGTATGGTGAACACTTGATGTGTCCCCTGTATCCTATTTAAAATGTTGTGGGAAAGGATTTTAGAAAATATTCATAGCCTTATCTTATGTTTTCTTTGATTGAGGAGGCTCAATTGGAGTGCCAATATTAATAAGTTTGCCATCTATCAAGTCATGTATCTTATATCAAAAATGGATGCATCTTTTTATTGTGTGTCTTGGTTCCCTATTAAAATTGTAGAATGCATTCTAATCATATCCGCATGGAAGAGGTTATGTTGTATAAAATTATTAAATAGGATGGAGAGATAAGACATTGCATTATAATGGCTATTGTAAGACTCTAGCTAGAAATACTGATAGATTGGTAAAGACTCACTAAGGAGGTATTGATAAAATAACTCATTGAGGGAGCTCTAAAGCTGGATTAATTGTAGGTTGATTTTGACTTTTGCCATCATTAACATTTATTTTATATGGGATTTTACTGTTACTCTTGTTTGTTGTTTTTGATATGCTTGTGTACTTGAGTTTTCCCATTGAAAGTAATTTGACTTCCCTTTCCTTTAGTGTATGACATAACTTAGTAAAGGAAGATTTTTTTTTTTAACATCATTAACTCATGCAAAGCTGGTAGAACACTCTATTTGAAGAGATCTTGTAATTCTTGATTGACCATGGGGCTAGTCATTTTATCCAAAATAATCTTATATCTAAGAACATAATCTATGAGATGCTCATTTGAATTTTGTTTCTATTGTGAAACTTGGGCATAAGAAACATTGTCATATATGTTAATGTTGAAATGACATAGGAACATGTCAGTTAAAGGATTGAATGATTTGATCAACTAATTTGATAAACTATAGAGCCACTATAAATCATAATCCTTTAAACTTTATGGAAATAGCTTGGTTATTAACTAGTCATTTGGCACATATTCCAAGCATGATGCATGAAAATATCTCAAGTGTGTCTTTGGATCACCCTTGTCATCATATAGAGTGAGATTAGGTTGAACAAAAATTAATGGCAAGGATGTAAATGCAATATGGCATGTTAATGGTGTATGAAGTAGATAAAAAGAGTCCAAAGACTATGTTTGTCTGGAGGCACCTTAGATTTAAGATATTTAATCTCTTACACAAGGGTAGCCACATCAGGAGGTGAAGATGTACTAGTCATAATTAGTGGTGCCACATAAGAAAGTTTGGCTACTCTAGGGGGATTTTGAGACATATTTACCCCCATAGTGTCATTTATAACTAGTTGTTTTGAAGGAATAAAAGACTCAACTTGCATAGCCTTTCTAATTTCCATTATAGATTGTAAGATAATGGCATGATCTCAGGGTTGCTTCCTAAGTCTCTCTCTAAAACTCTATAAAACCAAATCTTTGTTGATGATAACATCATCATCAATAATAGGTATAAGTGGATCAATAGCCTAATATGATGGATCATGAACATCAATGTGTATATCATCATTGTTATTCTCATACTACTCATTGTCAAAATTATACTCATGAAAATTAGTGCAATCTAGATGTGTAAGAACTATAGTAGGAAGCTAAGCTAGTTGTTTATCCATGGTATATGGATCGGTTGGAGGAATCTAGGTGAATTAAAGAGGGTTGCCACTAAGTCTTGCACTTAATTTGAAAATAAGAGATGCAAGGAGCTTAGGTGGCATAAGGAAAACAACTTGAAAAATGAAAGAGAAGATTAAATAAATGTAATCTAGAATTTGAAAAATAGCGAACTAGAATATGCATAAAAAGGATACAAAGCTCACTAACATGTAAGGTGATATATCCAAAAACATAGGGACCCAATATATTCTACTAGGGTTTGAAATAAATGATTTTTAAAATTAATATTGTGAATTTTAAAATTTAAATGTGAAATTTTGATTTATATATGTAGGAAAAATTAGAACAATATTGTTAAAATTAGTAAGGAATTTTCCCTAGGGTTTCTAAGGTTTTTTGTGTGCAAATGATGTAAGTCAGATTTACCAAATGATTTAATTTATTTAGGAATAGTGGAGTTTTATTCTTATTTTAGTTAAGGGTATAGATTAATAAATTAGTATAGAATATAATAGTAAATACAGTCCTAATTTGTGTAATTATTTGTCTTTTTCACCTTTCTAGAAATAATAATAAATAAAAAGAAATATAACTTAATTGAAAAATAGACTAAGATAGATTATACAGAGGTTTAAAATGACTATGTAGGATTAGGAAAGTGTCATAAACCTAAATATAGATTTCATTAGGTGAAAGGATAAGAATGCCAAAAATTGGATGATTTAGTGTTTGGTGTTGTTGTCCATTCATGCCACTATTGTGAAAACTGATCATAAAGAACTAAAACTTTTTAGGTAGTTATGTTGTGCTCATGTGAGAATGCTTATGAAAAATCAAGCACTGGTCATGGATAGAACTCATTTTGGAGCTAATTTTGTATTCAAACCCTAACCTTCCATCATGCTTGATAAAAAACATTTGAGTCACTTGAGAAAGAGGGGGTTAGTGTGAAATATGTATTGAAAGTGAAATGTACACCCCCTGTGTGGGCACGCTACCTACATACCAGTAATTCAAATAAGGATCAAGCCATATGTAGTTCTCCCACCTAGTGTTCTTTGTGAAATAGTGTAATGCAGATGAAAATTTCAAATTGATAGTTTTGCATAGCTGTGTTGTGCATGTGTGAGTGTGCATATGAAAAATCAAACACTGTTCATCAACATAATTCACTATGGAGATAATTTTGTTTTCAAACCCTAAACCTCCATCATGCTTGATAAAATAACATTTGAGTCACTTGAGAAAGAGGGGGGTTAGGTTGAAATATGTATTGAATGTGCAATCCACACCCCTTTTGTGGTCACACTACCTAGATACCAATACGCCAAAGAGGGATAAAGCCAGATGTAGTTCTCCCACCTAGTGTACTTTGTGTAATAGTGTGATGTAGATGTAAATTACAAATTGATGGTGTTTGAGGTGACTAGGGACTGGTATGAAGATTTGAGTAGGTTTGTAGTTGTGTTGGGTGACTATGTGCAAATAATAGGTAAGTTTTCCTTAGAGTTTTGTTCGTATTCTTTCTTGCTTTGTAAGTTTCATAATATCTATTGTAAATTAGCTTTGAGTGGGATTTAATTGGGAATAATTGGTCATGGGTTAGATGTATTCATGCTAAGATGACCTAATTAAGGATAAGGACCAGATGAAAATGACTATTGGGTCTCAAAGTGCAAATGGATAAGATCATCAAAAATGGGACACTTCTCTATGGGGTGCTATAGTCCAAATGGGGAAGTCTTGTCCTATAGGCTCAAGACTCGGGGGAATATGATTGGCATATGGAATACTATTTACTAAGGTGGAATGACAATTCAAAAGGTTTTAGATGACTATCAAGGAGTAAAAAGGTGTCTATAAGGGTCGTAAGAGCATGTAAATATGACCTATGAATAGGGTGTCACAAGACACAGTCAAAATACCAATTTGGACATTTTATATGACTACAAATCTCATTAATAAATCCAAAAATCATAAGAATCATCTTTCCAAAATTCTATCATCTTTGACCATCTCCTTATATATAAAGGTAGACTCAATCCTTAAAAATGTGTTTTTGGAGTCGCATCTAGAAAATTGGTAGGATTCTTAATATTTATCCATGGTATCGATGTTGACCCAACCAAGATTAGTGCTATTGTCAATATGCCCATTCCTCATTCTATTCTTAACATTCATACTTATTTAGGTAAACTTGTAGTAATTAGATGATTTGTCCTCAAAATGGCTTATCACATCCACTCTATCAATTCTCTTCTCAAGAAAGGTAATGCTTTAGAATGGATGGATCCATGCCAAAAAGACTTTGATAACATGAAAGAGTATTTTCTTCACCCACCTATACTTTATCTTCATTCTACTGATAAACCTTTGATTCTATATACTTCTTCCACACCTATTTTAGTTCAAGCAATTCTTGCCCAAAAAGATGATATGAGAAAAGAGTATGCTATCTACTACATTAATCAATGTCTCATTGATTATTAGACATGTTATACCAAAGTATAATGTGATTGCCTCACCATTTATTTTGTAGTTAAAAATATTCATCATTACATGATTTACCAAACTACTTATGTCATCATTCATTCTAAACCCTTCATCATTTCTTCTCCAAATCCTTTCTTCTTGGAGAGAGAATTGGTAAATGGATGGTCCTTCTAATGGAATTTTATCTATGCATCATCACCCAAAAATCTGCCAAAGGGAAAGTCATAGCTGATCAACTTGATAAAGCTCCCATTATAGCTACTTATTATCTTCAAGATGATCTTTTAGATGAAAATATCCTTTACATTAAAGGTCTTAATCAAGCCATTTCTCTCAAAGATTATTTTCATATCTTTATCATCGATCTTGAAGCTAATAGTCTTGAAGAATATTCCACAAACTGTGGTACTACTAAACCAAAATTAGTTATCAAGGAGTATCTTGATATCAATGTTGACTTGAATGAGGATACTTGGATCCTTCATTTTGATGGTTCTAAATGCCTTCAAGGATTCTGATTAGGTTGCATTTTCATAAGTCCTCTTGGCAAGATCATTCCTTTATATTTTCACTT
Source organism: Torreya grandis (assembly GCA_037957365.1). Classification (NCBI taxonomy): domain Eukaryota; kingdom Viridiplantae; phylum Streptophyta; class Pinopsida; order Cupressales; family Taxaceae; genus Torreya; species Torreya grandis. Next base: position 778,328 of record JARHVA010004625.1, read on the forward strand.
CACCTTTGATGTCACCAATAATATGGCCAAATACGAAGCTCTTATGTTAGGCATGGGAGCTACTCTTGATTTACACATTTAATACCTTCATGATTTAGGTGATTCTCAGCTTATTTTTCATCAATTTAGTGGTGATTATCAAATGTAAAAGTGAGAATATCTTCACATACGATCAAATTACAACCACTCTTACTAAGGATTATATCTCTTTTACTATTGAGCCTATTCTTAGAGATCAAAATTCCATTGTTGATTATCTTCCCTCTTTAGCTTCTTTATTTCATCCACATCAAGTTATTGTTGATCCTACTTTCATTATAAAAATTATAAAATCTCCATCATCTACTCTACTACCTGATTCACTTATCTACCACATTGAGGCTATGATTATTCGATAAAGCCTATGGTATTAAGACATTATTTAATTATTAAAACACCAAACTTATCCTCCTAACTTAGACTCTCATCAAAAAACACGCATCTATAAACATTATTTTAAATATGTATTTTGACACAACATCCTTTATTATCACAATGATAAAGGCACCTTACTCCATTGTGTTATGCAATATTAGGTTCTTCCTATTCCTGAACAAGCACATGGGGGAATTTGTTGTGGTCACTATAGTAGACATGTTATAACATTAAAATGCCTATTTATGGGTTACTTTAGGCCTACTCTTGAAAAGGATGAAATTAAATATGATAAAAAGTGTAATCATTGATAGCTTCATGATGATCTAATTCATTCACTAGAAATTTAAATTAAAACTATTGAATCTCCTTAGCCATTTTCTACATGGGGATTTTATCTCATGGGTAAACTTCCTCACTCCCAAGATGGGCATGTCTTTATCATCACTGCTACCAAATATTATACCAAGTGGGTTGAAGCCATGCCCCTTATTAACATCATTGGTCCTACCATTTTAAATTTTATCCTTAATCAAATAATTTTCTACTTTGGCATTCCCCATACCACAATTTTAGATAATGGTGGTAACTTCAAAAACAAACATGTCAAACAACTTTGCACTAGATTCAAAATCAATCACAAGTTTTCTACACCTTATCATCCACAATGTAATGACCAAGATGAGGCCACTAATAAAATTATCAATGAAATTATTCAAAATACAATTCATGAAGCACACACGTATTTGCATATTCATATTTACCCTACACTTTGGGCCTATTAGACTAACATGCATACTACCACTAGGGCAACTCCATTCTCTCTAGTCTATGGTTCTAAGCCAGTCCTTCCCTTGGAAGTTGAGCTTGCATCTCTTCATATATCTTTTCATGGTATTAATCCTGATGAAGAATTACGTGAATCTTATCTTCATGTCCTTAATATACTTTATAAACATCATCTTTTTAGCTTAAAACATAACTACCAATATAAGGCTTGCATCGCCCGATAACATAACAAAAGTGTTAAAATTTTCACATTTAATGTTGGTGATCTTATCCTTAAACTTAACTATACCCATGAAAAAGAAGGTAAATGTGCCCAAAAATGGTGGGTCCTTAACTTAGTTAAAGATATCCTTAGTCCAGGAATCTACCATCTTCAAACTAATGAAGGCCATATTTTAAAAGAGCCTACCAATACATAGTTTCTCAAAAATTACTTTTCCTTATCAGTTCATTATTTTTCATGTTATCCATCTATATCTATCTAAGACTTTTTTAGGTTACTTTAGCATGTGTCTCTCCCTCTGCAACAAGTTCCCTCTTTTTCACAAACCTTTAGTCCTCCCTTTTGGTATTTTGGTTTCTTGATGTACCATAATATTATTTATATTATTGCATGTTTTCTTTTTGACATCCCTTGGATTTTTTATTTTGTGAGTTGCTTCATAATGCTATAGGTAGGACATGACACTCCTCACAAAATAACCACACTTTATTTATTTTTATCCATTTTATTGATTGTCAATTTTGTTTTGGCAACCCTTGGGTTTTTCTTTTGTAAGTTGCTTTATAAAACCATGGATCAGACCTGACATCCGTAAAAAAACCACCATATTTTACTTCTTTATATTTTCCTTATCTTTTTATCACTCTCATGGGTTTTATATTTTATGAAGTTGAAACATAAGACCATGGATAGGACCCAACCCTCCTCATAAAATTACCATATTTTCATGTTCTTTGTGATCCTTGGTTTCAACTTTAGCTTGTGCTTCTTTTGATAGATGGAATTTGCACAACAATCTATGTTAATGTGTTTTCTTCCATTTCCCTCATTCTTATGATAAAGAATCACACCTTTAATGTCATTGTATACCTTTTTTCCATTTCTCACATTTTTTGTGATTTAAATTAATTCAAATTGTTCCATGTGTCATTTCCTCTTGATTTGTCCTTCTTTTCATATTCACATTGGATAAAACAAGGTTGAAGTCAATATATAACTTTTATTTCACCTAGATTTATGAGACTCTTAGACCCCATGCTCTTTGAGGTTCTCTCTGTTAGCAACCTAGTCCCAACTATTAAAATTAAAGTCATCTTTAACAACCATGTTTAGTTTACCAAATCTATATGGAGGAGGAATAGAAAAATCCATCAAGAAATTTAAAATCCAAATCATTTGATACAAAAGACAATGATATTTAAAAGGCAACATATAAAATATAAAAATTCAAATTCACATCAAAAGATGTGATTACAAGCACATCTCCTATCTCTAATTGAGGCTCAAACTCCATAATTGACCTCACATAGAGCTGAAGTCCTTTGGGGTGTGGTAGGCTAGTAGATTTAAATAGGGGAATTCAAAATACTCTATGGTTCTACCAACTTTCTCACGTAAGTACCCAATCTTCATAGTAAACCAATGGATCTATAAGGAGTCTTGAAGAGTGGGGAACACATCATGGGGAGGTGGGTCCATTTCACTTTTCATTCAAATAGCCTTCATGAGATGATATACATACTACATTTATTGATCTAAGACTTGTGTAGCCAAGATAAGTTCTTTATAGTCCTTAAGGTCTAAATTCTTCTTTTTTTGATAAACCAAATTTGAGTGTCTTGAATTCAATAAAGAGTTCCTCTACTTTAGTTTTTCCTTCATTCTCTCCTCCACCCATTTTATTTTTCCCCCTTGATAGGCAAATTGTGATTCCAAATATATCTTCCCTCTTCTCTAATTCCTTCTTCTTCATCTCTTTCAAAACATGTTAACATTACTTTGTTTCAGTTTTATCTATCCTTAGAGAAAAAACATATTTGAACAACTATGGATTACTTTCTTTATAACAAAAATTACATTCCTAGATTTTTTTAAACTTCTTTTTACCATTTATCATTGTTTTACTATATTATTATTATATATAGTTGAGTTCCTACCCTTTTTCCATTATTGAGTGAATTTGGCTTGTTACTTCTCACTCACCAATGTTGTTTTCCCCTTTTATGCATCTTTTCCATTGTTGAATGAGATAAGGATTGTTACTGATCACTCATCAATGTGGTTTTACCATTTTTTTTGATATTTTACCATTGATCTATTTGATTACCATCTTTTTCTACATGTATCCTTTGTTTAACTTGGTTAGTTTGCCTTTCTTACTTGAGGTTTACTTGTTTGAGTTTTTCAATTTTTAGTACCCTTGGATTTTTGGTTACCTAATTTACTCTTGTTTTTGACTTGGTCATTTGGTCTAACATAACAATTATCACCCTAGCTTGCCAAATTTACCAAGTACATCCCATCTTCATAGCACCAATTATCTTGGATTTTCCTATGTTTATTTATTTTTGATATTTAGTTTTGTATTCTTGGGTTTATCGAAAGCAGTCTTAGTGCCTTACATAATAAAAAATAACAACACAATAGAAAACCATCCAATGATAAAGGTAAGTCAAGGTATGCATAACATTTATTTTTTAGTTAGTTCCCTTTTTAGTCATTTACTTTTAGTTGTTTTTATTTTAAAATACTATAATTTTTTTAACATTAGCGTTATGTGTGTCCTTATGTTCTTTTCTCAAAGCACCATCCCCTATTACATCTTAGTGACACATGATGAGATTCAAGTGGGGCATATGTATACATAATATTTTCAACTTTTGTTGAATATTGATGCTTTACATCTTACAAGAACCTATTGCGACTCAATCTCTTTGAGGGTATGCCTTAAAGGGTGCATTGGAAAAGGGTGGGTAGACCTTTGGTGCTTCATAGGATTATTGTCCCTTATTACCACATTATTACCAATTGAAAGAGATATTAAAACCATTCCCTAAGCTATTACTCCTTCTTTGCACATTCCTCTAGTATTTTTACTCTTTTCATCCCTCTTTTCCTTATTTTATCTCCTTTTATCTAGTTGACTATATTAGGTTGATTAGGTTGACTTGTATCTAGGGGTATTTTTCACTCTTAAAGTTTGTTAGCCTTTTGATTGACCTAGGTTATACCTAGTGAATTATCCTTGAAAATATATAGGGTTGATTGGGTCAACCTTGTATAGCCAATATATCTAGAAGGATCTAGGGCAATATCTACCTATAAATACAAGATCATTTTGGTCATTATTAGAACATGAAATCAAAAGATATTATTTATTTATGCTTATTCACAATCTTCTCTTACACCATTTTAATTGAGGAGTCTTAGTTGAGGTTTCTTATTTGGAGAATATAGTCTTGTGGATAAGTCTTGGATGCTTTGGCCTTGCTTAGTTATGCTTAAAAACCACAACAACCTCTTGTGAATCCCTATTGGCCAAGAGAGAGATTGAGTCTTGATGGGTTCACATTTAGGTAAGTATATTCTAAAATTTATTCTCCTCTCTTTACTAGATAGAAGTAGCATAAGTGTTGGCTTGAATAATATTACTCTTTATATTCCATGTATTAGGATCTTATTCATAATTATCTTAATTAAGATTCTCTTATACATGTTTTGATTACTTTTAACCCCTCATATTATGCCACAAGCTTTGGTGTGCACTAGATTAGAGTTACTTTCTTATTATTAAAATAAAGTGAATATTAAACCTTAGGACTCTTTTAGGGTTGTTATGTGATTGTGTTAGATTGTAGGCTTTGGAACCCTTCCTAATATGGTGTATTATGACAAGTGATCCCCTAATCAAGTCTAGTAGATACCCATATTGGTCATAATCCCACTTAATAAATGTATTCCCAATCGAAAGTGTAGGTACCTCTATCTTTTCTAAGCTAGGATTGATTTATAGACATGATGTATTTTTGATTGCATACACCTCCTTTCATAGGTTGTGAGAACAACATGTTCATATTTTAAGATCAACTACCTTTAAAAAGAACCTGGACATGCATTAAAGATAATTATCTACAACTCATGGTTTATAAAAAATGATACTTAGACATGTATTATAAATTATTGGTGCCTTTATGAAATAAAATATTCCTTTTAAATGTGACCTTTTGACTTATCCTTGAGCTCTAGTAAATTACTGACATGCTGACTTTTCTCCACACCATTAGATATTTTGCATGATGGAATCCAAGCATTTCACTTGGCAATTTTTTAGGTTTCTTGAGCTATTTTTATCATTTAAATGTTTCTATGCCATGTGGTGGATTTTCACTAGTTTTAGGACATTTGAATCTTCCATGTTGATCTCACATCGTTGGTCCTCTTTTCCTGAGTTCACATGGTTCATTGCATCTTAGTGCTTTGACTTATTAAATCTTGTGTGATTGACACATCTTACATTTCTTTGATCTCGTACCATTCAATCAACTTGTTTGGATCAATGTTGACAGTTGATATGTCTAGGCCCACTAACATTCCAATCTAAATGGATAATTTTATGAGCTTAAATTTGACATTTGTGTGATCATCAAATGACTTCCTCATGACTGTGAATGACATCCACATGAATATAAAATTTAATCCCCTATCATTTAATTATTGAGCCTAATTTTTACATCTTCATGACTGTCAATGAAATCCTCACAATAATCAATGATGTCCATATGACCTTTAGAATTTAACCCCATAATTTTTTTAATGATATTAAATTTGATGTCTATGTGACCATCAATGACATCTTCACGATCATCAAAATTTGGACCCATGATGTTTGTTTTTTATCATAAATTTGATGTTTACATGACCATTAATGACATCTTCATGACTATCAATGACATCCATACAACTATCAGAATTTATCCTATGATCTTGACACTTGTCATTTCCTCAAGACTCCCTACTCTTGTAGATATAAAAAAATGAGTTAGAATATATAATTAGGGGAATTATTTTAGGGTTTTTATGATAGTAAAAAATGTTTGGGAAGAATTTTTTTAGGATTTTTATGGTGGAAAAAATGTCCACAGTAAAAATATTGAAGGGTATATTCATCAAGCAAAATTCCTGATATGAAAAGTCCAAAGGAAATAGTTTGGGATAAAAAGTCTGAAGGAAATTTTTCATAGGGATAAGTGGTGATGTGAAAAAATCCCAAAGGGTAAGTGAAAAAGGTTTTATGGGTCTACCCATGGAAAAAATCCCATGAAAATTATCTCAAAGGGTCTACTTGATAGGGTAAAGGCTCAAGACAAAAGTCCTGAAGGAAAAGTCTAAAGGGTAAGGGGCCCAAGACAAAAGTCTCAAAGGATAGGTTCAAAGGGAAAAGTTCTTGAGACAAAAGTCCCAAAAGACAAGTGTATTGAGAAAAATGTGTAGGATAAAAGTCTTGAAGGGTCAATGAAAAAATCTTGAAGGATATGTTTTAGCAAAATTGCTTAGGTAGAATTATTGTGGGTAAAAAGTTTCAACAAAATTATCTGAAGGGTATGTGTGAAAACACCAAAGGAAATTTTCAAAAGGCCAAAGGGAAATGGAAAAAGGATCTAATTTATATGGAAAATTTCTATTGGAAAAAATCTCAAAGGGTCTACTTCATAGGATATGTTTTGGTAGGGAAAATGTATTGGGAAAATTATCTAAAGACAAAATTCCATTGGGAAAAAATCCTAAAGACCCAATTCTTTTGGGGTTTTTTTTAGATAAAATGTCCATAATAATTTCCCCAACATAGATAGGTCCAAATAAATTCTCTTGACAAAGACAATTTTGCATAAGTCCCAAGAGGATAGTAAAGTTCGTCCATGAAAACATAATACCCATGCTATTTTGCTAAAATATGAAAGGCTAATATACATCTTTTTCCATATTTTGTGTAATCATATAGAATATGGGTTTCATATTAAAGACCATAATTTGAAAAATGTGGGTCCCCATTTCGATAAAGAAAGAGGGGATGTTGGGTACAACACTAGTATAATCAGAAGATGAAGGCAAAGGGCCTTGAAGGGTAACTTGTAGGTGTCTAGATGCATTTTTACAGTTTTGAGCGAGCAAGGAGTCATTATAATTAAAAGAAGGGTGTTTTCCAAAAATAGTAACCTACACAAATGGATTCATAACTAAATTATGAAAACTTGATGTGGTATTACTAGAGAGAGGGTGTTGACCTTACAATAATGGGTCCTGTACTATGAGCATCATAAGATGGTTCACATGGATTGACATTAATAGTGACAATGTGGGTTACAAAAATGTGTCCCACAGTGTTTTTATAGTCATAAGGTATGTTTTTTTAACCCATATTATAGGAATTATGATCATGATTATGCTCATGTTGATTATGATTTTGACCCTAATTCTAGTTTTGATTCTGCCTCTAAAGTTGATTTTCTACTTAGTTTTGATTATTCATTGGTGGTGGTTGATATGTCAAGGAAAGGGATCTTTCCATATTCCCATATCCTAATTTTTGTCTTGATTAGAGGCTAACTTAATCTCAACTTCACCACATTCAATGAGATATTCAATAATGTGTCTTAATTAGATGCAATGATAGGCATTGTGACCAAAAACATGATGAGAGTTACACCTTTCATTCTCTTTGTACCAATCTAGTTTTGGATGATCTTGAGAAAATGGCCTTGGTACTCGCCATAAAATTAGGTTTTCTACTATGAAATTTTGAATTACTATCTCAATTGGTTACCCTAACTTATTAAAAATTATGAAACTATTATGGTTTGTTCTCTACAAATTTATCTCTATAAATTAAGTCATGGATTAGGGGGAGTTATTTCTATGTTTGGGGCTGACAGAGCCTACACCATTTGTACATGTCTTATTTTAGCCACCCCATTTCTAACCATGCTCTTGTTTTTGTTAAATCCCTTAGGGTTTTCTTACATAACCATTTAGATTGGTGATTGGGTCTTATTTAAAGTTTGACCCTACACATAAATCTTGACAAGGTCCTTAGCAATGAAAGCCTTTTCAATCTGCACTCCTTTGTCAATAATTTATTCAAATGAGTTAGCACAAGATAACCATAGATTATCTTTGAACTCAAGATGTAAGTTCTATAAAAATATGTCTATCAAATGTTTGTCTAGAAAATTATGTTGAAAGTTAACTATTAATGTTCTCTGCCTTTGCAGATATGACATAAATCTTTCACCATCATGTTGTTTGGCTTTGCACAAGTCAACAATGGTTAAATCATGCTCAATTTTGTATGATAAATGGTTGATGAAATTTTTAGATAAGTTTTTCCAATATATAACCAATGCCTTGGGTAACTTAAGTAGATAATATAATGCTTGACCTGCTAAACTTCATGGGAACAATCAAAGCATGTACATGCTACTATAAGTAAACTCTTGGCATAAGATGAAAAATGCATAAATGTGTTCATGTTGGTCTCCATTTCATTTGCATTTATAAAAATTTGGTGCCTCAAAATGAGATGGAAAGGGGATTTGGAGAATAGATATACCAAATGGATATGGGAATATATCATTGCAATTTTATTTCTTAACTCTATTATTAATCTCTAATCATGTCACAATCTACTTCAAGGAGTTCCACTCTTACATGTTTGGTGCATTCATGAGTGGAAGATAGTTATGATGGGGTGGTATGTTCCTCTGGTATTATTTTTAGGGTGGAATGTGTACTTAGTATTGTTGTTGGGGTAGAATGTGCCCCTATTGTTGCATGGATCTATAAGGGGTGTAAACCCTTCAATCTGTGACTTGGTTTTAATTTTCTCCTAGAGTCAAGTAGGTAGGATTTTGATTCCTTATTTTATTGTGTGTGCTCTATTGATTTTTGGGAGTTTTTGGTCAATTTAACATTGTAGATGGTGGTTTAGATGAACTAGACAGTTTATCTGAGGGATCTCCTCAATTTGAACTAAATGTTTTGTTCTCTAATTTTTCAAAGTGACAAAAGGCTCTTGATGGCTAAAGAATGTGTGTTTCATGTCTAGTGGAACATTTTAAACTACCACTTGTGTTTTTATCTATTTATTTGAGACACCTTGGTCATTTTTTGTTGTGTTCTTAATCAATGTTTTTTGTATAGTTTAAATCACATTTCTAGGATCCTTTGAAGCATTATTTTGAATTGAAGTAATAAATATAGAGTTTTTTAAGTCCACAATAAGATAGTAACATAATATTAAATTATTTTTTTAATCTTTGGTATAATATCTTGATTGGTTGGTTTTGAGTCTGAAAGTATTTCTTTACCCTTGTTAGAAGAAGAAGACATGTTTGTTTATGCAAATGCTTGCTCTTGCCTTTGTTTTTATCATTCTCTAAATAAGGTGTGAAATTACTCCATATGAAATTCTAAACATAGTATTTTACTATATTTAATAAACTTTATAAGGGCCTCATATTGGTCCTCTTGGGGTTGGTATTCATTATATTCATCGTTAGATCCCATAGTTTTGGGGATGCCCTCAAAGATAATGAGATTGTCTTGATCAATGTAAAAAAAGATAAAAAGAGAGTTTAAACCAAATTGGTTGGGCCTATTTGAATTTATAAATAAATTGGGAAAAGGCATATACCCATAGATATAATTAATATAATACCTAGCAATAAAACAATGAACATCCACACTCGCATAAATATTATACATAAAATTTTCAAAAATATAAAAAACACTCAAAAAATTCAAAACTAAACTAATATATATCATTCACATGTTTTATTATCTCCTTATTATCTATGTTATTTTCTTTATGTTAGTATATTTAATATAATTTATTTATATATACACATATATTTCATGTATATTTTGAGTGTGATACAAGAATACCTACTCACATGATATATGCAATTACAGATGTTGGACTTCTCCTCTACCCTTGCCATATAGTATATTGGGGCATCTACTTATTTGATCACAATTGATAGAGGTTACATATCCTTTATGATAATTTATACATTATCATATTTGAGCTTATATACTAATTCTTACACACACACACACACACACACACACACACACACACACACACACACACACACACACACACACACACACACACACACACACACACACACACACACACACACACACACACATCCATGCTCACATATTTAACAATGTACTTGATATGCAACATTACTTTACACTTTTTGCTAACATGTATATGTAGGGACTAATATGATATGCTTATGTTGGTTTATTATGATTCATTTATTCACATTGTCACTTGCTTGAGTGTATTTCATTTATTTTTATTGTCTTGCTTGTTGAACATTTGAATATGTTCCTAGCTTGTTATCCATGTGCCATTATATGGGTTTTAGACATTTAAATATGTCACTATGTGCTATTTGAAAATTTAAATATGTCATTCCTTATGATTGTGGGAATTTGAACATGCCCCTTATATGATGTCTCCTTGGACCATTATTTTTCATTAAATTGAGTTCTCTTGTGTCTAGGATTGATTATTTTTTGAGCTTATAATGTTACTCTCTACATGTTACCATGATCTAAATCATGCATCTTAGGACTTGATGTGATCACATACTAAAAAATTCATTGATATATCTAATTAGGCAAGTTGATAATAAATATTCATGATTCATACACAAATTATATAGATATCTTATCCTTTTGAGGTAAGGTACCTATCAAATTCTCCTTACCTCACCTCAAAAGTGGGGTATATTAGTGGGGACATGTCATAAAATCATGACCTCAACATTTTTCATAGTTATCATATTTTAGTGGGGGAATCTCATAAAGGAATGATGAACACACTTAATTATTATTATATCCATATTTAGTTGGGGTCATGTCATAATAAAATTACCTCCATACTTCCACAATCTCCATTTTGGTATCATGATTCAAATATACACTTGCATCAGAATCACATACATTACAATGATTTTTGCATAGATTTAAAACAATGTTTGAAGATTTATGACACATATACATCAGATGAGACATATTATTAGTGCACATTCCATGATATTTCACCAAATATTTTAAAACTTACCAATTATACTATTCACCAAGATGAACTAATTACACCAAGATGTACTATTATTAAGCCTTTTCTGTTATAGTAACTAGTTCTCTTGATAGGTTGAAGTGATTCAAATATGTAAACTCATCATATTTATAGGTTATAGTAGTTAAATAATCCAAACTCACTAGATTTAAAGGACGAGTTAATTAAATCACTCAACCTCACTGGATTACATTCATAACTAGGTTGTGTAATTCAGATTTAATGATCTCAATGGTCATATCACAACTCAAGATTTTTCTAGATTATGGGAATAAATCCTTTCAATATCTATTTTTAGGTGTCCAATTTTAATTTTTGAGCCTCTATCACCTCAAATTATTTATGAGGAATCATGTCTACCAATTCAAAACATCAAGATGAACCATGGTTGCATTAACACACATGTTTATTCCTTCCTTGCTCTCTTTATTTTTAAGCATTTCAATTATTTATAAGTTTAGGTTCTATTAACTAATTTATACTATAACATGCTATTTGTTATATTTCATGCACTAGTAAATAATTTAAAATGGTCTCAAGTAAAGGTAAGTGTGTTTTACATACCCATGTATGCATTTCCTTTCCTTTAACCTAATAATTTCTTCCTTACACATTAATAGATTAAGGAGGGAATGTAGATACTATTTATGAATATTTATAGAATCTCAATATTAAATAATTTCAAAATACATATTATGGATCTACCCATTAGTCTAGACATTTATGTTGTCAAAAGGCTCATAATTGCCATCTCGCTATTCCGAGATGTTTATCTCTTACTCTATCCATGTCATTTTGATGACCTAGTTCTCTTGAATTGTACAAAAAACTCAAAACTAAATAAAAATCCTTAATTATTAGTTTCAAACTCATACATATTTTATATCTCCATAGATATTACTGACCATAAAGGGACACTATCATGGATGGTAGTCTCTAGATCCTTATCTAGTGTCTAGTCACACAAATTTGTCCAAATTGCATATGTTTCAAAATTTGTGGTTCATTCTATTTATCTTAAGTAACCCTAATATGATATATTTTCAAAAGGTATGGTATAAATAAAGTTGTAATCCTTGTTTTTCCTCATCTATAAAATACCATGACAACACCTACCAAGGCTAATTCAATCATTCTCATAATTGATTTATTTTTTCCTATTCATCCCTATTTATTTATCATAGGAGAAGTCATATAAAAGATAAATAAGCATTCACATAAAATACCATGCATTATATTTTCCATGTTATGATTTAGATAAATGAATGCATACACATATAGTATATTTCAGCATATTTCACATACTTTTCCACATATAAGGGATAACTACATCTATGTAAGGCCCTCTTCAGTGTAGTGGTTATGTAGGCAAAACTAATTGATATAGGGGTAATTGATTTTAGGTTGACATTGTGAGCCCACCAACCCATTTTTTGAAACTCATTCCAAGGGTGAATAAATTTAAATATCTAGGGTTTGAATAAATATCAAAGAGTGATAGCCTGTATCATAGATCTAGATACATCAACATAAAAGTGATATAAAAACTAGAACAATGAAGTTGGTCACATCATAATCTAGTCATTATTCCATATTGGAATCATGCATCAAAGTTGGTCATTAGTGTTGGTGTTAATGTCATGTTATAAATTTAGTGTGCATAACTACAAAAGTAAAATTTCTATAATCTGATGACTGGTCCAAAATATTAATCCTATATACTTTCTATATGTCTCTAGTACATATTTTTTTATATAGTAATTTAATTACATATCATTTCTCCTTTGTATTGAAATAAATTAAACATATTTATAATTTGGTACATCCTATATTTAATATATCTTAGTATTATAATTTAAAATGTTCATTTATTTGAGTTTTTAATTAATTAGCCACTATATATTATTTTATCTTCCTTGTGCTTCAACTATTTATTTATTCTTAACCTGATTCCCCACATTTTTAATTATAAGGTTAAATAGTTCTAAATTTAATCAACCTCATATGTTTTAATATATGGGAAGGTGTGCTAAAAATCCTAACATGGTTCTCTCAAACACATATACCAAAACAATAGGCCTTGAATCTAATACTTGACCAAAGAGTCCATGATCCAAGTAACTCTTCATGAATATTATTCTTACCTCCTCAATAAGGTGTATCACCCAAACAAGTACACACATTTTTTAATTGTAGGATAATTGGTATAGAACAATGATCCCTAGATATCTTAGTTCTTTAACCATTACTTGATACTAAAATGTCATGCTAAAAATTTACATGAATGAAAACACCCAAAAATAAGGTAATATTTTTTAAATAATGTACAATGCACATTATACACAATTGAATTTTCCATTTTATATCCATCTTTGTGGCATGATATGAACAAATATTCTAAACAAACTCATATGCCCAAATGGCATGTAACAAATACAAAAGTGGATGCACAAGCATTATGCAACCATGTAGGTCCCACTTTATCTAATCAATTTACAAGCTCTCAAAATATCCAACATATCTATAAGTGATCCTAGTGGGAACCATAGTCCCAAGCTCTAAAAAGGATGTATGAATAAGGAAAGTTAGGTCAAAGCAAACATTAGTTGGAATGATTCTACCTAACTCTTTGTAGAGTTCAAAAATGTCCTTAGATAATTCTAGCCAATCACAAGGCTTGATTAACACTTACATTGTAATTAAATTCTATTTTCAATTTAATTTAAATTCATGAAATTTTCAAAACTAAATATAATATAATCTTCATACGACATCTAAAAACATTTAATATATCTCAAACAAACCCCTTACAGATGGAACACTCCATCTCAACCATCAGATCAATTCAACCTTGATCATTAGATTTAATAAAATTTAATGAATCCCTATAAATCATTCTAAAGGTCAATAAGCACTTAAATTCAAACATTAAGTCATAAACTCATATTTTATAATGGAGGGAGGAGGTGTTTGAAAGATGATTGTTGATGGTCATCCTTGCTCTCCTTCCTCAATGTTAGAAGACTACAATTAATGGAGCCTCCAATATTTTGATCCTTTTATACTTTATTTATTTTATAAAAAATAATCAATTCATCCATGATTTGTTTGATATTGTAGGTACCCATCTTCTTAGAAAGTGTTTAGGGGTTTTTTAGTCTCTCATACTTTCAAAAAATGTCTTTGGGAGCTTCAACCTATACCAAGACCAATAATGAATTCTAAAAAGGTTCTATAAGGAATTTATTTTAATATTATATTTTTTAATCATGCAAAAGAGGAAATAAAATCAATAGGGGTCTGCTTTGGGGTCAACCCATCTTGAGGATTCTAGGATCCCTCGACTGTCAAACTAATCAAAAGGGAATTCTCAAGGATAAAAGAGATAAATATTGAAAACCATGAAGTTTTATTTCCTCAAACAAATTTAATTAAAAATGGGATGAAAATTTTATGGGGGCTCCCTTTTTTTCTCCCTCACCTTTGGGTCTCTAAGTCTTCTCTAACAACTTCACCAAATGATATATATATTAAATAATTAAAAAATATTGTAGTTTTACTAACTGTCAGTTATCTACTAGGCACTGGGGAGACAACAATGTGGATTTATAGCCACATAGTCTCCACCACCAACCCATATCTAAAAAAATAGTTGGAAACATCCACCAATCTAGAAACCACCAACAGTCCACTATAGTTATATCTCTTTATGCCCTTTCTATCACATCCCAATTTCTCACAAAGGTGATTTACCTAATTATCCATAAATTATTATGGTTGTTAGATTGATTAATTACTTTTTAACTAACTTGTAATTCATAAGCTATTATGGGATAGTTGTATGTTACTTGATTACATGATTTAATTACTATAAGTTAGTTATATTGTAAATTATTTACATTATGATCATGTTAATTTTTATTACGGTATTGTTTCATGATAAATATCATGATGTATTGGACTAACTACCTTCTTTTCATGAGTCAAATGTAGGAGGGTTTCATCCCTTAGATCACGATGCAAGGAGAGCATCATCAGAGATGATGACTTAGATGGAGGTGTTGGGGGATGATAGAGGAATGACTAGAACCCACGAACACACCATATTAGATAATACATGTTATATGCATTGTGTGGATTATTAGTGTTAGTATGTTTTTAACATTATGTGCATTTATATATTAGATTTTGTGTGTTAATAAGTGTTATTTATATATAGCACTTATATATGGAATAAATCATGTGTGATTGCATTGTGGATATTTTATGTAGACTTAATTCATAATATTTCAATATGATTATATTATGTTACTTTACTCATGTTTTTTTATGATTATGGGAACATAAATCTATGTGAATAATATCTAGTTACTATTGTATATAGATTAACTATAATGTCTTTGAATTTTTTTTAAACATTAGATTGTTGTCATTGATATTCATCAGTATCAATATATGGCCTAATTTAGGAAGATAGAAAAAGACATAGATAGTTTATATAATCTAGTAATAACATAAACAATTATATTGTTATGATTGGAATAAATAATTTTCGTTCTACCATTTTTTGATAAAAGAATATAATAAGCTTTGTGTTAGTCATATTATTATAAAATACATGAGGTTATTATATTTACTAAGTATTGAAAGAGATTTAATTATACTAAAAAATAACTTATGATCTAAACCTAAGTATTTGTTAACATGCATAAACTACATTGAGATTATAAGTGTTAGTTATCATTGTGAATAATATTAAAAGTGGAATTTTTAAATGGAATATACAGGTTTGTAACGTAAAAGGTCATGTAAAAATTTTAAATAAAAAGTTAATGATTAATGTATTGAGGAAAGATTTAGTAAGAGAGAGATTAGGGATTTTCTTAGTTTCATTAATGGAAGTTACCTATGTTTTTAGTCTCTATTGGAATGAATAAACTAAGATTATGCATGGTGACTACAAGTTTTGTAGTTGCATGCAAACTCAATTTGGTAAGAAATAGATGAGAAAAATAAGGATAAGAGGAGAGTCGAGGAGAAGAATGAAGAACAAAGAGGAGAAGAGAAATTACAAAAAAAAGAAGAGAAGGATTTATGGTTAATTGAGTTTCAATTCAGAAGCATTGAGAAGGTTGGTGATGTTATTATTTTTAATTACTTATAAAAATTCTTTGTATAGTTTTTCATTCCTAGGTTTTAGAAAATGAATTGTATTTTTTTATAGGGATACAAGATTAGCCTTGTGGATGGATCAGTGACCCAAAAAACTAATTCATTATCTTATAAATCCTTTGATTTTAAATTAGATTTGTTGTGTATTAAATTGAAGGGTTAAATGAAGTTATTCTTGGTAACAACATAATGCCCTAGCTTAGGAAAATTATAATTTGGGTGGATGGTTTGATATAAAGATAAAGAGTGAGATTTGATATTATATAAATGTATCATATATATACATACTTAGTCAAGTGTGTTATCAAAATACTGGGTATGTAGATATATACAAAAATATTGTGTTTATCTTTGATAAAAATATTGCCTAAGTCAAATAGATGTTTGAATGGGTATTTATTCAAAGAAAATGTGAATACTATCAATTTGGGATAGTATGAATATATATAAAAGGATAGTCAGTTTGTGGTTATCAATTATATATAATGAATGTATATGTTTGACATTAAACAATCAATATATATAATTGTGTTTTGTGTATTCTTGTAAAAAATTTGAAATAGGGTACACACACACATAAACTGGGGGTCTTTGTCATTCAAAATCATGAGAATATATGGATGAGTTTGCAAATATTTCTATGTTATAAGTTTTAAATGAAGTTGATTAGGGTTAAATACATAAATGATGACTGTAAAAATGTTAACTGTGTGATTTTTATCATTTGAAATAAAGAATAAAGATATATGGGTCGATTGTATGTTTATCATTTAAAAACTGAGTATATAGTTGTATATGAACTATGTTTCCTTTCCTTTCAAACCAAATTTATATGTGCATGTGTGTGTGTACATGCGCACACGCATGCGCGTGCACACACACACACACACACACACACACACACACACACACACACACACACACACACACACACACACACACACACACACACACATACACAATGCATTTTTGAAATAAGAATAGGGGGCACACACACATAGACTAAGGGTGAGTATTTTATTACATGAAACCACATATATATATATATATTTGAATGAATTAAGGTAATATATTTTAAACATTGAGAACACATAAATAAACAAACTGTGTATTATGTCTACAAACCATGTATATATATGAAGGAACACGTGCACGTACGCACACACACACACACACACACACACACACACACACACACACACACACACACACACACACACACACACACACACACACACACACACACACACACACACACACACACAATGCATTTTTGAAATAAGAATAGGGGACACACACACATAGACTAAGTGTGAGTATTTTATTACATGAAACCATGCGTATATATTTGAATGAATTAAGGTAATATATTTTGAACATTGAGAACACATAAATAAACAAACTATGTATTATGTCTACAAACCATGTATATATATGAAGGAACATACTATGAATTCATAATATAAAAGTAGGGATGTATAAAATACATGTTAATTGATAGGGAGGATATACAAATTGAATGCTTACTCATATTTCAAAACAATTATTATATGTTTGAGGACTGTGTATGCATTTAAGTTTTAATGTGAAAGGATATAGATTCAAGTTCTTTTTTAAAACATTTAGCAAATTGGAGTCTTAAAAGCTTAATAATATTATTTGGAATTTGATTATGACAAGGTTTGTGATTTTTATATTTGATGTCATTTTTATTTTATGGATTCAATTTGAAACTCAGAATGAGTATAAACTTTAAATTGATAAACCAAGGTTGAGTAAAGGTTTGTTTGGTCTACTGATATATACATTGTTTCCAATAATTCATATACAATGTAAGGGCATAGTTTGGGGAAAAAGAGGGTTTTGAAAATATTTAAAATTATATATATATATATATATATATATATCTGTATATATATATATATATATATATATATATATATATATATATATATATATATATATATATATATATATATATATATATATCTTGTTACCTTTTTATGAAAAGTAAATAGCTTCTAAAATTACATAAGTTATTTATAAATAAAAATACAAAATACTTTAGTATGATAGAAAACAATTAAGTATAAACACACACACACACACACACACACACAGACACACACACCCACACACACACACACACACACACACACACACACACACACACACACACACACACACACATATATATATATATATATATATATTATGAGATATATATTATGCATAGTGCATATATATGCACAATATATCTATATGAGAATTTATGTTCTCATATACATATATATCCAATATTTATACATTGGGATACATGCCTATAATTATAACTTTTGACACGTAAATAGTTATAGAATCCTAAGGGATAGGACACTATAATTATATGCATTAAGCATCCCTATATAATAATAGGTTACATAAATTAATTAATATGGTTTTATTTTATGAGTTAATCATATTTTAAATAGCTATGGTTATTGTTTGTAATTGACTAAAATATATGATATGTTATGGCATTGTTAGTTATATTATATTTAAATTTACTTATAGAAATTAGATCATGTAGTTTAATTATATATTGCACCCTTTTGGTATTAAAACTTTACTTATAATGATTATTATTTAAATGATTAAAAATGTATAAAAGATTTATTCATACATTTGATAGACTAAATGTATGCATAAAGATTATTCCTATAATGTAGCATGTTTTATACCTACTAGTAGAAATAATCCATATATATCTGTTATTTATATAAATATTAACCAAATCTTACATTGCTGGTACTAACTAAGTAGTGAGATGGACTTCACTAGCTTACTTAGAATCACTAATGCTAGATGAAGGTAATCTGATAAAATGGTGTATATGAATTTTCCTAATCCTAGAGATTAATAACTATTTGAATTTTTTAGTCAAAGTAATGTTTATTTATACATTATCATTTCATATGTATGATTTATATTTTTGTGAGATATCATGTTAGAACACATTTTAATTATGGTACACATCATGTATTATAAATCTTACAACACATGGGTACTAGCTTGTTGCTCTAGATTCCCACACTCACTATCTATCCATCCATGAAGGGAGCACCATTATTTATTTGGGGGATTTTTTGAGGGATATATGGTACATGGTTGGTGTGAAAAAGTGCTCAGATGATGTTATCCCTACCCATAGTAGTACTTATTAAAGACTACACTTTAGATTATTAGAGATATTAGAGTTTGTGAGACTCATACTCGGTGGAGCCTTATATCTATGATTGCATTTATTATTAAGGAACAATTACATTTGAAAATTTAATTGATTACTTATTGTGCATTGATATTAGTGGTTTTATTTTTGTACCCACCATGGATTTTATGTAATTACTTTCCTTATGTATTTATGTTTTTTTATATGTTATGCTAATGATCGATAACTATTAAATGTTACATGTTTATTTATGTTTTAACCTACTCAGTTAGTATGGTAATACCACTAATTATATTATCATGGTGTAATTTAATGAAATAATATATGGAATATAATTTAAAAAAATATTACATTATTTTAGTAAATCCTAGTGGGGATGTTACATTGTGGTATCAGAGTTGAGGCTTAAACTCTAAGACTTAATGAGGCCTCTAACATTTTCATATTTTTATTTTATCAAAAATATGAATGGTGAAATAAATATAATATGGAGAGAGACATTCAAATGTCAATGATAATTACCCTTCATTTTATCCTAACCAACTTGCCACTGAGCAAGCAGTAAAGTTGGATCACATTCTTGTGGCCATGAATGAGACTAGGGACAAAATTATAGCCCTAGAATAAGAAATTCATGGATATAAGGAAGAATCCCATTAGGATGTTCCTAAATATCATCCTTCTAAATATTAAATCCCTTAATAATAAAGACATGAAGAAGTGCCTTAGGACATGAAAGTACATGTAGTTGTAGAATTGTCTAGGGCCATGAAAAAGATGAATCCATCTAAGTTGGATGGAATTATTATGGGAGATGGATTTGAAGCATGATTGAATAAAATCAAGAAGTATTTATATATTATAAACTAATCTAAGGTTACCAAATCCATTTGGTGAGTATATCAGTTGGTTGGATAAATGACTACGTGGTGGGTCAATAAGAAGTTAGAAATGATCCTTAACATGACCACCACTACTTGGGAGTATTTTGTGACACTATTCAAATCATAATGGCTTTCAAAGTTATATTTTGAACAAAATCTTTAAAAAAATTAGAATATGAAGTAAGGATACTTTTCAATGAATGAGTAATGGGAATAGTTCACCAAGCTTATAAAATATGTACATCAGTATTAGGTAAATGAGAGGTTTAGGTTTAGAAAGTTCATCATGGAATTAAAACCCTAGATTGGTGGAAAGTTTGATGTTCATGGGCCATCTACCATAGTCTAAGTCTTCGATAAGGTAATTAAATAGGAGCATAATTTGAAATCTCTTGCTTAGATTAGAGATAAGTTTAATAAAAAAATTTAGAAGTTCTAAGCCAAATTTTAAATAGAAGAATTGTAAGTAGAGGAGTGGAGACTCTACAAGTTAGTTCAAGATTCAAAATACTAGATTTAATAGTGGTTTAGGTAATAAAAAGGTGAGAAATGATTTCAAATGTGGTTTTAAGGGAAACTAATAGTCTATTAAGAAGGTACCACTTGGAGGTTTTTTCATCTATGGAGGTGACCATTTTTCACCTGAATGTACTCAGGATAAGCTAAGGAACAAAGGTTATTCTCCTTAACAAAGAATGTTTTAACAATGTATTCATGAAGTAATGGATAATCGAGAAGCCAAATTCCAAGCTTCACCCATAGAATTATCAAGTTTTTTTGGAACATCTATTTTTCATTTTCATAGATATAGGGGATATATAATGTTTTATAGATCATAAAATTCTAAATAAGTTGTTTATAAAATATAGAGTAATTGCAAATGTATGGTTGGAACAATATGGGAATGATTCTAAAGTTGAATTAGACAAGTGTTTAGTTGAAATAAATATTATGTTGCCCAAATTCAAAATAATAGTGGATCTCTATGCAACACCATTAGGTTCATTTGATGTGATCCTCAGAGTCAACTAGTTTATGAAGCATAAATCCAAGGTTGACTACTATCTAAAGAAGGTTGAGTGTCTAGATGATTTTGGAAATCACACACTAATCTAGGGTGAGAAAATGGATTAAAATCTTAAGAAGATTTATATAATACAACTCATGAAGGCCCAAGGAAAAGGATGCTAATAATTTATCATCATGATAAATGAAATGGAGGGAACTAAGGAACCATAAATTGAAAATTATCCTTTCCTTAGGAATTTTCATAATGTGGTTCCAGAGAATTTTGAAGATTACCTCCTAAATAAGAGTTTGATTTCTCTATTGATATCATACTAAGATCAAAACCTCAATCTAATGCATAGTATATAATGAAAACTATTCGATTGATTGAATTTAAGGCTCAACTCTAGGAGTTGTTGTTGAAAGGGTTGAGTAGACCAAATGTGTCACCATGGGGTGCACTAGTTGTATTCATCAAGAAGAAGGATGGTACTCTTAAAATTTGCATTGATTATAGAATGTTGAATAAAGCGAATATCAAAAATATGTATCCACTACCTCAAATAAATGATCTTTTAAATCATATGTAAGTAAGAATGGTCTTTTATAAGATTTATCTTAGAGATGGATATCATCAGTTAAGGATAAAATATGAGTATATCCCAAAGATAACATTTAAAACTTGATATAAGCAATACGAGTTTATAGTGTTAACCTTTGGGTTGATGAATGCACTTGAAATATTCATGAATATCATGAACAATGTGTTTAGATATTATTTAGATCATTTTGTTTTGGTCTTTTTAGATGACATTATTAAATATTCTGAGGATAAAGAATATCATCTTCAACATCTAGAACTAGTTTTGCAATGTTTGTGAAAGCATGAGTTGTATGAAAAATTATCCAAGTGTAGATTTTTATAAAATAAAGTAAAATATCTAGAACACATTATGTTATAATAAGACATTCTAGTTGATCCACCTAAGATAATATCCATCATGGAGTGGATGGCACCAAGGAATGTCCAGGAGGTAAAGAATTTCATGGGATTAAAAGGCTATTATAGGAAATTCATTTATAATTTTTTGATATAACTAATCCAATTACCTCCTTACAAAAAGGATTATAGATAGATAAGTGTGAAGTTGTTTTTCAATAATTTAAAAAAAGGATTACTTCAACATGAGTGTTAAGAGTTCCTTACCCCAATGGTCAATTTTTAGTGATTACAGATGCATTAGTGGATGGACTAGGAGGAGTCCTTATGTAAGATGGTGTGGTATTATTTTATGAATCAAGGAAGTTGAATCTTTATGAGGTTAATTATTCCCCTCATTACCTTGAACTTGTATCAATTGTTCATGATTTTAAAGTATAGATACATTATTTGTTGGAAAAACCATTTGAGCTCAAGACTAATAACTTGGGACTCAAGTACATCTTCACCCAATCAAATATAAATGATTATTAGAGATGGTGGTTAGATTTTTTTTATCTAACTATGACTTTGATATCAATTACATCAAAGGCAAGGAAGATAGAGTAACTAACACCTTAAGTCATAAAAGGTGCATAGAAGTTATGGCTACTATCAAGATTACTTTTAGAGATCAAGAGATTAAATTTTCACTAGGAGATGAATTCTATAATTAGGTTAGGAAATATTTATCTAATAATGCTAAAAATCCTAGGTATAAAATATATATAATAGAGATTGATGGTTTTATACAATATAATGTAAGGATGTATGTGTCAAATCATGATAATTTAAGGAGCATAGTGATAAAAGATTCCATAATTTCCCTTATTCAAGACATCTAAGAGTAACCAAGCTCATGAAAAATCTTATACCACTTTATTTTTGGAATGGAATCAAGAAATATTGATCTGGGCAAAAATTCAAGTGATAATTCGGGTGATGGTTCCACCCCAATTGATGATGGAACTTCTAGGAGCCATAATTTTTACATTGTAGCTCCAATTAACTCCTCATTTGAACCATTGTAAGTATAATAATGAGGAGAACATGGTGAGATGGAACTAACATTTTCTTAGTGGTTTTTGACTGCTGAAAACCCAATGTAAGTGCCCTAAATTTCAATTTTAGTAGTGCAATCTAAAAATAGTAAGTTTCTAAAATAGTAATTCCTCAAATTTTGTATTGTTTTAAATCATAGAAGTCAAATAAATTAATCTCCCTCAAGATTGGTGACCTTCCACATCCTCCTCTTGATTTCAAAGTGTATATAAATTAAGATGTAACCCAAAATGGAAATCAGACATCTCTTCCTAGAGATAAACATATAGTTGTATTGTGATCTTGAGTAATAAAACATCTTTTCTCAGAGAATTCATTGTTACTGTGTTATTTTTGTGTTCTTGAAATATCTATCAATCAAAACTTCTGAGTTTTGGATCAAAGATGCACTAGGCTTTGTGTCATGTTATCTATAATATCAACATGTAGATGGATTTTTATATCCACATTACATACTAAAATGGAAGTGGTAAGTGATCAATATAGACTTTGTATAAGGTTTACCATTATCATGAAATAGGTATGACATGATCTTGGTTATAGTTTATAAACTAATCAAGGTAGCACATTTTGTACCAGGAAATTTGATGGATGATATACCTACTCTTGCAAAGAGATTGGTAAAGTAAGTGTATCAATTACATGAATTTATAGAGAGGATCATTTTAGATCATGATCTGAGGATGAATTCTAGATTTTGGTTAACTCTAAATCTAGATTTAGATACACAAATAAAATTCAATACTGCATATCACCCATAGATTTATGGTCAAAAAAGTAAGTTAATCAAGTCTTAGAGGATATTCTTTGTATGTATTAGCTGGATCAATAATATAAATGGGATGAATACCTTCCATTTGTTGAGTTTTATTCTAATAACTAATACAAATATTCTTTGAAGATATCACCATTTGAATCACTATATGGAAGAAGGTTCAAGACACCAATCAATTGGGATAGGTTGGATGATAGGGTAGTCTTTGGATCTAATATGTTTTTAGAAATGAAAGATCAAGTTAGATCAATTAGGCAGAGATTAGGCAAGGCCAATGATAAATAGAAGAGTTATGATGATTTGAAGATAATAACTAGAAAATTTTCCGTAGGTGATAAAGTATTCTTGTGAGTTAAGTAATAGAAGAGCTCAATTAAATTTGGGTAGTCAATGAAACTTTCACCAAGATATGTAAGACCCTTTGAGGTTTTATAAGTGTTTAATCCTTTAGTGTATAATCTTACATTTCCACAAACCCTAGATCTATTTTATAATGTCTTCCATACATCTTATCTTAAAATTCATATAGTTGATCCTTCATATTTGTTGGATTGGAATGATTTTTAGGTTCTAGATCCTGGGGTGGTCATGGTATAATCAATCAGAGTAATTGACACTCACAAACTTTATTTGTGTAATAGAGAAATGTCACAATGCAAGGTATTATGGGACTAATACTCTGATTAAAGTGCTACTTAGGAGGACTATGATGAGTTTTGTTGGCCATTTACACATTTATTTGATTGATTTGATGCTTGGTACTATGTTATTTTTTATTAAACAATGTTTTTCATTCAAAACTATTATATGTATAAGAGTCATCGAGATGATGGCCAACTTTAGGGGGGAAGGATGTCACATTATAATTTCTCACTAAGATAGTTTACGTATTTATCCATTGATTATTATGGTTGTTAGATTGATTCATTATTTTTTAACTAAATTATAAGTCATAAGCTGTTATGGGATAGTTGTATGTTACTTGATTATATGAGTTCATTTTTATGAGTTAGTTGAATTATAAATTATTTAAATTATGATCAAGTTAATTTTCATTACATTATTGTTTTATGAAATATAACATGATGTATCAGACTAACTACCTTCTTGTCATGAGTTAGATGCAGGAGAGTTTCATCCTTCAGACCATGACAGTGGGAGAGCATCATCAAAGAGGATGATGCATATAGAGGTGTTGGGGGATGATATAAGAATGATTAGAAGCCATACACACACCACATTAGATAATACATATTATATGCATTGTGTGGATTATTAGCATTAGTACATATTCGAAGTTCTTTACATTTAGATATTAGATTTTATGTGTTAATGAGTGTTAGTTAAGTATAGTAGTTATCTATGGAGTAAATCATGTGTGATTGCATTATGGATATTTTATGTAGTATTAGTGAATAATATTGAAGCATTATTATATTATGTTATTGTACTCATGTTTGTTTATGATTACAGGAACATAAATTTATGTGAATAATATCTAGTTATTATTATATATAGACTAACTATAATGTTGTTACAATGTTTTAAAACATTATCTTGCTATCATTGATATTATGGAATATAAATATATGCCCTAATTTATGAAGATACCAAAATACATGGATAGTCTATATAATCTATTAATCACACAAATGATTCTATTGTTATGATT
This sequence comes from Torreya grandis, assembly GCA_037957365.1. Classification (NCBI taxonomy): domain Eukaryota; kingdom Viridiplantae; phylum Streptophyta; class Pinopsida; order Cupressales; family Taxaceae; genus Torreya; species Torreya grandis. The sequence goes on from JARHVA010004625.1 coordinate 804,448, forward strand.
GGAATAAATAATCATCTGGTCTATCATTTCTTGATAAAAAAATATAATAGACTTTGTGTTAGTTATGTTATTATAAAATACATGAGGTTATTGTCTTTAGTAAACATTGAAAGAGATTGAATTATAGTAAAGCTAACCTATGATCTAAACCTAAGTCTTTGTTAGCATGCATAGACTACATTGATATTAGAAGTGTTAACTATCATTATGAATAATGTTAGAAATGGACTTTTAAAATGGAATACACGGGGCTTGTAATATAAAAGGTCATGCAAGTATTTTAAACAAAAGTATAATGATTACTATATTGAGGATAGTTTGAGTAAGAGCAAGATTAGGTATTTTTTTAGTTTTGATCATGGAAGTTAAATGTGTTTTTAGTTTCTATTGGAATGAATAAACTCAGATTATACATGGTGACTACAATTTTTGAAGTTGCATGGAGGCTTGAGTTGGTAAGAGATAGATGAGGAAAATAAGGATAAGAGGAGAGTCAAGGAAAATAATGAGGCATGAAGAGGAGAAGAGAAAGTTTAGAACAAGGAAGAGAAGG